>CM067169.1:85284487-85407146 GCA_034093135.1 Erigeron breviscapus | reverse complement strand
TGAGTCACTGAAGGAAAAACTAAGTTCAGCTCCAGTTCTATCTTTGCCAGATTTTGATCAGTTGTTTGAATTAGAGTGTGACGCCAGTGGAGTAGGTATTGGTGCAGTTCTGGTACAAGCAGGGCGTCCAGTTGCATATTCCAGTGAAAAGCTCAATGGCTCTAAACTGAAGTATAACACTTATGACAAGGAGTTTTATGCAATTATTCGTGCTATCACTCACTGGTCACATTATCTGAAGCCGAAGCATTTTGTCTTAGCCAAAAGGCATTATAGCCATTCAAATAGACCCCCTTTAATCTTGAATGCAGTTTTCCATTCATCTCCATCCTTCATTCGAATCTGGTGATAGCCACTTCTCAGATCGATTTTGGAAAATATACAGGAACCATGTAATTCATCAAGCATATCATCCAACCTGGGGATAGGATATCGATACTTGATAGTGATATTATTGATGGCTCTACTATCAACACACATACGCATTGAGCCATCTTTCTTTGGAACTAAGAGAGCTGGTACAGAACATGGACTCATACTTGCTCTCACATAACCCTTAGCAATCAGTTCATCGACTTGCCTTTGCAATTCTTTAGCTTCAGTGGGTGAACACCTATAAGCAGCTTTGTTAGGAAGGATTGATCCTGGAATTAGATCAATCTGGTGTTCAATACCCCTGATAGGAGGCAAACCAGAAGGCATTTCTTCAGGAAATACGTCAGCATATTCTTTCAGCAAGGGTTTGACTAAACTGGAAATGTCAGCGAGCCCCTTCTTATCAGCAAGTTCAACCATCAGCAACATCATTACTGAGGTGCCATCAGCGAGTTCTTTCTCAACTTCGGTTTGGGTCATGAACAAAGCCTTGTCTCGCTGATCCATTACCTTGGTTTTTGAGTGCTCATCGGGTTTCAAAGAAGTTAGGGTGATCTTTTTCCCATTTACAAATAATGAATAAGAGTTTAAACGGCCATTGTGGAATACATGCTTATCAAACAACCATGGCCTTCCCAACAACAAATGACACGCATCCATAGGGACAACATCACAAACAATCTCATCCTGATAAATAAGACCAATAGAAAATGGAATAGTAACTTGTCGAGTAACCTTTACCTCTGTTCCCTTGCTGAGCCATTGAAGCTTGTAAGGACGGGGATGCTTCAGTGTAGGTAACCCTAGTTTATCAACCATGTAAGTTGAAGCAACATTAGCACAGCTGCCTCCATCAATGATAAGACTGCATACCTTTCCTTTGATGGTACATCTTGAGTGGAAGATATTCTCTCGCTGAGCTTTGTCATCAGTTACTTCATCAGCGTGCATCATTCTTCTGACCACAAGCATCTCCCCAATATCAGCTGATGCGGAAATGTCCAGATTCACTGAACTGGAGGAATCCAGTGAACTGAAGAAGTCAACTGAACTGATCATGCAATCTGAACAAGCCATGATGATCCTTCCAGCAGTAGCCCATTTCAGACAAGTCTTTTCTGAACCAGCCCAGTCACCAGTGGTAACACTCCTCCAGTGGCAAGTCTCTCCAGATGACTGCTCCAGATGGATGCTCCAGTGACCACTACTGAAGGTCCTCCAGTTGCAAGCTCCAGATGACTGCTCCAGATGGATGCTCCAGTTACCACTACTGAAGGTCTTCCAGTGAAGTGCTCCAGATTTTATCTCTAGTGGTGGTCCAGATCTATGTTCCAGTTGCCAAATAATAAAGTCCCCACTGAAGTCGTTTGTGGGCCCAATAAAGAAGAATGTCAGTTGTTAAGGAAGGCGCGTGTGACGTTTCTAACAATATTATGGGACCACTTGCAGGGGAATGTTTCTAGAAGCTTACGTCTCCATGTCTTATTGGTCCAAACTAGTTAGTGGTTTGCACATGACAACTTTTATGTATTATTTTATTATTTCATCGTTAATTCCTAGGTAGAGCATATGGCTATAAATAGAGGTTTATCTCTCATTTGTAAGAGGTTGATGTTGAATGAAATTAATAGAGCAGCCTCTATTTCTTACAAAAATCTTCTTTTACCTTTATAGATCTTTTGATCTTGGTGGTTAGGAGTGACCCCTTTATCAATATTTGTGGTGACTTGTTCTTTATCAAATATTGTGGTGAGGTCTTTTAAATCTTCGGTTTCCTTTATCTATAATCGTGGTGGCTAGACCTTTATCGATTGTAGTGGTGGGGCGGAGTGTTTCCTTTATCCTTGATTCCGGTGGCTTGGCCTTTACGAGTCTTGGTGGTGGATTCTTTTATCTATCATTCTAATTTTATTGTCTCGTTTTATTGTTTGTTTCATATAAAATCCATAAAATACCAAAAATAGTCTTCCGCTGTCGTTTGTCGCGTGATTTACGCATCAATTTGGTATCAGAGACAAGTTTAAAAAGGTTTCTTAATCTTTTTGTCCGTTGGGGTATTGTTTGTTTAGATCTATTAGTTATTTGCTTAGATCTATTGATTGTGAGTTATTTGTTGGTTATAAATGGCGTTTAGAAGAAATATGACTTTAGACGAAGCTAATAATGCTAGGAGAGATAGACAGATTGAAGATCTACAAGAAGCACTTGGTAGAGTTGTTCATATGTTAGAAGATGGTGGTTTACGATTTAATCGAGACAATGTTGTTGCCAGTGAAAGAGATTCTGAATCTCAAGGCCCCAGTGAAAGATCTGATAGTAATCCTAGACACTCTAGTGATTCTGATGAACCACATCTTAGAGAAAGGCGTAGGAGGCATAAGGGTGATGATACTAAGGATATTAAGATAGATCCACCAGATTTTAATGGATCTTCTAACCCAGAAGAGTATTTCGAATGGGTCCAGGTGATGGACAGGATTATGGAGATAAAAGGTTATGATGATAGGAAAAGCTTCAAAGTTGCCATTATTAAACTGAAGAAATATGCTTCATCTTGGTATGATAATGTGAAGTCTGAAAGGGAATACAAGGGCAAAAGTAAAATCAAGACCTGTCCAAACTGAAGGAGGTTATGCAGAAGAGGTTTGTTCCTCAGTCGTACAAGCAAGATCAGTATCTACTGATGAACAATCTGAAGCAAGGAGCCAAGGAGGTTGTGGAATACATTAGAGAGTTTGAGCATCTGAAGACCAGAACCGGTGTGAATGAGACTGAAGAGCACACTATTGCCAGATTTCTTGGTGGTCTGAACGCTGCCATTACTGAGAAGATTGAGTTGCAGCCTATCTGGACGTATGAAGGTGCATGCAAGATGGCTAAACAGATTGAGAGACAACTGAAGAAATATGCTTCATCTTGGTATGATAATGTGAAGTCTGAAAGGGAATACAAGGGCAAAAGTAAAATCAAGACCTGGTCCAAACTGAAGGAGGTTATGCAGAAGAGGTTTGTTCCTCAGTCGTACAAGCAAGATCAGTATCTACTGATGAACAATCTGAAGCAAGGAGCCAAGGAGGTTGTGGAATACATTAGAGAGTTTGAGCATCTGAAGACCAGAACCGGTGTGAATGAGACTGAAGAGCACACTATTGCCAGATTTCTTGGTGGTCTGAACGCTGCCATTACTGAGAAGATGAAGAAGCTTATGTTGGTGCAGATATTGGAGAAATGTTGGTTGTCAGAAGGGTGATGCATGCTGATGAAGTTACCACTGATACTGCCCAGAGGGAGAACATTTTTCTGCCAGAGAAATTGAATGTTTGCCAGATGTTGACACTGAAGAAGGCGAGCCAGTGTATGATGAAGATGAAGAAGATGAAGAAGCTTATGTTGGTGCAGATATTGGAGAAATGTTGGTTGTCAGAAGGGTGATGCATGCTGATGAAGTTACCACTGATACTGCCCAGAGGGAGAACATTTTTCACTCCAGATGCACAGTCAAAGGGAAAGTTTGTGATCTAATCATTGATGGTGGGAGTTGTGCTAATGCTGCTTCAACTTACATGGTAGAGAAACTGGCACTACCTACAGTTAAGCACCCTCGTCCATACAAGTTACAATGGCTAAGTGAAGGGTCAGAGGTAAAAGTTAATCGTCAAGTTACCATCCCGTTTTCAATTGGATCAGTTTATCAAGACAAAATTGTTTGTGATGTTGTACCTATGGATGCTTGTCATATTTTATTGGTCGACCATGGTTATTTGATAATTATGTTCTTCATGATGGTCGAATGAACTCGTATTCTTTGAGTATAAGTGGAAAGAACGTCACACTGACTTCTTTGAAGCCTAATGAACTGGTGAGAGTCAAGAAAGACCAGCCCAGTAAGCCTTTGTTTTTGTCTCAAGCTGAAGTTGAATAAGAGTTATCTGAAGGCTCTCCAGTTATGATGTTACTGGTCGTAGAAAAATCTGAAGAGAAGGAGTTCACTGGTGTCCCCAGTCTCCTGAAGACTTTACTGAAGGAATTCACTGACGTTTTCCCTGAAGACCTACCTGAAGGTTTGCCACCAGTGAGAGGAATTGAGCACCAGATTGACTTGGTTCCAGGATCAGTTTTACCAAACAAAGCTGCTTATAGGTGTTCACCCAATGAAGCTAAAGAGTTACAGAGGCAAGTCGATGAGTTGGTTGAGAAGGGTTATGTGAGAGCAAGTATGAGTCCTTGTTCAGTACCAGCTCTCCTGGTCCCAAAGAAAGATAGCACGATGAGAATGTGTGTTGATAGCAGGGCCATCAACAACATAACCATTAAGTATAGATATCCCATTCCCAGATTGGATGATATGCTTGATGAGTTACATGGCTCCAAGGTATTTTCCAAGATTGATCTCAGAAGTGGCTATCACCAGATAAGGATGAAGGATGGAGATGAGTGGAAAACTGCTTTCAAGATCAAGGGAGGATTGTATGAATGGTTAGTTATGCCTTTTGGCTTATCTAATGCTCCCAGTACTTTTATGAGATTGATGAACGAAGTTCTCAGGCCACTCATTGGTCAGTTTGTTGTTGTATATTTCGATGATATTCTGGTATACTCAAAATCTGAAGCTGAACATGTTAATCATCTGAAGAGTGTATTTGAACTGTTGAGAAGACACCAGTTGTATGGCAAACTGGAGAAATGTGACTTTATGGTGGAGAGTGTGATATTTCTGGGGTATGTGGTCTCAAAAGAAGGAATTTCTATGGATCCCTCTAAGGTTGATGCCATCAGATCATGGCCAGTTCCAACCACAATCACTAAAGTAAGAAGTTTCCATGGACTGGCGTCATTTTATAGAAGATTTATCAAGAATTTCTCTACAGTTGTAGCTCCAATTACTGACTGTCTGAAGAAAGGTGTGTTCAACTGGCCAAGTTCAGCCCAACTGGCGTTTGAAGCACTAAAGGATAAGCTTAGTTCAGCTCCAGTCTTATCCTTACCAGATTTTGATATACTATTTGAGCTCGAATGTGATGCAAGTGGAGTAGGTATTGGTGCAGTTCTGGTACAAGCCGGGCGTCCAGTTGCATATTTCAGTGAAAAGCTCAATGGCTCTAAACTGAAGTATAGCACTTATGACAAGGAGTTTTATGCAATTATTCGTGCTATCACTCACTGGTCACATTATCTGAAGCCAAAGCAGTTTGTCTTATTCTCTGATCATGAAGCCCTGAAGTTCATAAATGGCCAACACAAGCTTAATGCCAGACATGCCAAATGGGTAGAATTCTTACAGTCTTATTCATTTGTTTCGAAACATAAGGCTGGAGTTTGTAATGTTGTTGCTGATGCATTGTCACGAAGATACTCACTGTTATCTATCCTGGAAGCAAGAGTTCTTGGATTTTCTTTCATTAAGGAATTGTATGCCACTGATCCATACTTTGCTAATCACCTCACTGAAGCTAACCAGAAAGGACCATTTACTATACAAGATGGTTCTTATTTAAGAATGGAAAGTTGTGCATTCCCCGAGGTTCAATCAGAGATTTGCTGATAAGAGAAGCACATGGAGGAGGTTTAGCTGGCCATTTTGGCATTAACAAGACTGGAGAGATCCTCACTGAACACTTCTACTGGCCAAGTCTACTGAAGGATGTCCAGAGTCTTATCAGTCGCTGTCCAACTTGTCACCAGGCGAAGACTACTTTTCACAAGGGTTTGTATACTCCTCTTCCAGTTCCAAACCAGCCATGGGAAGATCTCAGTATGGATTTCATTGTTGCACTGCCCAGAACCCAGAGGGGAAAAGATTCGATAATGGTGGTTGTTGATAGGTTTTCAAAAATGGCACATTTTATTGCTTGTAACACAACCAATGATGCTTCAGCAGTAGCAAATTTATTCTTTAAGGAGATTGTCAGGTTGCATGGAATCCCTAAGATGATTGTGTCAGATCGAGATGTGAAGTTCTTGAGTTATTTCTGGAAGACCCTATGGAGGTTAATGGGTACCAGATTGTTGTTCAGTACGTCTCACCATCCCCAGACTGATGGACAGACTGAAGTTACCAACAGAACAATCGGTATGCTGTTAAGAACACTGGTGAAGAAGACATTGAAGGATTGGGATCTGAAGCTTGCTCATGCTGAATTCGCTTTCAACAGAGCTCCTAACTATTCTACCAGTAAATCTCCGTTTGAAATATGCTATGGTGTCAATCCACTGACCCCAATTGATTTAATTCCCTTTTCGATTGAACCAAAAGAAAGCATTGAAGCCGAAACCAGAGCAAAAGAAATAAAAAAAATTCATGGAGAAGTAAAGGCCAGAATAGAGAAGGCAAATGCCAGTTACAAGACCAGAGCCAACAAGAATAGAAAGCAGCCCAGTTTTTCACCAGGTGATCTTGTGTGGGTGCATCTGAGAAAAGAAAGGTTTCCAGCGAAGAGAAAGAGTAAACTGATGCCCAGAGCTGAAGGTCCGTTCAAGATTCTGGAAAGATATGGCGATAATGCTTACAAGGTTGAGTTACCTGGAGACATGGCAGTTTCAAGTACTTTTAATGTGGGAGATCTGATGCCTTATCTGGAGGATGAGTACCTCGAAGACTTGAGGACAAGTCTCTTTTCAGAAGGGGAGAATGATGCGGAAATGTCCAGATTCACTGAACTGGAGGAATCCAGTGAACTGAAGAAGTCAACTGAACTGATCATGCAATCTGAACAAGCCATGATGATCCTTCCAGCAGTAGCCCATTTCAGACAAGTCTTTTCTGAACCAGCCCAGTCACCAGTGGTAACACTCCTCCAGTGGCAAGTCTCTCCAGATGACTGCTCCAGATGGATGCTCCAGTGACCACTACTGAAGGTCCTCCAGTTGCAAGCTCCAGATGACTGCTCCAGATGGATGTTCCAGTGACCACTACTGAAGGTCCTCCAGTGAAGTGCTCCAGATTTTATCTCTAGTGGTGGTCCAGATCTATGTTCCAGTTGCCAAATAATAAAGTCCCCACTGAAGTCGTTTGTGGGCCCAATAAAGAAGAATGTCAGTTGTTAAGGAAGGCGCGTGTGACGTTTCTAACAATATTATGGGACCACTTGCAGGGGAATGTTTCTAGAAGCTTACGTGTCCATGTCTTATTATTCCAAACTAGTTAGTGGTTTGCACATGACAGCTTTTATGTATTATTTTATTATTTCATCGTTAATTCCTAGGTAGAGCATATGGCTATAAATAGAGGTTTATCTCTCATTTGTAAGAGGTTGATGTTGAATGAAATTAATAGAGCAACCTCTATTTCTTACAAATCTTCTTTTACCTTTATAGATCTTTGATCTTGGTGGTTAGGAGTGACCCCTTTATCAATATTTGTGGTGACTTGTTCTTTATCAAATATTGTGGTGAGGTCTTTTAAATCTTCGGTTTCCTTTATCTATAATCGTGGTGGCTAGACCTTTATCGATTGTAGTGGTGGGGCGAAGTGTTTCCTTTATCCTTGATTCCGGTGGCTTGGCCTTTACGAGTCTTGGTGGTGTATTCTTTTATCTATCATTCTAATTTTATTGTCTCGTTTTATTGTTTGTTTCATATAAAATCCAGAAAATACCAAAAATAGTCTTCCGCTGTCGTTTGTCGCGTGATTTACGCATCATCAGCACCTACATATGTTTCTTCAGCGCCATCATCATCATCGTACACTGGTTCTTCTTTCTCAGTTTCAGCTTCTGGTAAATTTTCTATCTCCCTGATAGTCAGTGCTCGCTGATTGGGACACTGGGCCTGGAAATGACCAAATCCATGGCACTTGAAACATTTCTTCCCTACTGGTTCTTTTGATCCTCCAGAGTCTTTCTCCTTTCCTCTGAAGGGATTCTGAACAGTTTCACTAGGCCTGGTAGCTGGTTGACTGGAGCTAGAAGTAATCTTAGTGAAAGGTTTTGATGCGGAAATGTCCAGATTCACTGAACTGGAGGAACCCAGTGAACTGAAGAAGTCAACTGAGCTGAAGGAAACTGAGTTGATCATGCCATCTGAACAAGCCATGTTGATTCTGCCAGCAGTGGCCCATTTCAGACAAGTCTTTTCTGAACCAGTCCAGTCACCAGTGGTAACACTCCTCCAGTGGCAAGTCTCTCCAGTAACAAATACTGGTAAGCCACCAGTGACGCTCTCAACTAAAGCTCTCCAGATGACTGCTCCAGATAGATATTCCAGTGACCACTACTGAAGGCCACCAGTGAAGCGCTCCAGATGTTGTCTCCAGTGAAGGTCCAGATGTTGTCTCCAGATGCAGTCCAGATGTATGTTCCATTGTCCAGATAATAAAGTCCCCACTGAAGCCCTTTGTCTGTGGGTCCAATAAAGAAGGAATGACGGCTGTCAAGGAAGGAGCGTGTGACTAATGGTATTGTGGGACCCCTTGCAGGGGAATAATTCTAGAAGCCCACGCTGTCCATTTTCTATTGGTCCAAATTAATTAGTGGCTTGCACATGACAACTTTTATGTATTATTTTATTATTTTGTCGTTGATTCCTAGGTAGAGCATGTGGCTATAAATAGAGGTTTTATCTCTCATTGTAAAAGTTAGTTGATGTTGAATGAAAAATTAATAGAGCAGTCTATATTTCTTACAAATCTTCTTTTACCTTTATAGATCTTTGATCTTGGTGGTTAGGAGTGACCCCTTTATCAATATTTGTGGTGACTTGTTCTTTATTAAATATTGTGGTGAGGTCTTTTAAATCTTCGGTTTCCTTTATCTATAATCGTGGTGGTTAGACCTTTATCGGTTGTAGTGGTGGGGCGGAGTGTTTCCTTTATCTTAGATTCCAGTGGCTTGGCCTTTACGAATCTTGGTGGTGGATTCTTTATCTATCATTTTTTTATTTTTATTGTCTTGTTTGTGTTTGTTCATATAAAATCCAGAAAATACCAAAAATAGTCTTCCGCTGTCGTTTGTCGCGTGATTTACGCATCAGGTTTGTACTGAACCTTTTTCTTCAGCTGCTTTTCAATCTGGAGGGCCAGTTTGCATGCACCTTCATAAGTCCAGATGGGCTGTAATTCCATCTTCTCATCAATGATAGCATTCAACCCACCAAGGAATCTGGCGATAGTATGTTCTTCAGTTTCTTTGACACCAGTTCTTGTCTTCAGCTGCTCAAACTCCCTGATATACTCTACCACTTCTTTAGCACCTTGCTTCAGATTATTCATCAGTAGATACTGATCTTGCTTGTACGTCTGAGGAACAAATCTCTTCTGCATAACTTCCTTCAGTTTAGACCAGGTCTTGATTTTACTCTTACCCTTATATTCCCTTTCAGATTTCATATTATCATACCAAGATGAAGCATACTTTTTAAGCTTAATAATGTCAACCTTAAAACTCTTTTTATCATCATAACCTTTTATTTCCATAATTCTATCCATCACCTGAACCCATTCAAAATATTCTTCTGGGTTTGATGAACAACAAAATCTGGTGGATCTATCTTAATATCCTTAGTATCATCGACCTTATGTCTCCTTCGCCTTTCTCTGGGCTGTGGAACATCAGAATCACTAGAGTTTCCGGGCATACTATCAGATCTCTCACTAGGACCTTGAGATTCAGAATCTCTTTCACTAGTAACAATATTTTCTCGATTAAATCTTAAACCACCATCTTCTAACATATGAACAACTCTACCAAGTGCCTCTTGTAGATCTTCAATCTGCTTATCTCTCCTAGCATTATGAGCTTCTTCTAATGTCATGTTTCTTCTAAAAGCCATTTATATTCAACAAACAATAGATCTATACCAGCAACAACTAGATCTAAACAACCAACAAACAGATCTGACTAAATCGAAATGCGATCTAAACAAACAATACCCCAACGGACAAAAAGATTAAGAAACCTTTTTTAAAACCTGTCTCTGATACCAAATTGATGTGAAATTTCCAAAACACAGCGGAATGTAATAATTTTTTATGAGGATTTTCTGGTTTATAAGACAACAAAAACGAACAAGACAATAAAAAGCAAAGATAGATAAGAATCTAATAATAGAAACACTCCGCCCCACCACTACAACCGATAAAGGTCTAGCCACCACAATTATAGATAAAGGAAACCGAAGATTTAAGAGACCTCACCACAATATTTGATAAAGGACGAACCACCACAAATATTGATAAAGGGGTCACTCCTAACCACCAAGATCAAAGATTTATAAAGGTAAAAGAAGATTTGTAAGAAATAGAGGCTGCTCTATTAATTTTCATTCAATATCAACCACCCTTACAATGAGAGATAAAACCTCTATTTATAGCCACATGCTCTACCTAGGAATTAACGACAAAATAATAAAATAATACATAAAAGCTGTCAAATGCTAGCCACTAATTTAATTTGGCCAATAGGAAATGGACAGCGTGGGCTTCTAGAAACATTCCCCTGCAAGTGGTCCCACAATACCGTTAGAAATGTCATTGTCACACGCGCCTTCCTTTACAGCTATCATTCTTCTTTATTTGGCCCACAAACATGGGACTTCAGTGGACACTTTATTCTCATGCACACATCCTTATCCAAGACCTTATAGAACTGGTGACGTGGCAGCCTTTTATTGACTAAAGCAACTTCTTGACTGGACAAAACTCTGCTGAAGTATGCTGACTGGAGTTGCTCGCTGATGCTATTCGCTGATGACTTTCATTGATCAGGGAGGGACTTGCCACTGGAGTAAAGTAACAATTGGAGGTTTTTTGTCAGCGAAGGCTTGTCCATAATGGGCTATGGCTGGCAAGATGAGCATGGCTTGTTCTGGAGGCATCTTCAGTCCAATGCTCGCTGCCAGTTGATTGATGCCAGGTATTTCAGCGACCCCTTCAGCAACCCCTTCTAGCTGACTGGAATTAGTCAGTTCAGCGAGTGGGATCATATTCGCATCACAAGGCGAGAGATAATAAGCATCGTCAGCAGCCCAATTTTGCACCTGGCGATCTTGTTTGGGTGCACCTCAGAAAAGAAAGATTTCCTTCCAAAAGAAAGAACAAAATGATGCCAAGAGCTGAAGGACCATTCAGAATACTAGAAAAGTTCGGTGACAGCGCTTACAAGGTTGAGTTACCAGGAAGCATGTCGGTTTCAAGCACTTTTAATGTTGGAGATTTGATGCCTTACCTTGAAGATGAATATCTCGAGGACTTGAGGACAAGTCCCATTTTAGAGGGGGAGAATGATGCGAATAAGATCCCACTCGCTGAACTGACTAATTCCAGTCAGCTAGAAGGGGTCGCTGAGGGGGTCGCTGAACTACCTGGCAGCAATCAACTGGCAGCGAGCAGTGGAATGAAGATGCCTCCAGAACAAGCCATGCTCATCTTGCCAGCCATAGCCCATTATGGACAAGGCTTCGCTGACAAACAACCTCCAATTGTTACTTTACTCCAGTGGCAAGTCCCTCCCTGATCAATAAAACTCATCAGCGAATAGCATCAGCGAGCAACTCCAGTCAGCAACCTTCAGTAGAAGTTGTTCAGTCAGGAAATTGTTTTATTCAATAAAAAGCTGCCACGTCTCAAGTTCTAGAAGGTCTTGGATAAGGATGTGTGCATGAGAATAACGTTGTCTAACGGTTTTTGGGTCCCATGTCAGATGAAAGGAATATTTTCTGAGGCAGAATACAACACGTGTCCCCTCTACCATTGGTTGATTGTCCTTTTCCCATGTGCTACAGCTATTATTTGTTTATTTTATGGTATTTCTTTATTCTAGAAAAATAGGAATTGTGGGCTATAAAAGCACATCAACAATCAATCTGTAATCATTTTTTTTTGTTATCAAATGGAATGAAAAGAACACTTTCTTTTCCTATCAAATCTTCATATTACCTTCATAAATCGTTATTTATTTAGGTGTTTGGAGTGATCCCTTTATCTTTAATTGTGGTGGTTCGTCCTTTATCAATTAAAAGGGTGAGATCTTAAAATCTTTGATTCCTTTATCTATATTCTTGGTGGCTTTGTCCTTTATAGATTATAGTGGTGGGTTGGAGTGTTTCTATTATTTGATTCCGGTGGATCGTTTCCTTTACGAATCAAGTATTAGATTCTTATCTATCTTTGCATTTTATTGTCTTGTTCGTTTTGTTGTCTTATAAATCAGAAAATCCTCATAAAAATTATTACATTCCGCTGTGTTTTGAAAACTTCACATCACTAATGTAAAAGATGCTACATCAACTGGTGGGGATACGATCTTCTCATCAGATAGTAAACATGCTAATTTGGATGATGATATTGGTAATACTGTCAATATGCAATCAGAAACTAAGGTGGTGGATGGAAAAGAAAAAGATGTGGCCAACTCAGTTATGGTAATGTCAATGAGAACGATATTAAGAAACCTCTTGTTTCTTATGTTTCAGCACTAAAAACTGAGGTACAACAACCACGTAAAGCAAATTTTCGACTATTGGATGTGATTGATGAGGTAGATGGGGTCGATTTGCTGATTCCATTGGCTTCTGTTATTGAGGTTAATAGTAGATTTGCTAATTCTCTATATGGATATTTCTTGGGGGATAGGTTAGCCTATCCAGTTGTTGAAAATTATGTTAAGAATACATGGTCGAAATTTGGATTGAAGAAGGTTATGATGAACTCCTCGGGTTTTTTCTTTTTTCAATTCGAATCAAAGAAAGGGATGATGGATGTCTTTGAGAAGGGTCCATGGATGATCAGATCAACACCTATTTTTTTAAGTGAATGGACTCCAAATGTGTCCTTGTCTAAACGGAATATGACTAATGTCCCGGTATGGGTAAAATTGTATGATGTTCCATTAGCTGCATATACGGAAGATGGATTGAGTATGTTAGCATCTAAACTTGGGAAGCCAATTTTGTTGGATTCTTATACTAGTCATATGTGTCTCCAATCTTGGGGGCGTCATTCTTTTGCCAGGGCATTGATTGAGGTGAATGCAACTCGGGGATTTAAAGATAGCTTGATTGTGGGGATTCCAAATGTTAATGGCGACGGATTTTCTAAAGAAAATGTTACTATTGAGTATGAATGGAAACCACCACATTGTATGCATTGTAAGCTATTTGGTCATGGGGATAAAAACTGTCCGTTACAGGTTAAAGCGCCTCCAAAGCCGGTGCAGGAAGATGGATTTACTGTTGTTGGACGTAATAAAGGGAAGAATAAAGGGAAGCAGGTTGAGGGTATTAAATTTACTAAACCTAAACCTCAGTTTGTGTATCGTGGGAAGCAACAAGGACCTTCAAATCAGAAGAGTGTTGATCAACAGCGAAGTCAGAAAGATAAGCCAACAACATCGAAAACCAATGAATTTGAAACTAGTAATCCATATTCAGTCTTGAATGAGGGGACTGATGAATTAGGTTTTGATGTTGGAGGTAAGTATACGGATAGCAAAGGGGTGAGCTCGTCTAAAGGCCCCTTGGACAAAGCTGCTACGAACTTTTGGGATGTTGAAACTGATGATGATGAGGTTATCTTTGAGGAGCAGGCTGATTATGCAGCAAATAACCCAGGGGCAAGCACTCCTGTTAATCAGGTTCCCAATGTATAATTTAGCAGCTTAGAATATTAGGGGAATGAACCAAACCCCTAAACAGAAAGAGGTTCGCCAGGTTGTTATGGAAAATCAACTAAATGTGTGTGCTGTTTTGGAGTCGCATGTTACTTCTGGACGACTCCAAAATTTGTGTAATAAAGTGTTTTTCAATTGGTGTTGGACGTCTAATAGTCATGTATGTAATAAGGGATCGCGAATCATTATTGGGTGGAATCCTCAGGTTGTTGATCTTATGGTTTTAAATCAGACAGATCAAGTTATTCATACTCAAGTTTGTTTCAAAGCGGTTAATAAGGTTGCTTTCTTTTCCTTTATTTATGCACATAATAAATATATTCAGCGACGTGAATTATGGAGAGATCTCCAAATGCACAAGCTGTTTGTCAAAAATAAATCTTGGTGTCTTATGGGTGACTTTAATGTTGCTTTATTTCCTTTATTTATGCACATAATAAATATATTCAGCGACGTGAATTATGGAGAGATCTCCAAATGCACAAGCTGTTTGTCAAAAATAAATCTTGGTGTCTTATGGGTGACTTTAATGTTGCTTTAAATCTTGTGGATTTCTCGACGGGAGGTTCAAACGTTGATATTGCTATGAGAGAATTCAAAGATTGTGTTGAAGTTCTAGAGGTTTCTGATGTGAATAAAACTGGGCTTCAATTTATTTGGAATCAGACACCACAAGGTATGCATGGGGTGCTGAAGAAGATAGATCGAGTGATGGCGAATTCTGAATTTTTTGACATGTTTATTGGTGCTTCTGCGGTGTTTCAACCGTATAGAATTTCGGATCATTCTCCAGCTATACTCAAACTCCCTTCGGCTGTGAAATTCAAGCCGAAACCGTTTAAGTACCCATTAACCAAAAAAAAAATCTCCCCTTGTTGCTGATTCGATGGTTATTAATGTTACTAATGAAGAGGTTAAGGAGTCTATCTTTTCTATGGGCGATGATAAGTCACCAGGCCCTGATGGTTTTTCTGCGGGTTTCTTTAAAGCCACGTGGGATGTTATAGGTGGGGATGTTACTGTAGCTGTTAAAGACTTTTTCCAAAGTGGAAATCTGCTGAAAGAACTCAACCATACGGTTATTGCTTTAATTCCAAAGGTTGCATCTCCTTCTCGAGTTACTGATTTTCGTCCTCTCTCGTTATGCAATGTTCTGTTTAAATGTATAACTAAAATCATTGCTAATCGAATGAAGGGTTGTTTGGCTGAGTTGATTAGTGTTAATCAATCTGGTTTTGTTCCTGGTAGAAGGATTGCTGATAATATTCTTCTAACCCAGGAATTAATGCATAATTATCACCTAGATAGGGGTCCAGCTAGATGTGCTTTCAAAGTTGACATTCAGAAAGCATATGATACTGTAGATTGGGGTTTTTGAAAACGATTCTGCTTGGTTTTGGTTTTCATGAAAAGATGGTGGGTTGGATCATGGAATGTGTGACGACTACTACTTTCTCGTTAAGTATGCATGGTTCTATACATGGCTATTTTAAGGGCAAAAGGGGTCTTCGTCAGGGTGATCCTCTGTCACCATACTTGTTTACTCTTGTTATGGAAGTTCTTACACTTATTTTCAGGAGGAGAGTTTTCCAGGATGGTCTCTTTCAATTCCATAAGCATTGTGATGGGCATGACATTATTAATCTATGCTTTGCGGATGATCTTTTCATTTTCCTGCATGGTGATGTGCATTCTGCTACGGTGATAATGGAAGGACTTAATGAGTTTAAATCTGCTTCTGGTCTTGCTCCAAGTTTACCTAAAAGCACTGCTTACTTTTGTAATGTGCTTAATCATGTGAAAACAACTATTTTAGGTGTTTTTCCTTTTGAGGAAGGTCAGCTGCCAGTTAAATATCTAGGCGTGCCTTTGATCTCATCTAGATTGGTGTACAGGGATTGTAGAGAGTTAATTGAACGACTACAAAATCGTGTACAAGATTGGAAGAACAAATTTCTCTCCTTTGCGGGAAGATTGCAGTTAGTGAATTCTGTTATAGCATCTTTGCATGTTTACTGGTCGTCAGTTATTATTCTTCCTAGTAGGGTTATTCATGAAATTGAACAAATGATGAGGGGTTTTTTATGGTGCCAAGGAGAATTTAAACGTGGAAAGGCAAAAGTATCTTGGGATGATGTTTGCTTGCCCAAGGTTGAAGGGGGTTTGGATATTAGGCGACTTGAACCTTTTAATGTGGCGCTTTTTTCTGCCCTTATTTGGAGGCTTTTGTCGTTTAAGGATTCTCTGTGGGTGAGATGGATTCATACATACAAACTTCGTGGGAAATCTTTTTGGGACGTGCCATTGCGGGGTTGTGTCACTTGGGGCTGGCGTAAGCTACTACAAGTTATACAACAGGCTCGCCAATTTTTCTGGTTTCAAGTGGGAAATGGTTCTTTAACGTCAGCTTGGTTTGATAATTGGTGTGGTTTAAGTCCTATTGCTGATCGAATCACTCCAAGAGAGATTGCAAGGGCTGGTTTCCAAATGAACGTTAAAGTGAAAGACATAATTCAAAATGGTATGTGGAGTTGGCCATTGGAATGGAATGCGGTTCTCCCAAATGTTGTTGTCCCTGATTTGAATGCTAATAAATCTGATATTCTCTTGTGGAGAGATCGAAATGGAGTTCATAAAGATTTTACGGTTAGTAACGCTTGGGAGGACTTGAGACCACGGTCTTCTCTTGTTTCCTGGTACCCTTTGGTTTGGTTCCCTCAATGCATCCCTAAGCATGCGTTTGTCTTATGGTTGGTTATGAAAAGAAAGCTCAAGACACAGGATCTGTTACGAGCATGGGATATTCATGGTTCGTCTAGTTCTGTTACGCCTATGTGCTCGATTTGTGGTAATGTTTAGGACTCTCATGAGCATTTATTTTTTGAATGTGATTTTTCTACTCAAATATGGAAGGGTGTTCGTATAATGGCGAAGATTGAAGACATGAGTACTGAGTGGGTTCAGATTATTAATGGTCTGTTACCTATTGCTAAGTCGCGATCAATTAAGAGTGTTGTAGCCAAACTACTTTTGGCTTCTACGACATACTTTGTTTGGCAGGAGCGAAACCAGAGATTGTTTGCCAATAGGAAGAGAAGAAAGGAGCAGCTTATTGATGCAATTATTAATACAACAAGACTGAAGCTACTCACTTGTCGGTCCAAGAAGACTAGAAGAGTGGAACGGTTCCTTACTACATGGGATCTTCCATTTTCATTACTTTCTAATATGTAATTCTCTTTTTTATTTTTGCTCTAGTTTGTTCGGGGATGTGTGACCCCTGTTTGATTTTGGACTTTGCACTTTTTGTGCGTGATTTGTAAAAGTCGGCCTGGTATTCTACCAGGTCGCCTGTTCTTCATTGATTTATAATATAACCAGGGGTGACGGCCTTTTACCGAAAAAAACAGGAGTGCTTGCCCCTGGTTGCATTTCCCTAGGTTTAGTTCCCGCTGCCATGAAAGCTTCTGTTTCATTCTCATCACCATCAACAGTCTCTTTCTCAATTGTAGTAGGTTCATTTGGTTCTTCTTGCGAGCCAGACTTTGATGCACTAGTATTTATTTCATCAGAATCTTCATTTAGAGCTGCATAGGAATTACTAGTGTTGACATTGGCCTGAGATGTACTCGGTTTACCACTAGAATTGCTCACTTTATCATTCGAATTCTTTGCTTTTTTCCAGCCATTGGAGGGTTTTGCACATTAGCGCTTTTATCACTGCTTCCTGTCTCAAATTCAACATACTCATCATCGTCTTCCTCCTCAGGAATAGGAGAGACGGAGAATGGACACCCCTTAATCTCACCAGATTTTGCGGGATACGCATTTGGCTGCTCATTAGATGATTTTGATGTTCCACCATCGGTTGTATCAACACCCTTTGTACCATCCATGTTCGCATTCCCCTTAACATTAAAAGAATCATCAACAGCCTTTGATTCGTCAATAATTACTTTGCCAAGATCGACAGATTGATGAGAGGATTGCGATTTTCCATCTTCTTTATAAACATTGTTCATTTTAGGGCTCCCACATTTCTTCTACTTCCCGGACATCTCACCAGCACGTATTCTATTAAAACGTTCTTCTAAAGCTTTCAAATCAAATGGACTATCTCTCTTCATACACTCTAAACACCATGCAGCAAAAATAATCCAGCGACCACAACCCAACAAACTAGTAGAAAGACAATAAAAATAAAAACCCTAACCCTAGCGACAAGACAAAGAGAAACCCTAGACAACGATCAAACTCCTTATATGATTATATACCCAGGTTAATTTAAAGATACTAACATGTAGTATCCAAAAGAACCCACGTGCTAACCAAAAAGAGAGAAAGAAAACGTTATCAAGGATTTAGATATGAAAATCGAAAGAGAAAACCCTAAAAACCCTAAAACGAAACCAACAAATCAGTCAACCTAATTCAAGATTGCAATCGAAATCCATTGGATATTAATAATTTACGTGCAACGTTGGATAGATTTCGTACTTTGTCTTCTTCTTCTAAATTTTTGGCTGTTAGAGTAGATAAGGATGGATTTGAGACGGTTAAGCGTAAAGGTAAAGGAAAACAGGATGGTGGCCAGAAGCAGAAAATTGAAGGTATAAGGTTTAATAAGCCTAAACCAAATTTTGTTTATAAGCCTAAGAGTAATGTGGGTGATGTTCCAAAGAAGAAGCCTCCTGCTGATTTGAATTCCTCCTCCTCATCAGGTATTCACACGACTAATGCTTTTCATGCACTTAGAAACTTGGATGAATCTGGTGTTGCTAAGGTTTCGGATTCAGGTGATATTAATCACTTGAAAAAGGTTGATAAAGGGGAAGATGGGGATGAGAGTGATGATGATGTTATTAATGTGCATGATGAAACTGCTGATTTTATGGCACATTCCACAGGGGCAAGCACTCTTGCTATGAATGTTCCTCATGATTAATAAAGCTTCATGGAATATAAGGGGTATGAACCAAACTCCAAAACAAAGTGAGGTTCGACAGGTGATTAGTGAGAATAAGATATCTGTTTGTGCTATTCTTGAGTCACATGTGTCTGTGGATAAGTTAGATAGTTTATGTGTTCGTGTCTTTAGGGGGTGGAATTGGACGTTTAATGGTAATGTTTGTAACAAAGGATCTCGAATCATATTAGGTTGGAATCCTGATGTTGCGGATGTTTTGATTATTGCTCAGACAGATCAAGTAATGCATGCTCAAGTGAATTGTAAAGCTGACAAAAAAGTTATTTTTTGTTCCTTTGTGTATGCGCATAATGTGTATATTCAGAGTTGCATTTTGTGGCAGAATTTACTTGCTCATAAGGTCTTTGTTAAGGATAATCCATCGGTGTTGTTAGGAGATTTTAATGCAGCTCTCTTCCTAAGTGATAAGGATACTGGTTCTTCAAGAATGGATATTTCTATGCGGGAGTTTAAAGACTGTGTTGATAATCTAGGTGTAATGGATGTCAATTTGGGTTTGAGGTTTACTTGGAACCAAAAACCAAAAGGTAATATTTTTTTGGGTAAAGGGGAATTTAAACCCCGGTAAGCTTTTATAAATCACCCAAAAGAAGATTATTACAAGTAGCTTGGCAAAGTACCAAACTAATTCATACATATGACATGCCATATGTATGTGAAACAATAACGTAGGAGCTTATGCTATAAAACCAAAAGGTAATAATGGTATTCTCAAGAAGATTGATAGGATTATGGCTAATCAAGTTTTCTTATCATCATGGGTAGGAGCTTATGCTATGTTTCAGCCGTACCGGTCCTCTGATCATGCTCCCGCTATTTTGTGTATTCCCAGCGCAGCAAAGTTCAAGCCGAAACCTTTTAAATTCACTAATGCTATTGTTCATAATGTTCGTTTTAAACTGGTGGTTGCTGAAGGCTGGAAAGAAGTGTTTGATGGGTATCATATGTTCCGATTGGTTAAAAAGCTGAAGATTCTTAAAAAACCACTTCGCAAACTTTTATATAGTAGGGGAAATTTGCATGAAAAGGTTGATAAATTAAGGGCGGAGCATGATGAGATTCAAAAAGCTGTTGATAAAGATCCTGCCAATGTTCAATTTCGAGAGGTTCAAGCTGCTCTTGTTCAAGCTTATATTTATGCACTAATTGAGGAAGAAAGATTTCTGAAACAGAAAGCTAAAATAAACTGGTTAAGGGTGGGTGACTCGAATAATGCTTATTTCCATAAGGTTGTTAAGGCTCGTACATCCAAAAATAGAATTGATGCTATTCTTGATTCGGCTGGTTAATTGTGTAAGTGGAGATAATGTGTCTAAAGTCTTTGTTGAACATTACAAAGAAAATTTGGGTTCCCCGGGGCAGGTTGCTGATCTGGATACTACGGATTTATTTTCCAAGACTTTATCTCCTGAATCGGCATTATGTATGGTTAAAGATATTACGGATGCTAAAGTAAAGATATTACGAATAAGGTTCCAGGTCCAGATGGGTTTACAGTTGAATTCTTTACCAATGCTTGGGATATAGTAGGTTCTGATTTTATTCAAGCAGTTAAAGAATTTTTTGTTCAAGGTCGATTTGAAGGAATTGAATCACACAATTATCTCTTTGTTACCCAAGGTTGCGTCACCTAATAAGGTAACTGACTTCAGGCCCATATCTCTGTGTAATGTTATTTTTAAGTGCATTTCGAAGATAATTGCCAACAGGATCAAAGACGCTTTACATGGGCTGGTGAGCGTGAATAACTCTGCTTTCATTCCGGGAAGGCGCATTTCCGATAACATTTTGATGACGCATGAGCTGATGCATAATTATCACTAAGATAGAGGAACGCCAAGATGTGCCTTTAAAGTTGATATTCAAAAAGCATATGATACAGTGGATTGGCGTTTTCTGAAGAAGATTTTGATCGGTTTTGGATTTGATGCTAGGATGGGGCATTGGATTATGACTTGTGTGGCTACTACTTTTTCTATTAGCATTAATGGAGTTCTTCATGGGTTTTTTGCGGGTAAGAGAGGATTGAGACAGGGTGATCCACTTTCTCCTTATTGGTTTACTCTTGTTATGGAGGTGCTTACCCTTATTTTGAAAAGGAGAGTGGCATCTTCTGATAGGTTCACATTTCATCCTAAATGTGATCGATTAGATATTATTAACCTTTGTTTTGCAGATGATTTGATTATTTTTCTTCATGGTGATGTCGAGTCAGCAAGGGTTATTATGGAGTCACTAGAGGAATTTAAAGAAGTTTTCTGGCTTAGCCCTAAGAGCACGGCGTATTTCTGCAATGTGTTGAATCATGTAAAACTTGCTATCTTGAAAGTTTTACCGTTTGAAGAAGGTACACTACCTGTAAAGTATCTTGGTGTTCCATTGGTTTCTACGAGATTAGTTTACAGGGATTGCAAAGAGCTGATTGAAAGAGTCAGAAATAGGGTGAACGATTGGAAGTCTAAATTTCTTTCTTTCGCTGGAAGACTTCAATTGATACAATCGGTTTTGTCGAGTATGCATGTTTACTGGTCTACGATCTTTATGCTCCCGTCCAGTGTGATTGCTGAAATAGAACAAATCTTGCGTGGTTTTCTCTGGTCTCAAGGGAGTTTACAGAAAGTCCGATCTAAAGTTGCTTGGGAGATTGTTTGCTTACCGAAAAATGAGGGTGGTCTTGGTATAAGGCGTCTCCAGGTTTTTACTATTGCTCTTATGTCTGTTCATATTTGGAATTTATTGACTAGAAAGGAGTCTCTTTGGGTACAGTAGATTCATATGTACAAGATTTAAAGCAGGAACTTTTGAGAGATTCCATGTCGGGGTAATATGCGATGGAGTTGGCGAAAGATGCTTCAAATTCGACCGGTAATTCATAAATTTTCTTGGTTTCTGATTGGAAATGGTACTTCTGTTTCTGCTTGGCATGATAATTGGTGTGAGTTCAGTCCTTTACATGAGAAGATATCGTCTCGGTCAATAGCTAATGTGGGTTTCCATAATTGTTTTGTGAGGGTGTTTTTGTGCCATCACATTGGAATCATGTCTTTCCTAACCTTCAGGGGCCGATGTTTTATAATATTCCTGACCGGTTAGTATGGAAAGACTGTAATGGAGTCATTCAGGAGTTTTCGGTCTCAATGGTTTGGGATTGTATTCGGCCTAGAGCATCGGAAGTGAACTGGTATCCTTTAGTTTGGTTTACTAATTGTATACCGAAGCATGCGTTTCATCTATGGTTGGTTATGAAGAAAAAACTAAAAACTCAAGATTTGCTTCGAGTTTGGGATGTTTATGCGTCTTCTACAACAGATTTATTATGTCCTTTGTGTGAGCTGCAACCAGATTCTCATGAACATTTTTTCTTTGAATGTTCCTTTTCCTCGCAGGTTTGGACTATTATTTGTGCCATGGCTAATATCGATTAAGTTTCGTGCAATTGGTGTTCTATTATCTCGTACTTGGTGCCATTAGCTAGGAGGAAAAATGTGGATGTGATTGCTAGAAAGCTTATTTTAACTGCTGCTTCTTACTTCATATGGCAAGAAAGAAATAATCGTCTTTTCAGTAACACTAAAAGATCGGTTCAGCAAGTGAGTGAAGTAATTTGGTCTACGGTTCGTCTCAAGTTCTTATCTATGCGCTTCAAACATAATAAACGTGTTGAGAAGCTGGTCCATGACTGGAAGTTACCTATTTCATTAGTTAGTGGAATGTAAATAGGTCATTTATAGACTTTTATGTAACTAGTTGAGTTGGTCGTTAGTGCTTGGAATGCTTGTATTCCATGCGCATTGGTTGTGGTTGTTGCCGTTTGGCTTCTTTGTATTATGTCGGTTTGGTATTCAGCCTTACCGCCATAACTTATTTTGATTTTTATATTAGTTTAATCAGGGGTGACGACCTTTTACCGAAAAAAATATAAGCAAATGATTACAATCTCAATAAACAATATCAATGCTCCACATGAGCTATATATCTCAAATGCCCCACATGGGCTCTGGCCACTACTTAGGCCCGTAATCAAAGACGGCCACTACTTAGGCTCAACGCCAAATCGATTACCACACACGGAATCCACCATCATATGGTAATCGACCCGACGCATATATAAAAGTATGCAAGAAAACTCACCTCCTTCGCGACAACCAAAATCATAAATCAAATGACCGCAAGAACACAATCATATACTGGACGAGAATGGTTGTTCAGAAATCATATCCTTCCAAACCAGCTCATCATTCTTGGACTGTGAGAGGGTAACATGAGGGATATTAATAAGTACAGGGAATAAATCAAGCCAAGCAGTAGGCCAAATCCAATTCCCATTGACATTTACATCAGCAACTTTAGAAGTTAATGAAAAACCATCGCGCTTAATGTCTCTTGGTGTCACTAGCTTATCTAAAGAACCAACATTTTTTTTTCACACCACATATCAAACCATACAGAAGTATTCTGACATTACCAAGTTTCGACCATACATATGGTCTAATTAGGAGCCGTAGCTGAAGAATCTTTCTCCACCCCCAACTACTCACTGATTTACATGGTATATCCCAAAAATTGCGACCTTTCAGTTTATAGTCATGTATCCAAGACACCCAAAGGGATTCCCTTTTCGTGAGAATGCTCCATATATGTGAGGTCATAAGTGCTTTATTCATCTCTGCAATACGTCTAATACCCAAACCCCCCTCATATTTAGGAACACAAATAGTTTTCCAAGATACCTTAGCTTTACCTCTTTGCATCGGCCCTTGGCACCATAGAAATCCATGCATTTTCGCTTCCAAATCTTTAATAATACGAGTAGGTAAAATGAAGACAGAAGACCAGTAGATATGCATGGAAGACAGAACAGAAATGATGAGTTGAACTCTACCAGCAAAGGACAAGACTTGTTCCTCCAATCTGTAATTCTTTTCTCCATTTGTTCAACAATGATTTTACAATCCTTATATAACAGCCTGGATGAAATCAGTGGAACTCCCAAGTACCTGACAGGAAGTTTTCCTTCTTCAAAAGGCATAATGTTCAAAATTGTAGCTTTAACATGGTCAGGAACATTACAAAAAAATGCAGTGCTCTTTTGTAAACTTGGGACCAGCCCAGACATACACTTGAATTTATCCAACGAATCCATAATACACTTTGCAGATTTAAGATCTCCTCTTGCAAATAAGAACAAGTCGTCAGCAAAGCATAGATTAATAAGATTCTGCTTCTCACATCTGTTATGGAATCTAAATGATTTGTCAATACGAGAGGATTGCTGCAAGATTAGAGTAAGAATCTCCATAACAAGGGTAAAAAGATAAGGTGAGATAGGGTCACCTTGACGAAGACCTCTGCTACCTTTAAAGAAACCATGGATATTTCCATTAATACAAAGAGAAAATGATGTTGTAGAAACACATAGCATTATCCAATCAACCATAATCATATGAAACCCAAATCCCAACAAAACAGCCTTTAAGAAATTCCAATCCACAGTATCGTATGCGTTTTGAATATCTACTTTGAATGCACACCTTGGCGGCCCATAATCATGGTGATAGTTATGCATAAGTTCTTGCGTTAGTAAGATATTATCAGAAATCTTCCTGCCCGACACAAATGCTAATTGATTGATACCAACTACCTCTTTAAGACCATCTTTAAGACGATTAGCAAGGATTTTGCTAATGCATTTGTACAAAACATTACAGCAAGCAATCGAAAATCAGAAATAGTAGAGGGAGTGGTAACCTTGGGAACAAGAGCAATAAGCGTATTATTCAATTCTTTGAGCAGCTTGCCTTTAAAAAAGAAATCATGGTCAGCTTTAGATACATCATCACCAATAATGGACCATGAGTTCTTGAAAAACGCTGAAGTATATCCATCCGGGCCTGGGGCTTTATTTTCGCCAATGGAGAAAAGAGCACTTTCATATTCAAGGCGGAAGAAGGATCCAATCTGCTGGTAAATAGCTCAGGAGATGGCTGCATATTGGTGCTACCTTCACTACCCAAAAAGTTCTCATAGTGTTGTACAAATGATTTTTGTACATTACTGCCTTCATGAACAATACCATCAGCATCTTTAATGATATCAATACGGCTTCTATGAATCCTGCATTTAAGAGATTTATGAAAAAAAGATGTGTTAGCATCACCCGCAACAAGCCACTCGACCTTAGATTTTTGCTTGAGAAATCTTTCCTCATCCAAAGCAGCTTCTTGAAATTGTTTTAAACACATACTTTCCTTTTCTCGTAGCAAGCTGTTCATAGGATCACTATCAATGGCACTTTGGAGGTCATCCAAGTCACTTCTGAAATCCTTAACTCGTTGATGTAAGTTACCTTGCTTAAAAAGTAGCGAGCGAATAGGTGATTTCAGTGCCTTTAACTTCTTTACTACCCGAAACTGGTTGACACCATCAACATTTGTTGCCCAAGCATCTCTAACAATATCTTGAAACCCAGCTTTATGTACCAAGAAGTTAGCAAATTTAAAAGGTTGTGGTTTAGCTCTTACCACACTTGACAGCTTCAAAACACAAGGGGAGTGATCTGAAATCCTGTACGGTTGGAAGATAGCACATGAAGCTGGAAACAAATCAGTGAAAGGAATGTTACCCATAGCAGGGGATGTTTTGGAAGAGATAAAAGAACCGAGTAAGTTAGAAACAAAAGATAAATCATTGAATGATGATTCGGATTCTGAGGTGGACGAAGAGTTTGAAATAAGGGATGAGACAGCAGAAATGATGTGGAAATGTCCAGGTTCACTGAACTGACTGACACCAGTGAACTGGAGAAGTCAACTGAACTGAAGGGAACTGAACTAATAATGCCATCTGAAGCAGGCCATGCTAATTCTGCCAGCAATAGCCCATTTCAGACAAGTGTTCACTGAACCAGCCAAGTCACCAGTAGTAACACTTCTCCAGTGGCAAGTTCCTCCAGTTGCGACCATTAGTGATCCACCAGTGAAGTTTACCCCTGAAGCACTCCAGTGACCAGCTCTAGTCTAGTCTCCAGATGGATGCTCCAGATTTGAGTCTCCAGTGAAAGCTCCAGATTTAATTTCCAGTTTTCCAAATAAAGTTTGTTTCAGTCACGTGTTTGTGGACCCGATAAAGAAGGAATGACAGCTGTCAAAGAAGATAAGGGAGGAGCGTGTGACAACGTTAATCCTAACGGTTTGTGGGCCCTTGTGCAGAAGGAATCTTTCTAGAAGCTTTGTCTGTCCATTCCCTATTGGTTGATAAATTAGTAGCTGTCCTTAGCACATGATAGCTTTTTGATTATTTTATTGTATTTCGTTAATTCCTAGGTAATAGCATGTGGCTATAAATAGGGGCTCTTTTTCATTGTAAAAATTAAGTTATGTTGAATTGAATGAAATTAATAGAGCAGCCTCTATTTCTTAAAAATCTTCTTTTACCTTTAGAGATTTTTGATCTTGGTGGTTAGCAGTGACCCCTTTATCAATATTTGTGGTGGTTCGTCCCTTTATCAAATATTGTGGTGAGGTCTAAATCTTTGGTTTCCTTTATCTGTAATCGTGGTGGCTAGACCTTTATCGATTATAGTGGTGGAGCGGAGTGTTTCCTTTGTCCTTGATTCCGGTGGCTTGTCCTTTACCAATCTTGGTGGTGGATTCTTTTATTTATCATTTTAATTTATTGTCTTGTTTTTATTTGTTTGTTTCATTAAAATCCAGAAAATTCCAAAAATAGTCTTCCGCTGTCGTTTGTCGCGTGATTTACGCATCAAATTTGGTATCAGAGTCAGGTTTGAAAAAAGGTTTCTTAATCTTTTTATCCGTGGGTATTGTTGTTTGTTGGGTCAGATTCAAAAGGGTTGTTCTAATCTTTTGATCTGTTGGAGTTTTTGTTTAGATCTGTTATTGTTAGTGTTGTTTGTTGAATATAAATGGCTTTTAGAAGAAATATGACATTAGAAGAAGCTCATAATGCTAGGAGGGATAGACAAATAGAAGATCTACAAGAAGCATTTGGTAGAGTTGTTCATATGTTAGAAGATGGTGGTTTAAGGTTTAATAGAGACCATGTTGTTGCTAGTGAAAGAGATTTTGAATCTCAAGGTCCTAGTGAAAGATCTGAGAGTACCTTCTGATGAATAATCTGAAGCAAGGCATTAAAGAAGTTGTGGAGTATATTAGGGAGTTTGAGCAACTGAAGACAAGAACTGGTGTCAAACAAACTGAAGAGCATACTATCGCCAGATTCCTTGGTGGGTTGAATGCTACCATTACTGAGAAGATAGAATTGCAGCCCATCTGGACTTATGAAGGTGCTTGCAAACTGGCCCTCCAGATTGAAAAGCAACTGAAGAAGAAGGTCCAGTATAAACCTTTCACTAAGGTTACTTCCAGTTCTAGTCAACCAGTTACCAGACCCAGTGAAACTGGTCAGAAATCCTTCAAAGGAAAGGAGAAAGAAACTGGAGGATCAAAAGAACCAGTTGGAAGAAAATGCTTTAAGTGTCATGGTTTGAGAACTTCGTTCATCAGTCTCATGAAAGTACTGGGAGCATTAGATAAGCCAAAAGGCATAACTAACCATTCATACAAACCTCCCTTGATTTTGAAAGCAGTTTTCCACTCATCTCCATCTTTCATCCTTATCTGGAGATAGCCACTTCTGAGATCGATCTTTGAAAATACTTTGGAGCCATGTAACTCATCAAGCATATCATCCAATCTGGGAATGGGATATCTATACTTAATGGTTATATTGTTGATGGCCCTGCTATCAACACACATTCTCATCGTACCATCTTTCTTTGGAACCAGGAGAGCTGGTACTGAACAAGGACTCATACTTGCTCTCACATAACCCTTCTCAACCAACTCATCGACTTGCCTCTGTAACTCCTTTGCTTCAGTAGGCGTACATCTGTAAGCAGCTTTGTTTGGAAGAACTGGTCCTGGAACCAGGTCAATCTGAATTCCTTCAGGTAGGTCTTCTGGGAAAATGTCAGTGAATTCCTTCAGTAAAGTCTTCGGGAGACTGGGGACACCAGTGAACTCCTTCTCTTCAGATTTTTCAACGACCCGTAACATCATAACTGGAGAGCCTCCAGTTAACTCTTCTTCTACTTCAGTTTGGGACATAAACAAAGACTTGCTGTGCTGGTCGGTCTTATTAATTTTCAATATTTCATTGGGTTTTAAAGAAGTCAGAGTGACCTTCTTCCCACTTACAAATACTGAATATGAATTCATACGACCATTATGAAAAACATTATTGTCAAATAACCAAGGTCTACCCAGTAATATATGGCAAGCATCCATAGGAACAACATCACATACAATTTTATCTTGATAAATAGATCCAATGGAAAAAGGAATAGTAAACAGATCTAAACAAAAACTCCAACAGATCAAAAGATTAGAACAACCCTTTTGAATCTGACCCAACAAACAACAATACCAACGGAGAAAAAGATTAAGATACCTTTTTCAAACATGTCTCTGATACCAAATTTGATGCGTAAATCACGCGACAAACAACTGCGGAAGACTATGTTTTGGTATTTTCTGGATTTTATATAAAACAAACAATCAAATAAGGCAATAAAATAAAATGATAGATAAAGACTCCACCGGAATCAAGGATAAAGGAAACACTCCGCCCCATTACTATAATGGATAAAGGTCTAGCCACCACGATTACAGATAAAGGAAACCGAAGATTTAAAGACCTCACCACAATATTTGATAAAGAACAAGTCACCACAAATATTGATAAAGGGGTCACTCCTAACCACCAAGATCAAAAGATCTCTAAAGGTAAAAGAAGATTTTTGTAAGAAATAGATGTTGCTCTATTAATTTCATTCAACATCAACTGCCTTACAATGAGAAATACAACCTCTATTTATAGCCACATACTATTTTCTAGGAATTAACGACATAATAAAATAATACATAAAAGCTGTAAAAATGTTAAGCCACTAATTTATTTTGACCAATAGGAAATGGACAGCGTGGGGTTTCTAGGAACATTCCTCCGCAAGGGGTCCCACAATACCGTTAGAAATGTCATCATCACGCGTGCCTTCCTTTACAACTGTCATTCTTCTTGATGCGGGAATGTCCAGATTCAATGAACCAAGTTTGACTGAAGCTGAACTGGAGGAATCTGGAGAAAAGCAGTTGACTAAACTGAAGAAGGAATCTGAGCGAACCATGCAGTCTGAACAAGCAATGTTAATTTTGCCAGCTGTATCACATTTTAACCATCTTTTCACTGAAACAACTCAGTCTCCAGTAGTGACCTTGCTCCAGTGGGAATTATCACCAGTGGCATCTGAAGAGCTCCAGTACCAGTGGCATCTGAAGGACTCCAGTGAAAATCAATTCTGACGAGCTCCAGATGCATCTGAAGGGTTCCAGTGAAAATGAACTCTGAAGGTCCTCCAGATGACGTGCTCCAGTTTTTGTCTCCAGTTCCAGATGAATGCTCCAGTTGTCTATAATAAAGTTTGTTTTAACTGAAGGTTGTGTGGGGTCAATAAGGACGTGGGAGTGGATGCGTGGCAGCTTTTTAGTGGATCCAAGAGGAGCGTGCAAAAGCATTAACATTCCTAACGGTATGGTGGGCCACTTGAAGAGGATTGTTTCTAGAAGCCTTATGTGTCTATATCCTATTGGTCCAAAATAATTAGTGGCTTGCACATGACAGCTTTTGTATTATTTTATTATTTGTCGTTGATTCCTAGGTAAGAGTATGTGGCTATAAATACGGCCTTTATTTCTCATTGTAAAGTAGTTGATGTTGAATGAAAAATTAATAGAGCAGCCTCTATTTCTTACAAATCTTCTTGTACCTTTATAGATCTTTGATCTTGGTGGTTAGGAGTGACCCCTTTATCAATATTTGTGGTGACTCGTTCTTTATCAAATATTGTGGTGAGGTCTTTTAAAATCTTCGGTTTCCTTTATCTATAGTCGTGGTGGCTAGACCTTTATCGATTGTAGTGGTGGGGCGGAGTGTTTCCTTTATCCTTGATTCCGGTGGCTTAGCCTTTACGAGTCTTGGTGGTGGATTCTTTATCGATCATTTTTACTTTTATTGTCTCGTTTGTTATTTAATTCATATATAATCCAGAAAATATCAAAAATAGTCTTCCGCTGTAGTTTGTCGCGTGATTTACGCATCACTTCTTTATTGGGCCCACAAACATGGGACTTCAGTGGATACTTTATTGACTGGAAACTGGAGACAAAAATCTGGACTTCCACTGGAGGACCATCAGTGTTGGTCACTGGAGTACTCATCTGGAGCAGGTCATCTGGAGCGCTTTACTGGAGTGCTTCACTGGTGGAATACCATAGTTGGTCACTGGAGAATCTTGCCACTGAAGAAGTGTTACTACTGGTGACTGGACCGGTTCAGAAAAGACTTGTCTGAAATGGGCCACTGCTGGCAGAATCAACATGGCTTGTTCAGATGGCATTATCAGTTCAGCTTTCTTCAGTTCAGCTAGCTTCTTCAGTTCGCTGGCTTCCTCCAGTTCAGTGAACCTGGACATTTCCACATCAGAATCTTTCTAGAAGCGTTGTCTGTCCATTCCTTATTGGTTGATAAATTAGTGGCTGTCCTTAGCACATGACAGCTTGGGTAAAGGGTTACCCCGCTAAAACTTTATACCATCACCACAAAAAGAGTACAAAACAAGTAACATGGCTAAAGTACCATGTTAGTTCCTTATATGACATGCCATATAAGGTTAAGCAAGCACTAATGCTAAACAATTACAAATGCGAAAAGCTAAGCCAAAAAGAAGAAAAACAGCCTATTACTATAATCAAGTAGTAGGCCAAATCATTATCAGGTTTTTGCTGCTTGACCTTCATTCTGTAACAGATTTAAGGGGAGATTCCATTCTTCCAAGATGTTTCGATTCTTCACACTCTCCTTGAAAGAACATGCAGCCAATTTGAGGCGAACAGTCTCCTGAATTATAGCTTTAAGAGAGTCCGGATTGCGACATTTGTTCCCAAACATCCTTGCATTGCGTTCTTGCCATATAAAATAAACTGTAGCTGCTAGGACAAGCCTGCCCACAATGCTCCTTGTCGATTTACCTTTTGACTTAGGGATAAGTGCAGCCGTAATATCACCCAAGAAATGATCCACATTTGCAAGACCAGCCATACTTCGAATTGAATATCAGATTTGCGATGAGTAAGCGCATTCAAAGAATAGGTGCTCATGTGAATCGGGACCTGTTTTACACAAAGAACAACAAACAAGGTTAAGGTTTACACCCCCCCCTATCCCAAGGCTTCATCCTATCATGAGTTTTCAACTTCCGTTTCATAACTAACCATAAAAGAAAAGCATGTCGAGGGATGTATTTAGAGAACCATACCAAGTTAACCCAATCGACTTCTTCGGCACGACTACGAATAGAATCCCAAACAGTTGTCACCGAGAAACCCAAGTCTTTCCCATCATCATTACACCATATAAGAGAATCATCCTTGCCAAGTATGAGATTAGGAACATACAGTTTATAAGGACTGGAAAGAGGTCCAACCATGCAACCGTCCACTTCCAAGCGTTATTTTCAACCAGGAGAGACACAGAATCAGACAATGAGAATCCCACTTTCATTATTTCCCTTGGTGAGATAACTTTGCTTAATGGGCAGATCGCATCCCATTTGTCATGCCACATAGAAGCATGTTTTCCATCACCTAGTTTTGTCCAAACAAAGGAGCGAATAGAATGCCTTAGTTGAAGAATTTTCCGCCATCACCAACTAATTCCATTCCTAAGTGGCACGTCCCAGAAATTTCATCCTTTCAACTTATGAGAATGTATCCATTTAACCTAGAGAGACTTCCGATTAGAGATAATACTCCAAATATGTTTTGTCATAAGGGCCTTATTCATATCAGAAATACGTCGAATGCCTAGGCCACCCTCATATTTAGGAGTACATACCGATTTCCAGGCCACTTTTTATCGCCCTTTAGCCACTTGACCTTGTTGCCAAAGAAAATTCCTCATTGTTTGCTCCAGCTCATGTATAATCTGTTTAGGAAGAATGAAAACAGACGCCCAATAAGTGTGCATGGAAGATAAAACCGATTGGATCAACTGAAGTCTTCCTGCAAAAGAGAGTGTCCAGTTCCTCCAATTAGTAATACGGTTCTCCATTCGTTCAACCAGAACTGCACAGTCTCTATAAACTAGTCGTGAAGAGATAAGTGGGACTCCCAAATAGCGAACTGGGAGCTGTCCCTCTTCAAACAACATAGTTCCCAAGATAGCATCTTTAACGTGGGATACATTGCAAAAAAATTCTGTGCTTTTTGGTAAACTAGGTACCCAGACATGTCCTTGAAAGCATTAAGTGATCTCATAATGATGTTTACAGAATCCAAATATCCATTTGCAAAAAGGAACAAGTCATCAGCAAAACACAGATTAATTATCTTTTCTTTTTCACATTCTTTATGAAATCTAAAATCCCGATCAGCCGAGGCAGAGTGTTGTAATAATAACGACAGAACTTCCATAACCATGGTAAAAAGATATGGAGACATAGGGTCCCCCTGCCTAAGCCCTCGTTTCCCATTAAAAAACCCATGTAAATTTCCATTCACAGCAATAGAGAAAGACGGGGATGTAACACATGCCATAACCCATGCTACCATTTTAGGGTGGAATCCAAAACCCAGCAAAATCTTTCTCAAGAACCGCCAGTCAACCGTATCGTATGCCTTTTGTATGTCCACTTTAAAAGCACATCTAGGCTTACCTCTAGCTAAATGGTACCCATGCATGAGTTCCTGGGTGAGGAGGATATTGTCTGAGATACTTCTACCAGGAATAAAAGCCGACTGATTTATACTTACCACATCATCCAAGCCCTCCTTGATTCTGTTTGTAAGGATCTTGCTGATAGATACATTTATAAATGACATTACAGCAGGATATTGGTCTATAATCATTAATAACAGATGGCGAAGAAACCTTTGGAACTAAGGCAATGATTGTATGGTTTACCCCCTTTAAAAGTGTTCCATTCCTGAAAAAATCCTTTACAGCATTGCAAATATCCTTCCCCACTATGTCCCAAGAGGTTTTGAAGAAAACAGAAGTGTAACCATCCGGCCCAGGGGCCTTATTTTCTCCAATTGAAAACATAGCTTCTTTAATTTTCTCATCAGTGACACGTCTAATCATGTTATTCGACTTCTGCCCATCAATTTTATTAACAAAGAGATGATTCGGTGGAGACAAAAATGTGCGCCCCTCTGTTCCTAAAATTTTTTCATAATGTTTCACAAACGCAGTCGGGACCTCCCCACCCTCATACACGACATCTTGGGCAAATTTAATAATGTCAATTCTCCCTCTATGGTTCTTACATTTAACTGAATTATGGAAGAAAGCAGAGTTAGAATCACCTACTTGGAGCCAAAAAAATTTCGATTTCTGTTTGAGAAACTTTTCTTCATCAAGTGACGCAGCCTTAAAATCATTGAGATACTGAATTTCTTTTCACGAAGGGAGCTGTTTGCTGGATCATTATCAATGTCTTTTTGCACTTGATCGAGTTCCAATCTTAATCTCTTAACTTTATCATGTAGGTTCCCTTGTTGGGCAAGCATGTTGCGCAAAGGTCCTTTAAGAGATTTCAGTTTTGAAACAACTTTGAACATATTATGACCTGACACCTCCATTGTCCATTTTTCTTTCACCACATCGAGGAACCCCTCTTTTTCAGCTAATAGATTTGCAAATTTGAACGGCTTAGGGAGTGACTTGGACACTATAGGGATTTTAAGAATACATGGGGAATGATCAGACACCCTATAAGGTTGGAAGATAGCTACTGATCCAGGGAAGTCACATAAAAACCGTGTATTACCCATATATCTATCAATCTTCTTTAGAATACCTGTTCCTTGCTTTGGTTTCTGGCTCCATGTAAAGTGAAGACCAGTCCTATTGATGTCAAGAACCTCAATCTCATCAACACACTCCTTAAACTCCCGCATTCCGATATTGACAGTAGATGAACCAGCAAATTTGTCCTCTAAGTTTAAAGAGCAATTGAAATCACCCATGATACACCATGGTTTATCACGTACAAAAGCACTATGGCCACACAAGCTAGACCATAAATCCCTACGTGCTCTATAATAATTATTTACGTAAATAAAAGAACAAAACATGGTCTTTTTCTCAATCTTGAAATTGACTTGAACATGAATCACCTGATTAGTTTGTGCTAAGACCATAACATCAACAATGTCAGAATTCCATCCAAGTATGATTCGAGTACCTTTGTCACATAAGTTACCATTTGAAGTCCAATTCCAATTCTTACAGATTTTCCTACACACGTCAAAAATACTTGAAACATCCATATGCGATTCCATAATAGCACATACCTGTATGTGATTTTCCTTAACAACCTGGCGAACCTCCTTTTGTTTCAGGGGACGGTTCAATCCCCTTATATTCCATGCAGCGATACTACCCATTGGAAACCTTTAAACCGGGAGTGCTTGCCCCCTCAGAAGTTTCTTTTGGAATAGTACCCGCAGCCATAAAGGATTCAGTTTCATTATTAATAATAATCTCCTCGTCTACATCATCATCCCAATCATCATCATTTTTCTTCTCTTTTTTCTGCGCCTTTTCAGGTTATTTCACCTCCACAAGAACATCACCAATATCCTCTCCATAATCATTTAATAATGAATAAGGGTTACTAGTATTAATTGATGCTCCTGAAGTACTAGCAATGTTTGACATATCAATCGGTTTTTTCACAGGTCTATACTCAAACTTTGGTTTTTGCTTTGTAATCGGTATTCCTTGTCTATTATTCACCTTCTTCCTACCTGTTACCTCTGTAAACCCCTCAGAATCAGTTCTAGCAACTAATTTTGGAGTAGCTTTAACTTGTTTTGGACAGTTAACATTGGTATGCCCAAAAACACAATAGGATGAACATCTTTGAGGTTTCCATTCATATTCCACTTTTATGCTTCCTGTCGAGAAACCTTCTCCATCCAGCTTAGGTATTGCAACAAGTAGCTTGTCTTTCATATCTTTTTCAGCATCTAATTCAATCACAGCCCTAGCATAGCTGCTACGTCCCCAGGACTCAGTACACATTGCACTAGTATAATTATCCAATATCTTTGGTGTACCCAACTTACACGCAAGCAAACTCAAACCATCATCTGTATATGCTGCCAAGGGAACATCATGTAATTTAACCCAAACCGAGACCTTTTTGATTTCATCTTTTTTTAATTCCACATTCGGTGACCATTGTTTAAGAAAGATTGGTGTATTACGTACTTGCCAAGGTCCCTCCTGTAACACCTTATCCATACCTTCCTTGTTTAAGAATTTAAAAAAGAAAAATCCATTTGCATTCATCATGATTTTTTGGATTCCATACTTTGCCCATGCATTCTTTGCAAAGTATTCTACAACAGGATATGCTAATCTATCTCCCAAAAAATACCCAAAAAGAACATTTTCATACCTGCTTTGCACTTCTCTTACCGATTCTTTAGGTATTACCACATCAAAATTATCAACTTGCTCAGTGGATTCAATCAACCTGAAGTTAACCTTGCGTTTTTCGGTATTGGCTTGAACTTTAGATGCATACGAAGGCATAGCAGGTTCATTTGCATCACCCTTTCCTAGATGTTCTTGAGCTTTTTCCTCCTTAGATCCCGACTGTCGAGCCTTATTCTCATCACCGGTGCTTGCCTCGTTAGATTTTTGCTGTTGAGTAGTATCAACATTCTCATCAGCAGCTTTCTTTTTATTTGCATCCTTAGTAGGCAATTCAGTAGCACTCTTTTCCAAATATTGTTTTTCAGGATTTTTATCAGTGAAGGAGCTCTCAATATTATTATCATCATCCGTTCTAAACGCAGCAGCAAAAGCTGCTGCTTTAGTTGGTGAGAGGGGAGTTGATTATTCAAGTCACCTCCATTATCATCACCTCCATTGTTATCAGTTGATACATCATCAACCTTAGTTTCACTCGATTTCGGGCTACCTCCCTTTTTAGGGTTTCCACCAGTTGATTTCTTTTTGGGTGGAGACCCTTTGTTTTTTTTACGCGACATCTCACCTGGTCTGATTCTTGCAAACCGCTCATCAAGTGCTTTCAAATCAAACGGACTATCTCTCTTCATAAACTAAAAATAACCAAGCATCAAAACCTAAAAATACGACAGCATCGAAACAGTAAAACCCTACTCACCAAAACCCTAATCCAGAAAACCTAAACTTTATCAATTATAGAGACTCAGGAATCTAGCTGAACTATAAAAATAGCCGCGATCAGAATCAATATAATTAACAAGAATAGATAAACTGAATTAAGGCCAGCGAAAAAAAAGAAAAAGGAAATCAGAACCCTAAATTGAAAAAACCCAACTCAAACGTGCACATCAACGAACATCAAACCCAAATGGATGCAATGTTCATGAGAGGGACACATTCACAAGCTAGATTAGATCAAAGAAGAGAAACGAATTGAGGGAAGAATAAGGGCAGAAATCGCCATGGTGAGAGAGAGTGCTCTTGTATCTTTTGTAAGAGTACGATCGTTTTTGGTGAAATGCATGTCTAGGGATACATTGAGGGAACCAAACAATGTGAACCCACGGAACCTCCTCCTGCCTGTATCTAATTGTATTCCAAACAGTATTGGGGGAAAACTACAATCTTTGCCCTCGTGATCATGCCAAACCAACGAATCACTCTTTTCATGATCAAAATGAGGAACCTGTACATTAATAAGAACCGGATAGATATCATACCAGGCTTGGGGCCAAACCCACGCACCATTGTGAACAATGTCAGCCAACTTAGTGTGTCGAGAAAAACCAGCACTTGCAATATTTCGATTAGACACTATACGACATAAAGGACTTTGAGGACACCAGGTATCACTCCATGCATAAATGTTGTTACTATTACCTATTATATTCCAAATAAAAGGTCTTATAGTATCACGCAACTTCAATATTTTCCGCCATCCCCAACTCATACTTCCCTTCGGTGTTACATCCCAAAAACTTAACCCTCTAAGCTTATACGAGTGCACCCAATCAACCCATAATGACGGTCTTCTTGTTAGTATACTCCATCTATGCACCGCCATAAGTGATTTATTAACATCACCAATCCGGCGGATACCCAAACCTCCCTCAAATTTAGGTATACAAACAGACTTCCAAGCAACTTTGGATTTAACTTTATTTTTCGAGTTCTGTCCCCACAAGAACAGCCTCATCTTCTGCTCTAAGTCAATAACCACTCTCGTTGGGAGTACAAAAACAGAGGCCCAGTAGATATGTAGTGAAGATAATACCGAATTAATAAGTTGTAATCTACCCGCAAAGGATAAATACTTGTTCTTCCAATCATCAATTCTTTTCTCCATTCGTTCTACTAGCACCTTACAATCTTTATATATTAACCTAGTAGAGATCAAAGGCACACCCAATTAACGTACCGGTAATTTCCCTTCATCAAAGGGCATAATCGAGAGGATTGCATTCTTTGTATGATCCGGTACATTGCTGAAAAAAGCGGTGCTCTTCATAGCACTTGGAACCAGCCCTGAACACTTTGTGAACTCATCCAACGCCTCCTTAATAACTTTCACCGATTTTGCTTCTCCACGTGCAAACAAGAAGAGATCATCTGCAAAACAAACATTGATAATTTTCTGTTTTTCACATAGAGCATGAAATCGAAACTCACTTCTGTCCCTAGCAACTTTCTGAAGTAAAAGTGATAGGATCTCCATGACAAGCGTGAACAAATATGGTGACATAGGATCACCTTGCCTTAACCCCCTCTTGCCTTTAAAATATCCATGAATGTTGCCATTTATAGATAATGAGAACAATGCAGAAGTTACACATTCCATAATCCAATGCACCATCTTGGCATGAAACCTAAACCCCACTAGAACATCGTGCATAAAGTTCCAATTGACAGTGTCATAAGCCTTTTGAATATCGATTTTGAACGCACATCTAGGGGGACCTCTATCCAAGTGATAATTGTGCATAAATTCCTGAGTAATTAAAATATTATCTGATATTTTCCTACCAGGAACAAATGCAGATTGATTTATGCTTACAAGATCTTCCAAAGCCCCTTTAATCCTGTTCGTAATGATCTTACTGATACATTTATACAGGACATTACAGCAAGAGATAGGACGATAGTCAGTAACAAGAGAAGGAGTTGAGACCTTAGGAATAAGAGCAAGAAAAGTATGATTGATCTCCTTAAGCAATCGGCCATGCTGAAAGAAATCACGAATGGCCGTACACACCTCTTCTCCAATAACATCCCACAAATGTTTAAAGAATGCTGAAGAGAAACCATCTGGTCCCGGTGCCTTATTATCACCAATAGAAAACATAGCCTCTTTGATCTCTAAATCCGTGACATTTCTTACCATAAAACCTGCTTTTTGTGAATCAAGCTTTTTCGTGAAAAGATCATCAGTGAGGAGAGAGTTATAAGGTTGATGTTTGATATTGGTTACTTACATATTAGAGGTGTATTATTAATGCTTTTGATGTTATTAGCCTTTTTTATGTATTGTTCAGCTAGGTCGTTTGTGACGTTATTGTTTCACATACATATGGCATGTCATATGTATGAATTAGTTTGGTACTTTGCCAAGCTACTTGTAATAATCTTCTTTTGGGTGATTTATAAAAGCTTACCGGGGTTTAAATTCCCCTTTACCCAAAAAAAAAAAAGGACACTCCATCCCCAAGAAGTTATGGTTATGGCTCACAAGAGCATCAACAACTGCAGCGCCTTCATAAACACAACCATGCACATCATTAATAATATCAATTCGACATCTATGATTCTTGCTTTTCAAAGAGTTATGAAAAAAGGCGGTATTAGAATCACCAGCTTTTAACCACTCAATTTTAGCCTTTTGTTTAAGAAACGACTCTTCATCATATGTTGCAGTTTCAAAATCTTTCAAACACTTGGCTTCTGCATCACGTAGAAAAGCATCATTCGGGTTACTATCAATACTCTTTTGTAGTTCATCCAGCTCATTTCGTAACAATATAACTTTTTTATGCAAATTGCCCTGCTCGAATAAGAGTTTTCTCATAGGGGACTTTAAAGCTTTGAGTTTCTTAACAACCCGAAACATACAATTTCCCTGAACAGATTCTGCCCAACCCTTCTCCACAGCCTCCAAGAAACCTTTTTTTGAAACTAAAAAATTAGCAAATTTAAACGGTTTTGGACATACCCTTGCAATCGCAGGTATTTTAAGTACACACGGCGTATGATCGAAACCCGGTAAGGCTGAAACACCGCATAAGAAGAAGGAAACGCATCTATAAAAGATGAGTTACCCATAACTCTATCGATTTTCTTCAAAATGCCTACACCATTCTTTGGTTTTTGGGTCCACGTATAATGAATCCCCGAACAATTAATATCCATAACTTCCATTTTCGCTACACACTCTTTGAAGTCTCTCATGCTTGTACTAATAGTTGAACTACCAGAGAAACTATCTTCCAAATATAAAGACGAATTGAAGTCTCCCATCACAACCCAAGGCATGGGTCCAACAAAGTGTTTATGAGAGCATAAATCAGCCCACAATTCACGACGTTGTTTATAGTGTGATGCGGAAATGTCTAGATTCACTGAACTGGAGAAACCCAGCGAACTGAAGAAGCTAACTGAGCTGAAGGAAACTGAACTGATCATGCCATCTGAACAAGCCATGTTGATTCTACCAGCAGTGGCCCATTTCAGACAAGTCTTTTCTGAACCAGTCCAGTCACCAGTGGTAACACTTCTCCAGTGGCAAGCTCCAGTGACCAACACTGATAATCCACCAGTAAAGTTCTCCAGTGACCAGCTCCAGATGACTGCTCCATATGAATGCTCCAGTGACCACTACTGAAGATCCACCAGTGAAGTGCTCCAGAATTTGTTCCCAGTGGCGGTCCAGATTTATGTTTCCAGTTTCCAGATAATAAAGTCCCCACTGAAGTCCCATGTCTGCGGACCCAATAAAGAAGAATGACAGCTGTGAAAGGAAGGCACATGTGACAATGACGTTTCTAACGGTATTGTGGGACCACTTGCAGGGAATGTTTCTAGAAGCCTACTCTGTCCTTTTCTTATTGGTTAATAAATTAGTGGCTGTCCTTAGCACCTGACAGCTTTTTGATTATTTTATTGTATTTCGTTATTTCCTAGGTAATAGCTTGTGGCTATAAATAGGGGCTTATTTTCTCATTGAAAGACAGTTGATGTTGAATGAAATTAATAGAGCAGCCTCTATTTCTTACAAAAATCTTCTTTTATCTTTAGAGATCTTTGATCTTGGTGGTTAGGAGTGACCCCTTTATCAATATTTGTGGTGACTTGTTCTTTATCAAATATTGTGGTGAGGTCTTTAAATCTTCGGTTTCCTTTATCTGTAATCGTGGTGGCTAGACCTTTATCGATTATAGTGGTGGGGTGGAGTGTTTCCTTTATCCTTGATTCCGGTGGCTTAGCCTTTACGAGTCTTGGTGTGGATTCTTTATCTATCATTTTATTTTATTGCCTTGTTTGATTGTTTGTTTTATATAAAATCCAGAAAATACCAAAAATAGTCTTCCGTTATCGTTTGTCGCATGATTTATGCATCATAGTAGTTCTTAGCATAGACAAATGAGCAAAACAACACTTTCTTATCAGCTTTAAACACTATTTGAACGTGAATAACCTGGCTTGATTGGGACAGCACCATAACATCTACAAAATCAGAGTTCCAACCCAAAATAATTCGCGTCCCCTTATCACAGCAACTACCATTTGACGTCCAATCCCAAGATTTAAATACAGTCTTACAAATATCAAATAAACGAGATACATCAACATGAGATTCCATAATTGCACAAATATTCAACTGATTTTCTGCCACAACCTGACGAACCTCCTTTTGTTTAAGAGAGCGGTTCAACCCTCTTATATTCCAGGCTGCTAAACTACCCATTAGAAACACCTTGACCGGGAGTGCGTGCCCCCTCAGAACGTGCATCACTACCCATAAATTGCTCAGTCTCATTAAAAATCTCTTCAGTATCTGACTCTGATTCTTCCTTCCTAAGTTCACAAGGATTTGTATCCTCATGGGTCTCAGTTAATTCTGATTCACTTAGAACATTAAAAGGGTTTTTCGAGACAATAGAATCTGTTCCTCCTTTATCTCCAGTTTTCACATCCGTTTTAGATGTACTAGCAATATCAGAGTTACCTTTATTAGCCTTAGAAGCTTCTGTAGCAGCTTTATCCTTTTGTTTGTTGACGGGTCTATACTCAAAGTTAGGCTTCTGTTTATGAAATGGAAACCCAGAATTGCTTGTTTTCTTTTTGCGTCTCTTGACTTCAGTAAATCCATCTTCATCTACCCTAGGAGGTGCTTTCTTTTCCATCGTGACAATCTTGGGACATTGCGCAATTGTATGCCCAAAAACACAACACGTAGGGCATCGATGTGGCATCCATTCATACTCAACTTTTATCTTTTGATTAATATGTCCCTCTCCCTCCATATCAGGTATTGCAATAGTTAAAGTATTCTTTAATTCCTTATCTGCACTTAGCTCTATCATAGCTCTCGCATAACTGCTGCGCCCCCAGGACTCAAGACACATTGCACTAGTATAGCTATCCAGTAATTTTGGTGTACCAATTGTTGAAGCTAAAATACTCAAACCATCATCAGCGTATGCAGCTAAAGGAACATCGTGTAACTTTACCCAAACTGAAACTTTGGTGACTTCCGTCTTCCTCAGAATAACATTTGGTGTCCAAACATTGAGGAAAATTGGTGTGTTACGAATTAACCAAGGACCATCAGCAAGAAGACGTTCCATATCCTCTTTCTTGTTAAACTTGAAGAAGAAAAACCCATTTGAATTCATCATCACCCTAACCAGGCCATATTTTGCCCAAGAGTTTTTTACAACATATTCGACAACTGGGTAGGCCAAACGATCACCAAGGAAATACCCATATAGTACGTTTTCAAAACGACTTTGGACCTGTCTTACTGATTCCCTTGGAATAACAACATCTGCATTCTCAACCACCTCTTTAGGTTCCAATAATCTAAAGTTCGCTTTTCTTTTTTCAATATTATTTTGAACTTTGGCTGCATATGAACTCGGGCCTGTGTTTTTGCTTTTCGTCTCATCACTACTAAGATTAGTACCCTCTTCATTATGTGACTTATTACTAGGAGTTTTAAAAGTGGAACTAGGTCCACCACCTAGATTTTCAGCATCACTAGTCTTATCGTTATTCAACCCAAACTTGCTGTGATAATACTCCTCATAATTCATGAATGTGGGATCAAGCATGTTTTTTGTGTCATCTTTATTAGAATTGAATTCAAAAGATACCTTCGTTGGTGTTCTCTTATCGTCAGCAGAATGGAATTCCCCCTCTTTTTCCTTCAGTTTGTCTTATTTTCTGACCATGAATCGCTGAAGTTCATTAATGGTCAACATAAGCTTAATGCCAGACATGCAAAATGGGTGGAATTTTTGCAGTCTTATTCTTTTGTCTCTAAGCACAAAGCTGGAGTGGCTAACGTTGTTGCTGATTCACTTTCCAGATGATATTCGTTGTTATCAATTCTGGAAGCAAGAGTTCTTGGATTTTCTTTCATTAAAGAGTTGTATGCTGCTGATCCAGACTTCGCTGATCGCCTCACTGAAGCTAATCAGAAAGGACCATTTATTGTTCAAGATGGTTTCTTATTCAAGAATGGAAAGTTGTGTATTCCAAAGGGTTCTATTAGAGATTTACTGATAAGGGAAGCACATGGAGGAGGTCTGGCTGGCCATTTTGGTATTAACAAAACTGGAGATTCTCACTGAACACTTCTACTGGCCAAGTTTACTGAAGGATGTTCAGAATATCATCAGTCGCTGTCCAACTTGTCACCAGGCGAAGGCTACTTTTCACAAAGGACTGTATACTCCTCTTCCAGTTCCAAGCCAGCCATGGGAAGATCTCAATATGGATTTCATTGTTGCACTGCCCAGAACTCAGGGAGGAAAAGACTCAATAATGGTAGTTATTGATCGATTTTCAAAAATGGCACATTTTGTTCCCTGCAACACCACAAATGATGCTTCAGCAGTTGCAAATCTATTTTTCAAAGAAATTGTTCGATTACACGGGATTCCAAAAACAATTGTTTCAGATAGAGATGTGAAGTTTCTGAGTTATTTCTGGAAGACCTTATGGAGACTGATGGGCACCAGATTAATGTTCAGTACGTCTCACCATCCTCAGACTGATGGACAGACTGAAGTCACAAACAGAACAATTGGTATGTTATTAAGAACACTGGTGAAGAAGACACTGAAAGATTGGGATCTGAAGCTTGCTCATGCTGAGTTTGCTTTCAACAGAGCTCCAAATTATTCAACCAGTAAATCCCGTTTGAAGTTTGTTATGGTGTCAATCCACTGACTCCCATTGATTTAATTCCATTTTTGATTGAACCGAAGGCAAGTATTGAAGCTGAGGCCAGAGCAAAAGAAATCAAGAAAATTCATGAACAAGTGAAGGCCAGAATAGAGAAAGCAAATGAAGAATACAAGGCCAGAGCTAATAAGCATCGTCAGCAGCCTAGTTTTGCACCTGGCGATCTTGTTTGGGTGCATCTCAGAAAAGAAAGATTTCCAGCAAGAAGGAAGAACAAGTTGATGCCTAGAGCTGAAGGACCATTCAAGATTCTGGAGAGGTATGGTGATAATGCTTATAAAGTTGAGCTACCTGGAGATATGTCAGTTTCAAGTACTTTTAATGTCGGAGATCTGATGCCTTATCTGGAAGATGAATACCTCGAGGACTTGAGGACAAGGCAATTTTTCACAAAGGTTTGTACACTCCTCTTCCAGTTCCAAGTCAACCGTGGGAAGATCTGAGCATGGATTTCATTATTGCTTTACCCAAAACCCAGAGAGGAAAAGATTCTATCATGGTGGTGGTTGATAGATTCTCAAAAATGGCCCATTTCATTCCTTGTAACACCACTAATGATGCCTCAACAGTAGCAAATTTATTCTTCAAAGAAATTGTCCGTCTTCATGGAATTCCCAAAACCATTGTTTCTGATAGGGATACGAAATTTCTGAGTTATTTCTGGAAAACTTTGTGGAGATTGATGGGAACTAAGCTCTTGTTCAGCACTTCTCATCACCCCCAAACTGATGGCCAGACTGAAGTCACTAATAGGACCATTGGGATCTTATTAAGGACGCTGGTGAACAAGACGCTGAAAGATTGGGATCTAAAGCTTGCTCATGCTGAGTTCGCTTTTAATAGAGCCCCTAACCACTCAACCAACAAGACTCCATTTGAAGTTTGTTATGGTACCAATCCTTTAACTCCCATTGATTTAATTCCTTTTTCAATTGAGCCAAGAGTAAGTGTTGATGCTGAAGAGAAGGCTAAGGAAATCAAAAAAATACACCAGCAAGTAAAGGCAAAAATTGAGAAAGCAAATGAAGAATACAAGGCCAGAGCTAATAAGCATCGTCAGCAGCCTAGTTTTGCACCTGGCGATCTTGTTTGGGTGCATCTCAGAAAAGAAAGATTTCCTTCCAAGAGAAAGAACAAACTGATGCCAAGAGCTTAAGGACCATTCAGAATACTGGAAAAGTTCGGTGACAGCGCTTACAAGGTTGAATTACCAGGAAGCATGTCGGTTTCAAGCACTTTTAATGTTGGAGATTTGATGCCTTACCTTGAAGATGAATATCTCGAGGACAAGTCCTATTTTAGAGGGGGAGAATGATGCGAATATGATCCCACTCGCTGAACTGACTAATTCCAGTCAGCTAGAAGGGGTCGCTGAAATACCTGGCAGCGAGCATTGGACTGAAGATGCCTTCAGAACAAGCCATGCTCATCTTACCAGCCATAGCCCATTATGGACAAGCCTTCGCTGACAAACAACCTCTAAATGTTACTTTACTCCAGTGGCAAGTCCCTCCCTGATCAATGAAAGTCATCAGCGAATAACATCAGCGAGCAACTCCAGTCAGCATACTTCAGCAGAGTTTTGTTCAGTCAAGAAGTTGCTTTATTCAATAAAAGGCTGCCACGTCACCAGTTCTAGAAGGTCTTGGATAAGGATGTGTGCATGAGAATAAAGTGTCCACTGAAGTCCCATGTTTGTGGGCCCAATAAAGAAGAATGACATCTGTAAAGGAAGGCGCGTGTGACAATGACATTTCTAACGGTATTGTGGGACCACTTGCAGGGGAATGTTTCTAGAAGCCCACGCTGTCCATTTCCTATTGGCCAAATTCAATTAGTGCCTAGCATTTGACAGCTTTTATGTATTATTTTATTATTTTCGTTAATTCCTAGGAAATAGCATGTGGCTATAAATAGGGGCTTTATTTTTCATTGAAGGCAGGTTTTTGGTTATCAAATGGAATGAAAAGAACACTTTCTTTTCTTCATCAAATCTTCATATTACCTTTATAAATCGTTATTTATTTGGGTGTTTGGAGTGATCCCTTTATCTTTAATTGTGGTGGTTCGTCCTTTATCAATTAAAGTGGTGAGATCTTAAAATCTTCGATTCCTTTATCTATATTCTTGGTGGCTTGTCCTTTATAGATTATAGTGGTGGGTTGGAGTGTTTCTATTATTTGATTCCGGTGGATCGTTTCCTTTACGAATCAAGTATTAGATTCTTATCTATCTTTGCATTTTATTGTCTTGTTCATTTTTGTTGTCTTATAAACCAGAAAATCCTCATAAAATTTATTACATTCCGCTGTGTTTTGAAAATCTCACATCAAATTGGTATCAGAGCCAGGTTTGAAAAAGGTTTCTTAATCTTTTTGTCCGTTGGGGTGTTGTTTGTTTAGATCTGTTGAGGTTTTGTTTAGATCTGTTGATTGATTGTTTAGATCTATTAGTTATTTGCTTAGATCTATTGATTGTGAGTTATTTGTTGGTTATAAATGACGTTTAGAAGAAATATGACTTTAGACGAAGCTAATAATGCTAGGAGAGATAGACAGATTGAAGATCTACAATGAAGCACTTGGTAGAGTTGTTCATATGTTAGAAGATGGTGGTTTACGATTTAATCGAGAAAACGTTGTTGCCAGTGAAAGAGATTCTGAATCTCAAGGTCCTAGTGAGAGATCTGATAGTACGCCCAGAAACTCTAGTGATTCTGATGTTCCACAGCCCAGAGAAAGGCGAAGGAGACATAAGGTCGATGATACTAAGGATATTAAGATAGATCCACCAGATTTTGTTGGTTCATCAAACCCAGAAGAATATTTTGAATGGGTTCAGGTGATGGATAGAATTATGGAAATAAAAGGTTATGATGATAAAAAGGGTTTTAAGGTTGCCATTATTAAGCTTAAAAAGTATGCTTCATCTTGGTATGATAATATGAAGTCTGAAAGGGAATATAAGGGTAAGAGTAAAATCAAGACCTGGTCCAAACTGAAGGAAGTTATGCAGAAGAGATTTGTTCCTCAGACGTACAAACAAGATCAGTATCTACTGATGAATAATCTGAAGCAAGGTGCTAAAGAAGTGGTAGAGTATATCAGGGAGTTTGAGCAGCTGAAGACAAGAACTGGTGTCAAAGAAACTATCGCCAGATTCCTTGGTGGGTTGAATGCTATCATTGCTGATAAGATGGAATTACAGCCCATCTGGACTTATGAAGGTGCATGCAAACTGGCCCTCCAGATTGAAAAGCAGCTGAAGAAGAAGGTTCAGTACAAACCTTTCACTAAGATTACTTCTAGCTCCAGTCAACCAGCTACCAGGCCCAGCGAAACTGTTCAGAAATCCTTCAGAGGAAAGGAGAAAGAAACTGGAGGATCAAAAGAACCAGTAGGGAAGAAATGTTTCAAGTGCCATGGATTTGGTCATTTCCAGGCCCAGTGTCCCAATCAGCGAGCACTGACTATCAGGGAGATAGAAAGTTTACCAGAAGTTGAAACTGAGGAAGAAGAACCAGTGTACGATGATGATGATGGCGCTGAAGAAACATATGTAGGTGCTGATATTGGGGAAATGCTGGTGGTCAGAAGAATGATGCACGCTGATGAAGTCACTGCTGACAAGGCTCAGCGAGAGAATATCTTCCACTCAAGATGTACTATCAAAGGAAAGGTATGCAGTCTTATCATTGATGGTGGCAGCTGTGCTAATGCTGCTTCAACTTACATGGTTGATAAACTGGGATTACCTACACTGAAGCATCCCCGTCCTTACAAGCTTCAATGGCTCAGCGAGGGAACAGAGGTAAAAGTTACTCAACAAGTTACTATTCCATTTTCTATTGGTCTTATTTATCAGGATGAGATTGTTTGTGATGTTGTCCCTATGGATGCGTGTCATTTATTGTTGGGAAGGCCATGGTTGTTTGATAAGCATGTATTCCACAATGGCCGTTTAAACTCTTATTCATTATTTGTAAATGGGAAAAAGATCACCCTAACTTCTTTGAAACCCGATGAGCACCCAAAAACCAAGGTGATGGATCAGCGAGACAAGGCTTTGTTCATGACCCAAACCGAAGTTGAGAAAGAACTCGCTGATGGCACCTCAGTAATGATGTTGCTGATGGTTGAACTTGCTGATAAGAAGGGGCTAGCTAACATTTCCAGTTTAGTCAAACCCTTGCTGACAGAATATGCTGACGTATTTCCTGAAGAAATGCCTTCTGGTTTGCCTCCTATCAGGGGTATTGAACACCAGATTGATCTAATTCCAGGATCAATCCTTCCTAACAAAGCTGCTTATAGGTGTTCACCCACTGAAGCTAAAGAATTGCAAAGGCAAGTCGATGAACTGATTGCTAAGGGTTATGTGAGAGCAAGTATGAGTCCATGTTCTGTACCAGCTTTCTTAATTCCAAAGAAAGATGGCTCAATGCGTATGTGTGTTGATAGTAGAGCCATCAATAATATCACTATCAAGTATCGATATCCTATCCCCAAGTTGGATGATATGCTTGATGAATTACATGGTTCCTGTATATTTTCCAAAATCGATCTGAGAAGTGGCTATCACCAGATTCGAATGAAGGATGGAGATGAATGGAAAACTGCATTCAAGATTAAAGGGGGTCTATTTGAATGGCTAGTAATGCCTTTTGGCTTATCGAATGCCCCAAGTACTTTCATGAGGCTGATGAATGAAGTCCTCAGACCACTCATTGGTCATTTTGTGGTAGTTTATTTTGATGATATTCTAGTATATTCGAAGAATGAACCTGAGCATGTTAATCATCTGAGAGAAGTATTTATGTTGCTGAGGAAACACCAGTTGTATGGGAAGTTGGAGAAATGTGATTTCTTGGTGGAAAGTGTGATATTTCTTGGATACGTTGTATCTAAAAATGGAATTTCAATGGATCCTTAGAAGATTGAAGCAATTAAGTCCTGGCCAGCTCCTACAACGATTACAGAGGCAAGAAGTTTTCATGGTCTGGCATCATTTTATAGAAGATTCATCAGAAATTTTTCAACTGTTGTAGCTCCCATTACTGATTGCCTAAAGAAAGGTGTGTTTGAATGGCCTAAGTCAGCTCAGAATGCCTTTGAATTGCTGAAAGAAAAGCTCAGCTCAGCACCAGTCCTGTCCTTACCAAATTTTGAGTTATTATTCGAATTGGAGTGTGACGCCAGTGGAGTTGGTATTGGTGCAGTCCTTGTTCAAGAAAAGAGACCAGTCGCATACTTCAGTGAAAAGTTCAATGGTTCGAAGCTAAAGTACAGTACGTATGACAAAGAATTCTATGCTATCATCAGGGCTGTCAATCACTGGTCACACTATCTGAAGCCCAAGCAGTTTGTTTATATTCTGATCATGAAGCTATGAAGTACATCAATGGTCAGCACAAGTTAAATTCAAGGCATGTAAAATGGGTGGAATTTTTGCAGTCTTATTCATTTGTGTCTAAACATAAAGCTGGGGTAGAGAATGTTGTTGCTGATGCACTCTCAAGAAGATATTCATTGCTTTCCATTTTGGAAGCCAGGGTTCTTGGGTTCTCTTTTATCAAAGATTTGTATGCTGCTGATACAGATTTTGCTGGTCACTTCACTGATGGTCCCTCCAAAGGATCATATTTAGTGCAAGATGGGTTTTTATTTAAAAATAGAAGGTTGTGTATCCCTAAGGGTTCAATTCGGGACTTGCTGATAAGAGAAGCTCATGGCGGAGGACTCGCTGGTCATTTTGGTATTACTAAGACTGCTGACATCCTCAGTGAACATTTCTATTGGCCATGTCTGCTGAAAGACGTCCAGACTATCATCAGCAGATGCTCATGTCATCAGGCCAAGGCAATTTTTCACAAAGGTTTGTACACTCCTCTTCCTGTTCCAAGTCAACCGTGGGAAGATCTGAGCATGGATTTCATTATTGCTTTACCCAAAACCCAGAGAGGGAAAGATTCTATCATGGTGGTGGTTGATAGATTCTCAAAAATGGCCCATTTCATTCCTTGTAACACCACTAATGATGCCTCAACAGTAGCAAATTTATTCTTCAAAGAAATTGTCCGTCTTCATGGAATTCCCAAAACCATTGTTTCTGATAGGGATACGAAATTTCTGAGTTATTTCTGGAAAACTTTGTGGAGATTGATGGGAACTAAGCTCTTGTTCAGCACTTCTCATCACCCCCAAACTGATGGCCAGACTGAAGTCACTAATAGGACCATTGGGATGTTATTAAGGACGCTGGTGAACAAGACGCTGAAAGATTGGGATCTAAAGCTTGCTCATGCTGAGTTCGCTTTTAATAGAGCCCCTAACCACTCAACCAACAAGACTCCATTTGAAGTTTGTTATGGTACCAATCCTTTAACTCCCATTGATTTAATTCCTTTTTCAATTGAGCCAAGAGTAAGTGTTGATGCTGAAGAGAAGGCTAAGGAAATCAAAAAAATACACCAGCAAGTAAAGGCAAAAATTGAGAAAGCAAATGAAGAATACAAGGCCAGAGCTAATAAGCATCGTCAGCAGCCTAGTTTTGCACCTGGCGATCTTGTTTGGGTGCATCTCAGAAAAGAAAGATTTCCTTCCAAGAGAAAGAACAAACTGATGCCAAGAGCTTAAGGACCATTCAGAATACTGGAAAAGTTCGGTGACAGCGCTTACAAGGTTGAATTACCAGGAAGCATGTCGGTTTCAAGCACTTTTAATGTTGGAGATTTGATGCCTTACCTTGAAGATGAATATCTCGAGGACAAGTCCTATTTTAGAGGGGGAGAATGATGCGAATATGATCCCACTCGCTGAACTGACTAATTCCAGTCAGCTAGAAGGGGTCGCTGAAATACCTGGCAGCGAGCATTGGACTGAAGATGTGATGCGTAAATCACGCGACAAACTACAGCGGAAGACTATTTTTGATATTTTCTGGATTATATATGAATTAAATAACAAACGAGACAATAAAAGTAAAAATGATCGATAAAGAATCCACCACCAAGACTCGTAAAGGCTAAGCCACCGGAATCAAGGATAAAGGAAACACTCCGCCCCACCACTACAATCGATAAAGGTCTAGCCACCACGACTATAGATAAAGGAAACCGAATATTTTAAAAGACCTCACCACAATATTTGATAAAGAACGTCACCACAATATTTGATAAAGAACGAGTCACCACAAATATTGATAAAGGGGTCACTCCTAACCACCAAGATCAAAGATCTATAAAGGTAAAAGAAGATTTGTAAGAAATAGAGGCTGCTCTATTAATTTTCATTCAACGTCAACTAACTTTTACAATGAGAAATACAACCCCTATTTATAACCAAAACTATCTCCTAGGAATTAACGAAAAGTAATAATAAAATAATAAAAAGCTGTCTTGAACAAAAGACAACCACTAATTTATTAACCAATAAAAAAGGGACAAGCAATCTTCTAGAAGGATTCCTCCTGCAAGTGGGTCCACAAACCGTTATGAATAACGTTGTCACGCGCTCCTTCCTTATCTTCTTTCGACAGCTGTCATTCCTTCTTTATTGGGTCCCCACACGTGATCAGACTTTATTGATAGGACTGGAAACTAAAAATCTGGACCTCAACTGGTGACTTCATCTGGAGCGTTCATCAGTAGACTGGACTGGAGCTGGTCACTTGAGTGCTTCAGTGGAGAACTTCACTGGTGGACTTCTGGAAAGCTTACTGAAGGGTCTTGACTGGAGCCTGGATCTGGAGGATCGTCACTGGAGCCTGGATCTGGAGGATCTTCACTGTAGAATGCATCTGGAGGATCTTCACTGGAGAATGCATATGGAGGATCTTCACTGGAGAATGCATATGGAGGATCTTTACTCGAGAATGCATCTGGAGGATCTTCACTGGAGAAGTAATCTGGAGGCTTTTCAACTGGAGCATGGATCTGGAATTGCTTCACTGTAGTCTTGTCCTGGAGAACCTTCACTGGAGTATTCCATCTGGAGCATTTCGACTGAAGCAACTTACTGGAGTTATTCACTGAAGTAAAACTGGAACCCATTTTTGAAGCCTCGTGACTGGAGCAAATTACTGGAGCTTTGACTGACGAGTCTTCACTGATGTGCAACTGAAACATAGCTGTTAAGTTCACTGGTGGATGCTCGCTGAAGTATAACTTAAATAGAGCACTGGTCACCCACTTCTGACTAGTGTCACTGATAAATACTTGCTGAGGAACGACCTGCTGATGTAACCTTCTCACTGAAGTGTTACTAGTCGTTCTGAACACTAGCTGATCACATCTGGTGTTGTCCTGTTCAGTGATCGTTGTTCTGGACACTCGCTGGTTGCATCTGGTGCTGACCAGTTCACTGGTCGCGATCAGTTGAAGTTGCTTCAGCGAGAGTTGTTTCTGATCAAGACTTATTTTGTCACTGGTGGGCAGCAAGATCAGTAAGGCTTGTCTTATCACTTCAGCACTTGATTTAAGATCAGCATACACCAGTAGTTTAAATCCAATAAAGGATATCCAAGTGTTATTTTTTGCTTGCTGAACTTCATTTAATAAAAACACGAGCCGAATATTTATGCGGAAATGGCTCGGGGTCATTCCTGCATCAATCTCTCCCTCTTTTTGAGGACTTGCCCTCAAGTCCTTAAAGTAAGGTCTCGAGTTTCCATTTCTGAGCATCTTCAGGTCATAGCCAACTTCTGATAATCCCCACATTGTAACAAAGCTTGAATCTTCAGATTGTTTGAAACAAAAATATTTATGTACACCATCTCCCAAGGCCTCGACATTCATCATGGATTCAAGAACCAACAGATAGGAAACTTGATCAAACTTTGAGACATCATCAAAGACCAGATTATTCTCATCAATAGGAACAAGGATTAGAACTGGAAAGACTAAGTATCGCTCAGTACACATAACTGCCACATTGATTTTCATCTCGACTCCTGGGCTACTGAGCAATTCATGATTCCCAGATATGACAAACACTTTCCTTAAAAGACCAGAACATACTCCTACACACACTACATTCCGGTTCCTTTTCTTCTTACAATTGATCTTATAATTAAGTCCATACTCATTCTCGACTTGCTCTTTACTACCTCTTATAAGACCAGACACATATAACTTCATTTTATATTTAACATTCCCACTGGTTTCAAGATCGACTATACAAGAAACTGTTTGTAACCCTTCTTTAAACTCACATTTAAATTCAGCTCGGGATATTACAAGATTAGTTTGAAATAGTGCATAGTCATCATGGGTTTCACCAGTTGGAGTATATAGACATACTTTCTGAAGTGTTAACGAACTGGAGACTTCAGCCCATACCATGGCCTTATCATACTTAGACATATCAGTAGGAACAAATAATTTAGTGACTTCGGCCTTAATCATTTCATCAGGACATAAATGATTAGGATTGACTTGACTCTTTCGAACACACAATGAACTAGTGTTCAAGTGGCCATTATGACAATCATTATCAATTATCGAAGGAAGAGCATTCATAATATAAGAACCCAAGCCATAATAATCGAATCTGAAATTAAACACAAGTGTTCGGTTAGTAGTGGTTACCCCTATGCCTTCCTTAAGCCATTGAATTGTAACTGGTAGTGACTTAGTAGGCTCAGAGCTCTTCATCAGGCAAATAGACATTGCTTGTTGAACTTCAACTGATGGATCTTCAGTTGGATTTTCTGATGGACCTTCAGTTGGATCTTCTGATGGATCTTCAGTTTGGTCTTCAGTGTGACCTTCGACTGGAGCTTTATCAGTGAAAGATTCACTGGAGTACACTTGTCGCTGGACTTCATCAGTGAGAGTTCCAGTTGAATGTACTGCGGGCTGGACTTCTTTGATCAGTGATGATTCTTCATTAGTTGCTTCTATAGATTCTTTCTCGCCAGTAACATAACAAAAACAAGTCTGGTAAACACTTCTTTGCTGGGATTCATCAACAGCTTCATGAAGATGATTAGCATTCTGAATCATCAAGAAATCATCAAGGTTAGCTTTAGTTACTTCTTCACCATCGTCATCATAAACACATGGCTGAAAAATATCATCTTCTTGCTGAACTTCATTCATTTCAAGTGAATGATCAGTTCTCTTGAAGACCAAAAAGCCATCAGCAACATCAAACATTTCTTCTTCATCATATATAAGCTCTTGCTCAACATCGGCTTCAACTTTTAACTCTTTAAAAGAATTAGGGGTTGATCTAATCTCCATGAAATTTGGATTGCAATCAATGAGCTTCTTACGAGCATTTTTCTTTTTTGTTTCTCTCACATGATTTTCCAACACATTTAAAATTTCCCCCATTTGTCTTTCGAGAGACTTAAGTTGTCTATCTCTTCGAAGATTCTCTAAAGTAAGATTTCTATTACAACCCATTTCTATTATCTAAATGAAAAGATAATCAAAGATAGATCTAAACAAGAGATATCAGATCTGAGATTTGAAATCAGATTTTCAAGAATAAATACATTCAGATCTAAACAAAGGACAACAAACTAACAAAACCCAAGGATTAAAAGATTAAGAAACCCTTTAAAAGAAACCTGATCCAACAATCAAACAACAAAAACCCACGGATAAAAATATTAAGAAACCTTTTTGGATACCTGGACAAAAAGTCATGAAAACTTTTTTTTGAACCTGTCTCTGATACCAATTTGATGCGTAAATCACGCGACAAACTACAGCGGAAGACTATTTTTGATATTTTCTAGATTATATATGAATTAAATAACAAACGAGACAATAAAAGTAAAAATGATCGATAAAGAATCCACCACCAAGACTCGTAAAGGCTAAGCCACCGGAATCAAGGATAAAGGAAACACTCCGCCCCACCACTACAATCGATAAAGGTCTAGCCACCACGACTATAGATAAAGGAAACCGAATATTTTAAAAGACCTCACCACAATATTTGATAAAGAACGAGTCACCACAAATATTGATAAAGGGGTCACTCCTAACCACCAAGATCAAAGATCTATAAAGGTAAAAGAAGATTTGTAAGAAATAGAGGCTGCTCTATTAATTTTCATTCAACGTCAACTAACTTTTACAATGAGAAATACAACCCCTATTTATAACCAAAACTATCTCCTAGGAATTAACGAAAAGTAATAATAAAATAATAAAAAGCTGTCTTGAACAAAAGACAACCACTAATTTATTAACCAATAAAAAAGGGACAAGCAATCTTCTAGAAGGATTCCTCCTGCAAGTGGGTCCACAAACCGTTATGAATAACGTTGTCACGCGCTCCTTCCTTATCTTCTTTCGACAGCTGTCATTCCTTCTTTATTGGGTCCCCACACGTGATCAGACTTTATTGATAGGACTGGAAACTAAAAATCTGGACCTCAACTGGTGACTTCATCTGGAGCGTTCATCAGTAGACTGGACTGGAGCTGGTCACTTGAGTGCTTCAGTGGAGAACTTCACTGGTGGACTTCTGGAAAGCTTACTGAAGGGTCTTGACTGGAGCCTGGATCTGGAGGATCGTCACTGGAGCCTGGATCTGGAGGATCTTCACTGTAGAATGCATCTGGAGGATCTTCACTGGAGAATGCATATGGAGGATCTTCACTGGAATGCATATGGAGGATCTTTACTCGAGAATGCACCTGGAGGATCTTCACTGGAGAAGTAATCTGGAGGCTTTTCAACTGGAGCATGGATCTGGAATTGCTTCACTGTAGTCTTGTCCTGGAGAACCTTCACTGGAGTATTCCATCTGGAGCATTTCGACTGAAGCAACTTACTGGAGTTATTCACTGAAGTAAAACTGGAACCCATTTTTGAAGCCTCGTGACTGGAGCAAATTACTGGAGCTTTGACTGACGAGTCTTCACTGATGTGCAACTGAAACATAGCTGTTAAGTTCACTGGTGGATGCTCGCTGAAGTATAACTTAAATAGAGCACTGGTCACCCACTTCTGACTAGTGTCACTGATAAATACTTGCTGAGGAACGACCTGCTGATGTAACCTTCTCACTGAAGTGTTACTAGTCGTTCTGAACACTAGCTGATCACATCTGGTGTTGTCCTGTTCAGTGATCGTTGTTCTGGACACTCGCTGGTTGCATCTGGTGCTGACCAGTTCACTGGTCGCGATCAGTTGAAGTTGCTTCAGCGAGAGTTGTTTCTGATCAAGACTTATTTTGTCACTGGTGGGCAGCAAGATCAGTAAGGCTTGTCTTATCACTTCAGCACTTGATTTAAGATCAGCATACACCAGTAGTTTAAATCCAATAAAGGATATCCAAGTGTTATTTTTTGCTTGCTGAACTTCATTTAATAAAAACACGAGCCGAATATTTATGCGGAAATGGCTCGGGGTCATTCCTGCATCAAGATGCCTTCAGAACAAGCCATGCTCATCTTACCAGCCATAGCCCATTATGGACAAGCCTTCGCTGACAAACAACCTCCAATTGTTACTTTACTCCAGTGGCAAGTCCCTCCCTGATCAATGAAAGTCATCAGCGAATAACATCAGCGAGCAACTCCAGTCAGCATACTTCAGCAGAGTTTTGTTCAGTCAAGAAGTTGCTTTATTCAATAAAAGGATGCCACGTCACCAGTTCTAGAAGGTCTTGGATAAGGATGTGTGCATGAGAATAAAGTGTCCACTGAAGTCCCATGTTTGTGGGCCCAATAAAGAAGAATGACATCTGTAAAGGAAGGCGCGTGTGACAATGACATTTCTAACGGTATTGTGGGACCACTTGCAGGGGAATGTTTCTAGAAGCCCACGCTGTCCATTTCCTATTGGCCAAATTCAATTAGTGGCTAGCATTTGACAGCTTTTATGTATTATTTTATTATTTTCGTTAATTCCTAGGAAATAGCATGTGGCTATAAATAGGGGCTTTATTTTTCATTGAAGGAGGTTTTTGGTTATCAAATGGAATGAAAAGAACACTTTCTTTTCCTCATCAAATCTTCATATTACCTTCATAAATCGTTATTTATTTGGGTGTTTGGAGTGATCCCTTTATCTTTAATTGTGGTGGTTCGTCCTTTATCAATTAAAGTGGTGAGATCTTAAAATCTTCGATTCCTTTATCTATATTCTTGGTGGCTTGTCCTTTATAGATTATAGTGGTGGGTTGGAGTGTTTCTATTATTTGATTCCGGTGGATCGTTTCCTTTACGAATCAAGTATTAGATTCTTATCTATCTTTGCATTTTATTGTCTTGTTCGTTTTTGTTGTCTTATAAACCAGAAAATCCTCATAAAATTTATTACATTCCGCTGTGTTTTGAAAATCTCACATCAAGTTGCAAGCTCCAGATGACTGCTCCAGATGGATGCTCCAGTAACCACTACTGAAGGTCCTCAAGTGAAGTGCCCCAGATTTTATCTCTAGTGGTGGTCCAGATCTATGTTCCAGTTGCTAAAATAATAAAGTCCCCACTCAAGTCGTTTGTGGGCCCAATAAAGAAGAATGTCAGTTGTTAAGGAGGGCGCGTGTGACGTTTCTAACAATATTATGGGACCACTTGCAGGGGAATGTTTCTAGAAGCTTACGTGTCCATGTCTTATTGGTCAAACTAGTTAGTGGCTTGCACATGACAGCTTTTATTGTAATATTTTAATTTTGTCGATGATTCCTAGGTAGAGCATGTGGCTATAAATAGAGGTTTTATCTCTCATTGTAAGTTAGTTGATGTTGAATGAAAATTAATAGAGCAGCCTCTATTTCTTACAAATCTTCTTTTACCTTTATTGATCTTTGATCTTGGTGGTTAGGAGTGACCCCTTTATCAATATTTGTGGTGACTTGTTCTTTATCAAATATTGTGGTGAGGTCTTTCAAATCTTCGGTTTCCTTTATCTATAATCGTGGTGGCTAGACCTTTATCGATTGTAGTGGTGGGGCGGAGTGTTTCCTTTATCCTTGATTCCGGTGGCTTAGCCTTTACGAGTCTTGGTGATGGATTCTTTTATCTATCATTTTACTTTATTGTCTCGTTTAGTTGTTTATTTCATATAAAATCCAGAAAATACCAAAAATAGTCTTCCGCTGTTGTTTGTCGCGTGATTTACACATCATCCAGGTTCACTGAACTGAATGACACCAGTGAACTGGAGAAGTCAACTGAACTGAAGGGTAGAACTGAACGAATAATGCCATCTGAGCAGGCCATGCTAATTCTACCAGCAATAACCCATTTCAGACAAGTGTTCATTGAATCAGTCCAGTCACCAGTGGTAACACTTCTCCAGTGGAAAGAATCTCCAGTGACAACCAGTAGTGGTCCACCAGTGAAGTTCTCCACTGAAGCACTCCAGTGACCAGTTCCAGTCTACTCTCCAGATGGATGCTCCAGATTTGAGTCTCCAGTGAAGCTCCAGATTTAATTTCCAGTCTTCCAAATAAAGTTTGTTCCAGTCGTGTGTTTGTGGACCCAATAAAGAAGGAATGACAGCTGTCAAAGAAGATAAGGGAGGAGCGTGTGACAACGTTAATCCTAACGGTTTGTGGACCCTTATGCAGAAGGAATCTTTCTAGAAGCTTTGTCTGTCCATTCCTTATTGGTTGATAAATTAGTGGATGTCCTTAGCACATGACAGCTTTTTGATTATTTTATTGTATTTCGTTAATTCCTAGGTAATAGCATGTGGCTATAAATAGGGGCTCTTTTTCATTGTAAAAAGAATGTTATGTTGAATTGAATGAAAATAAGAGAGCATCCTCTATTTCTTAAAAATCTTCTTTTACCTTTAGAGATCTTTGATCTTGGTGATTAGGAGTGACCCCTTTATCAATATTTGTGGTGGTTCGTCCTTTATCAAATATTGTGGTGAGGTCTAAATCTTCGGTTTCCTTATCTGTAATCGTGGTGGCTAGACCTTTATCGATTATAGTGGTGGGGCGGAGTGTTTCCTTTATCCTTGATTCCGGTGGCTTGGCCTTTACGAATCTTGGTGGTGGATTCTTTTATCTATCATTTTATTTTATAGTCTTGTTTTATTATTTGTTTCATGTTAAAATCCAGAAAATACCAAAAATAGTCTTCCGCTGTCGTTTGTCGCGTGATTTACGCATCACATGGTTTTGGCTCAAACTAATCAGGTTATTCATGTTCAAATAAATTTTAAATTAGATAACAAGGCTATGTTTTGTTCCTTTATTTATGCCAATAATCACTACAAAGCTCGTCGAGAATTGTGGTCGAATTTATGTGCTCATAGCTCTTTTGTCCGAGGTAGACCATGGTGCATTCTGGGCGATTTCAATTCATTTTTATACTTAGAAGATAAATTTTCAGAAACTTCTACTATTAATATTGGCATGCGGGAGTTCAAAGATTGTGTTGATGAGATTGAAGTTACTGATATTAATAGGACTGGTCTCCATTTTACATGGAACCAGAAACCGAAGAAAGGTACTGGGATTTTGAAGAAGATTAACAGGGTGATGGGCAATATTCAGTTCATAAGTGACTACCCAGGTTCGGTTGCCATTTTTCAACCTTACAGAGTGTCGGATCATTCACCTTGTATCTTAAAAATCCCACTGGTATCCAGATCACTTCCCAAGCCGTTTAAATTTGCAAATTTCCTTGCTGAAAAACCAGGTTTCACTGAATTATTAAAGGATCATTGGTCAAATGAGGTAGAGGGTCATAATATGTATAAGATTATTACTAAGTTGAAATCTCTCAAAGGTCCTGATGCAGAAATTTCCAGGTTCACTGAACTGACTGACACCAGTGAACTGGAGAAACCAAGTGAACTGAAGAAGCTAACTGACCCGATAATGCCATCTAAACAAGCCATGTTGATTCTGCCAGTAGTGGCCCATTTCAGGCAAGAATTTACTGAATCAGTCCAGTCGCCAGTAGTAACACTTCTCCAGTGGCAAGTTTCTCCAGTTGCGGCCAGTAGTGATCCACCAATGAAGTTTACTACTGAAGCACTCCAGTGACCAGCTCCAGTCTAGTCTCCAGATGGATGCTCCAGATTTGAGTCTCCAGTGAAGCTCCAGATTTAATTTCCAGTTTTCCAAATAAAGTTTGTTCCAGTCGTGTGTTTGTGGGCCCTTGTGCAGAAGGAATCTTTCTAGAAGCTTTGTCTGTCCATTTCCTATTGGTGGATAAATTAGTGGTTGTCCTTAGCACATGACAGCCTTTTATTTATTTAATATTTGTATTTCTTTATTCCTAGAAAATAGCATGTGTGGCTATAAATAGGGGCTCTTTTTCATTGTAAAAAGAATGTTATGTTGAATTGAATGAAAATAAGAGAGCATCCTCTATTTCTTAAAAATCTTCTTTTACCTTTAGAGATCTTTGATCTTGGTGATTAGGAGTGACCCCTTTATCAATATTTGTGGTGGTTCGTCCTTTATCAAATATTGTGGTGAGGTCTAAATCTTCGGTTTCCTTATCTGTAATCGTGGTGGCTAGACCTTTATCGATTATAGTGGTGGGGCGGAGTGTTTCCTTTATCCTTGATTCCGGTGGCTTGGCCTTTACGAATCTTGGTGGTGGATTCTTTTATCTATCATTTTATTTTATAGTCTTGTTTTATTATTTGTTTCATGTTAAAATCCAGAAAATACCAAAAATAGTCTTCCGCTGTCGTTTGTCGCGTGATTTACGCATCACATGGTTTTGGCTCAAACTAATCAGGTTATTCATGTTCAAATAAATTTTAAATTAGATAACAAGGCTATGTTTTGTTCCTTTATTTATGCCAATAATCACTACAAAGCTCGTCGAGAATTGTGGTCGAATTTATGTGCTCATAGCTCTTTTGTCCGAGGTAGACCATGGTGCATTCTGGGCGATTTCAATTCATTTTTATACTTAGAAGATAAATTTTCAGAAACTTCTACTATTAATATTGGCATGCGGGAGTTCAAAGATTGTGTTGATGAGATTGAAGTTACTGATATTAATAGGACTGGTCTCCATTTTACATGGAACCAGAAACCGAAGAAAGGTACTGGGATTTTGAAGAAGATTAACAGGGTGATGGGCAATATTCAGTTCATAAGTGACTACCCAGGTTCGGTTGCCATTTTTCAACCTTACAGAGTGTCGGATCATTCACCTTGTATCTTAAAAATCCCACTGGTATCCAGATCACTTCCCAAGCCGTTTAAATTTGCAAATTTCCTTGCTGAAAAACCAGGTTTCACTGAATTATTAAAGGATCATTGGTCAAATGAGGTAGAGGGTCATAATATGTATAAGATTATTACTAAGTTGAAATCTCTCAAAGGTCCTGATGCAGAAATTTCCAGGTTCACTGAACTGACTGACACCAGTGAACTGGAGAAACCAAGTGAACTGAAGAAGCTAACTGACCCGATAATGCCATCTAAACAAGCCATGTTGATTCTGGGCGATTTCAATTCATTTTTATACTTAGAAGATAAATTTTCAGAAACTTCTACTATTAATATTGGCATGCGGGAGTTCAAAGATTGTGTTGATGAGATTGAAGTTACTGATATTAATAGGACTGGTCTCCATTTTACATGGAACCAGAAACCGAAGAAAGGTACTGGGATTTTGAAGAAGATTAACAGGGTGATGGGCAATATTCAGTTCATAAGTGACTACCCAGGTTCGGTTGCCATTTTTCAACCTTACAGAGTGTCGGATCATTCACCTTGTATCTTAAAAATCCCACTGGTATCCAGATCACTTCCCAAGCCGTTTAAATTTGCAAATTTCCTTGCTGAAAAACCAGGTTTCACTGAATTATTAAAGGATCATTGGTCAAATGAGGTAGAGGGTCATAATATGTATAAGATTATTACTAAGTTGAAATCTCTCAAAGGTCCTGATGCAGAAATTTCCAGGTTCACTGAACTGACTGACACCAGTGAACTGGAGAAACCAAGTGAACTGAAGAAGCTAACTGACCCGATAATGCCATCTAAACAAGCCATGTTGATTCTGCCAGTAGTGGCCCATTTCAGGCAAGAATTTACTGAATCAGTCCAGTCGCCAGTAGTAACACTTCTCCAGTGGCAAGTTTCTCCAGTTGCGGCCAGTAGTGATCCACCAATGAAGTTTACTACTGAAGCACTCCAGTGACCAGCTCCAGTCTAGTCTCCAGATGGATGCTCCAGACTTAAGTCCCCAGTGGAAGTTCCAGATTTACGTCCCAGTTTTCATTAATAAAGTTTGTTCCAGTCACATGTTTGTGGACCCAATAAAGAAGGAATGACAGCTGTCAAAGAAGATAAGGGAGGAGCGTGTGACAACGTTAATCCTAACGGTTTGTGGGCCCTTGTGCAGAAGGAATCTTTCTAGAAGCTTTGTCTGTCCATTTCCTATTGGTGGATAAATTAGTGGTTGTCCTTAGCACATGACAGCCTTTTATTTACTTAATATTTGTATTTCTTTATTCCTAGAAAATAGCATGTGTGGCTATAAATTGGGGTTTATTTTCTCATTGTAAAGTAGTTTTTGATGTTGAATGAAATTAATAGAGCAGCCTCTATTTCTTATCCAAAAATCTTCATTTACCTTTATGGATTTTTGATCTTGGTGGTTTGAAGTGATCCCTTTATCTATATTTGTGGTGGTTCGTCCTTTATCAAATATAGTGGTGAGATCTTAAATCTTCGATTCCTTTATCTGTGTTTGTGGTGGCTAGACCTTTATCAAACATAGTGGTGGGTTGGAGTGTTTCCTTTATCCTTGATTCCGGTGGCTCGTGCTTTACGAATCTTGGTGGTGGATTCTTTATCTATCTTTTATTTTTGTTGTTGTTTGTTTCTAAAAATCAGAAAAATACCAAAAATAGTCTTCCGCTGTCGTTTGTCGCGTGATTTACGCATCAAATTGGTATCAGAGACAGGTTTGAAAAAGGTTTCTTAATCTTTTTATCCTTGGGTTTTGTTTCTTTGTTGGGACAGATCCGAAAGGGTTGTTCTCATCTTTTGATCTGTTGGTAGTTTGTTGTCCTTTTGTCTATATCTGTTATTGTTGGTGTTATTTGTTGAGTATTAATGGCTTTTAGAAGAAATATGACATTAGAAGAAGCTCATAATGATAGGAGAGATAGGCAGATTGAAGATCTACAAGAAACACTTGGTAGGGTTGTTAATCTATTAGAAGATGGTGGTTTAAGGTTTAATAGAGAACATGTTGCTGTAGGTGAAAGAGATTATGAATCTCAAGTACCTAGTGAGTGATCTGATAGTACACCCAGATCTTCTAGTGAATCTGATGAGTCTAATCAGTCTAGGAGAAGACGAAGGAGACATAAGGTTGATGATACTAAAGATATTAAGATCCACCAGATTTTGTTGGTTCCTCTAACCCTGAAGATTATTTTGAATGGGTTCAGGTGATGGATAGAATATTGGAGATAAAAGGGTATGATGATAAAAAAAAGTTTTAAAGTTGCCATTATTAGGTTGAAAAAGTATGCTTCATCCTGTTATGACAATATGAAAGCTGAAAGAGAATATAATGGTAAAAGTAAAATCAAGACCTGGTCTAAGCTAAAAGAAGTTACGCAGAAAAGGTTTGTTCCCCAGTCGTACAAACAAGATCAGTATCTACTGATGAATAATCTGAAGCAAAGGCACTAAAGAAGTTGTGGAGTATATTAGGGAGTTTGAGCAGCTGAAGACAAGAACTGGAGTGAAGGAAACTGAAGAAGCTAACTGACCCGATAATGCCATCTAAACAAGCCATGTTGATTCTGCCAGTAGTGGCCCATTTCAGGCAAGAATTTACTGAATCAGTCCAGTCGCCAGTAGTAACACTTCTCCAGTGGCAAGTTTCTCCAGTTGCGGCCAGTAGTGATCCACCAATGAAGTTTACTACTGAAGCACTCCAGTGACCAGCTCCAGTCTAGTCTCCAGATGGATGCTCCAGACTTAAGTCCCCAGTGGAAGTTCCAGATTTACGTCCCAGTTTTCATTAATAAAGTTTGTTCCAGTCACATGTTTGTGGACCCAATAAAGGAGGAATGACAACTTTCAAAGACGATAAGGGAGGGGCATGTGACAACGTTAATCCTAACGGTTTGTGGGCCCTTGTGCAGAAGGAATCTTTCTAGAAGCTTTGTCTGTCCATTTCCTATTGGTGGATAAATTAGTGGTTGTCCTTAGCACATGACAGCCTTTTATTTACTTAATATTTGTATTTCTTTATTCCTAGAAAATAGCATGTGTGGCTATAAATTGGGGTTTATTTTCTCATTGTAAAGTAGTTTTTGATGTTGAATGAAATTAATAGAGCAGCCTCTATTTCTTATCCAAAAATCTTCATTTACCTTTATGGATTTTTGATCTTGGTGGTTTGAAGTGATCCCTTTATCTATATCTGTTATTGTTGGTGTTATTTGTTGAGTATTAATGGCTTTTAGAAGAAATATGACATTAGAAGAAGCTCATAATGATAGGAGAGATAGGCAGATTGAAGATCTACAAGAAACACTTGGTAGGGTTGTTAATCTATTAGAAGATGGTGGTTTAAGGTTTAATAGAGAACATGTTGCTGTAGGTGAAAGAGATTATGAATCTCAAGTACCTAGTGAGTGATCTGATAGTACACCCAGATCTTCTAGTGAATCTGATGAGTCTAATCAGTCTAGGAGAAGACGAAGGAGACATAAGGTTGATGATACTAAAGATATTAAGATAGATCCACCAGATTTTGTTGGTTCCTCTAACCCTGAAGATTATTTTGAATGGGTTCAGGTGATGGATAGAATATTGGAGATAAAAGGGTATGATGATAAAAAAAAGTTTTAAAGTTGCCATTATTAGGTTGAAAAAGTATGCTTCATCCTGTTATGACAATATGAAAGCTGAAAGAGAATATAATGGTAAAAGTAAAATCAAGACCTGGTCTAAGCTAAAAGAAGTTACGCAGAAAAGGTTTGTTCCCCAGTCGTACAAACAAGATCAGTATCTACTGATGAATAATCTGAAGCAAAGGCACTAAAGAAGTTGTGGAGTATATTAGGGAGTTTGAGCAGCTGAAGACAAGAACTGGAGTGAAGGAAACTGAAGAGCATACTATCGCCAGATTCCTTGGTGGTCTAAATGCTGTCCTAACTGAGAAGATAGAATTGCAGCCCATCTGGACTTATGAAGGTGCTTGCAAACTGGGCCTCCAGATTGAAAAGCAACTGAAGAAGAAGGTCCAGTACAAACCTTTCACTAAGGTTTCTTCCAGTTCCAGTCAGCCAGTTCTGAAGCCCAGTGAAACTGGTCAGAAATCCTTCAGAGGAAAGGAGAAAGAAACTGGAGTATCAAAAGAACTAGTTGGAAGAAAGTGTTTTAAGTGTCATGGCTTTGGTCACTTCCAGGCGAGCACTAACTGCCAAAGAGATAGAAAGCTTACCAGATGTTGATACTGAAGAAGCTGAACCAGTGTATGACGAAGGTGAAGATGAAGAATCATAAGTAGGTGCAGATGTTGGAGAAATGCTAGTGGTAAGAAGAGTCATGCACACTGATGAAGTTACAACTGATACTGCCCAGAGAGAAAATATCTTCCATTCCAGATGTACTGTTAAGGGAAAGGTGTGTAATCTGATCATTGATGGTGGAAGTTGTGCTAATGCTGCTTCAACTTACATGGTAGAGAAACTGGAACTACCTACAGTTAAGCACCCTCGTCCTTACAAGTTACAATGGCTCAGTGAAGGATCTGAGGTAAAGGTTAATCGACAAGTTACTATTCCTTTTTCCATTGGATCAGTTTATCAAGATAAAATTGTTTGTGATGTCGTTCCTATGGATGCTTGTCATATATTACTGGGTAGACCATGGTTATTTGATAATTATGTCTTTCATAATGGTCGTATGAATTCTTATTCGTTATTTGTAAGTGGGAAGAAGGTCACTTTGACTTCTCTGAAACCCAATGAGTTGCTGAAAGTTAATAAGAAAGACCAGCCCAGCAAGTCTTTGTTCATGACTCAGACTGAAGTTGAAGAAGAGTTAACTGGAGGCTCTCCAGTTATGATGTTACTGGTGCTTGAGCGTACTGAAGACAAGGAGTTCACTGGAGTCCCAGTCTCCTGAAGTCTCTACTGAAGGAATTTATTGATGTTTTTCCCGAAGACCTACCTGAAGGTTTGCCACCAGTAAGAGGAATTGAACACCAGATTGACCTGGTTCCAGGTTCAGTTCTTCCAAACAAAGCTGCTTATAGGTGTTCACCTACTGAAGCAAAGGCACTAAAGAAGTTGTGGAGTATATTAGGGAGTTTGAGCAGCTGAAGACAAGAACTGGAGTGAAGGAAACTGAAGAGCATACTATCGCCAGATTCCTTGGTGGTCTAAATGCTGTCCTAACTGAGAAGATAGAATTGCAGCCCATCTGGACTTATGAAGGTGCTTGCAAACTGGGCCTCCAGATTGAAAAGCAACTGAAGAAGAAGGTCCAGTACAAACCTTTCACTAAGGTTTCTTCCAGTTCCAGTCAGCCAGTTCTGAAGCCCAGTGAAACTGGTCAGAAATCCTTCAGAGGAAAGGAGAAAGAAACTGGAGTATCAAAAGAACTAGTTGGAAGAAAGTGTTTTAAGTGTCATGGCTTTGGTCACTTCCAGGCGAGCACTAACTGCCAAAGAGATAGAAAGCTTACCAGATGTTGATACTGAAGAAGCTGAACCAGTGTATGACGAAGGTGAAGATGAAGAATCATAAGTAGGTGCAGATGTTGGAGAAATGCTAGTGGTAAGAAGAGTCATGCACACTGATGAAGTTACAACTGATACTGCCCAGAGAGAAAATATCTTCCATTCCAGATGTACTGTTAAGGAAAGGTGTGTAATCTGATCATTGATGGTGGAAGTTGTGCTAATGCTGCTTCAACTTACATGGTAGAGAAACTGGAACTACCTACAGTTAAGCACCCTCGTCCTTACAAGTTACAATGGCTCAGTGAAGGATCTGAGGTAAAGGTTAATCGACAAGTTACTATTCCTTTTTCCATTGGATCAGTTTATCAAGATAAAATTGTTTGTGATGTCGTTCCTATGGATGCTTGTCATATATTACTGGGTAGACCATGGTTATTTGATAATTATGTCTTTCATAATGGTCGTATGAATTCTTATTCGTTATTTGTAAGTGGGAAGAAGGTCACTTTGACTTCTCTGAAACCCAATGAGTTGCTGAAAGTTAATAAGAAAGACCAGCCCAGCAAGTCTTTGTTCATGACTCAGACTGAAGTTGAAGAAGAGTTAACTGGAGGCTCTCCAGTTATGATGTTACTGGTGCTTGAGCGTACTGAAGACAAGGAGTTCACTGGAGTCCCAGTCTCCTGAAGTCTCTACTGAAGGAATTTATTGATGTTTTTCCCGAAGACCTACCTGAAGGTTTGCCACCAGTAAGAGGAATTGAACACCAGATTGACCTGGTTCCAGGTTCAGTTCTTCCAAACAAAGCTGCTTATAGGTGTTCACCTACTGAAGCAAAGGAGTTGCAAAGGCAAGTAGATGAGTTGGTTGCCAAAGGTTATGTAAGAGCAAGTATGAGTCCTTGTTCAGTCCCAGCTCACCTGGTTCCAAAGAAAGATGGTTCGATGAGAATGTGTGTTGATAGCAGGGCAATAAATAATATAACTATTAAGTATAGATATCCCATTCCCAGATTGGATGATATGCTTGATGAGTTACATGGCTCCAGTGTGTTTTCTAAGATTGATCTAAGAAGTGGCTATCATCAGATTAGAATGAAGGATGGAGATGAATGGAAGACTGCATTCAAAATTAAAGGAGGCCTTTATGAATGGTTAGTGATGCCTTTTGGCTTATCTAATGCTCCTAGTACTTTCATGAGATTCATGAATGAAGTCCTCAGGCCACTTATTGGTCAGTTTGTTGTTGTTTACTTTGATGATATGCTTGATGAGTTACATGGCTCCAGTGTGTTTTCTAAGATTGATCTAAGAAGTGGCTATCATCAGATTAGAATGAAGGATGGAGATGAATGGAAGACTGCATTCAAAATTAAAGGAGGCCTTTATGAATGGTTAGTGATGCCTTTTGGCTTATCTAATGCTCCTAGTACTTTCATGAGATTCATGAATGAAGTCCTCAGGCCACTTATTGGTCAGTTTGTTGTTGTTTACTTTGATGATATTCTGGTATATTCAAAAACTGAAGCTGAACATGTTAATCATTTAAGAAGTGTATTTGAATTACTAAGAAAACACCAGTTGTATGGTAAACTGGAGAAATGTGATTTTATGGTGGAAAGTGTGGTATTTCTGGGATACGTAGTATCAAAAGAAGGTATTTCCATGGATCCTTCAAAGGTAGAAGCCATCAAATCGTGGCCAGTTCCAACTACGATCACTGAAGTGAGAAGTTTTCATGGACTGACATCTTTTTATAGAAGGTTTATCAAAAATTTCTCTACAGTTGTGGCTCCAATCACTGATTGTCTAAAGAAAGGTGTGTTTGACTGGCCTAATTCAGCCCAGTTGGCTTTCGAGTCACTAAAGGAAAGGCTTAGTTCAGCTCCAGTACTATCTTTGCCAGATTTTGATATGTTATTTGAGTTAGAATGTGACGCTAGTGGAGTAGGTATTGGTGCAGTTTTAGTACAAGCAGGACGTCCAGTAGCATATTTCAGTGAAAAACTCAATGGTTCCAAACTGAAGTATAGTACTTATGACAAAGAGTTTTATGCAATCATTCGTGCTATCACTCACTGGTCACATTATCTGAAGCCAAAACAGTTTGTCTTATTTTCTTATCATGAAGCACTAAAGTTTATTAATGGTCAGCATAAGCTTAATACCAGACATGCAAAATGGGTGGAATTTTTGCAGTCTTATTCTTTTGTTTCTAAGCACAAAGCTGGAGTGGCTAATGTTGTTGTTGATGCACTTTCCAGACGATATTCGTTGTTATCAATTCTGGAAGCAAGAGTTCTTGGATTTTCTTTCATTAAAGAGTTGTATGCTGCTGATCCAGACTTCGCTGATCGCCTCACTGAAGCTAATCAGAAAGGACCATTTGTTGTTCAAGATGGTTTCTTATTTAAGAATGGAAAGTTGTGTATTCCAAAGGGTTCTATTAGAGATTTACAAAACTCAGTAAATTATTAGTTGCTGCTATGGCTTACTTCATATGGCAAGAGCGAAACATGAGACTCCAATCCAATAAATCAAGACCTGTGGAGAAGATTTCGGATATCATAGCCACTACAGTTCGGTTAAAGCTTGTAACAATGCGGTTCAAGAATACAAAGCTTGCTAATCGTATGGTAGAAGATTGGAATCTGCCTAGGCATTTGGTGATCTACGACCAAGGATGGATTGATTAGTGATGTATTTCTTTTTTTCACTTTGTTTTTTCATGTAAAATAGAGTGGCTTTGTTTTCTTTTTTGATGGATTTATAGTGTTGGTAGGCTAGTTTGTCTACGTATTTGGGGCATGTCCTAAATACGAACTAGTATGGTACTCGATCATACTACTTGCTTTGTAATGTTTTTGGTGGATGGAATACAATTTACAGGGGTATACCCATTAACCAAAAAAAAAAAGATTTACATAACTGGAGAGATCCTCACTGAACACTTCTACTGGCCAAGTTTACTAAAAGATGTCCAGAATATTATCAGTCGTTGTCCAACTTGTCACCAGGCAAAGGCAACTTTTCATAAAGGACTGTATACTCCTCTTCCAGTTCCAAGTCAGCCATGGGAAGATCTCAGTATGGATTTCATTGTTGCACTGCCCAGAACTCAGAAGGGAAAAGATTCAATAATGGTGGTTGTTGATAGTTTTTCAAAAATGGCACATTTTGTTCCTTGTAACACCACAAATGATGCTTCGGCAGTGGCAAATTTATTTTTCAAAGAGATTGTTCGTTTGCATGGGATTCCAATGACAATTGTTTCAGATAGGGATGTCAAGTTTCTGAGTTATTTCTGGAAGACCTTATGGAGACTGATGGGCACCAGATTATCATTCAGTACATCTCATCATCCTCAAACTGATGGACAAACTGAAGTCACCAATCGTACAATAGGGATGCTTTTAAGAACACTGGTGAAAAAGACACTGAAGGATTGGGATCTGAAGCTTGCTCATGCTGAATTTTCCTTCAACAGAGCTCCTAACTATTCCACCAGTAAATCACCATTTGAAATCTGCTATGGTGTCAATCCTTTGACTCCGATTGACTTGATTCCATTTTCGATTGAGCCAAGGGCAAGTATTGAGGCTGAGGCTGAGCAAAAGAAATCAAGAAAATTCACCAGCAAGTGAAGGCCAGAATTGAGAAGACTAATGCAGATTACAAGGCAAGAGGAAACAAGCAAAGAAAGCAGTCCAGTTTTGCTTCAGGTGATCTAGTTTGGGTGTACCTTAGAAACGAGAGATTTCCAGCAAGAAGGAAAAACAAGTTGTTGCCCAGAGCTGAAGGACCATTCAAGATTCTGGAGAGATATGGTGATAATGCATACAAGGTTGAGTTACCTGGAGATATGTCAGTTTCAAGTACTTTTAATGTTGGGGATCTGATGCCTTATCTGGAGGATGAGTACCTCGAGGACTTCAGGACAAGTCCTTCTTTAGAGGAGGAGATTGATGCAGAAATTTCCAGGTTCACTGAACTGACTGACACCAGTGAACTGGAGAAACCAAGTGAACTGAAGAAGTTAACTGACCCGATAATGCCATCTGAACAAGCCATGTTGATTCTGCCAGTAGTGGCCCATTTCAGGCAAGTATTTACTGAATCAGTCCAGTCGCCAGTAGTAACACTTCTCCAGTGGCAAGTTTCTCCAGTTGCGGCCAGTAGTGATCCACCAGTGAAGTTTACTACTGAAGCACTCCAGTGACCAGCTCCAGTCTAGTCTCCAGATGGATGCTCCAGACTTAAGTCCCAGTGGAAGTTCCAGATTTACGTCCCAGTTTTCATTAATAAAGTTTGTTCCAGTCACATGTTTGTGGACCCAATAAAGGAGGAATGACACCTGTCAAAGACGATAAGGGAGGGGCGTGTGACAACGTTAATTCTAACGGTTTGTGGGCCCTTGTGAAGAAGGAATCTTTCTAGAAGCTTTGTCTGTCCATTTACTATTGGTGGATAAATTAGTGGTTGTCCTTAGCACATGACAGCCTTTTATTTATTTAATATTTGTATTTCTTTATTCCTAGAAAATAGCATGTGTGGCTATAAATAGGGGCTTATTTTCTCATTGTAAAGTAGTTTTTGATGTTGAATGAAATTAATAGAGCAACCTCTATTTCTTATCCAAAAATCTTCATTTACCTTTATGGATCTTTGATCTTGGTGGTTTGAAGTGATCCCTTTATCTATATTTGTGGTGGTTCGTCCTTTATCAAATATAGTGGTGAGATCTTAAATCTTCGATTCCTTTATCTGTGTTTGTGGTGGCTAGATCTTTATCAAACATAGTGGTGGGTTGGAGTGTTTCCTTTATCCTTGATTCCGGTGGCTCGTCCTTTACGAATCTTGGTGGTGGATTCTTTATCTATCTTTTATTTTTGTTGTTGTTTGTTTCTAAAAATCAGAAAAATACCAAAAATAGTCTTCCGCTGTCGTTTGTCGCGTGATTTACGCATCAGGTCCTTTACGCAATATGCTTCATAAACAGGGAAACCTCCATGAGCGGGTTAAACTACTTAGGAATGAACTTGACCAAGTTCAATTAGATATTGACAAGGATCCTGCAGATCATATACATCGTGATAAGGAGATCAAATGCCTGAATGATTTTAAAGAGGCTTCACCTGAATGATTTCAAATGGCTTCAAGTAGGTGACTCAAATTCTGCATTCTTTCATAACTCGGTTAAAAGCAGAAATCATAGAAGCAGAATTGACATTATTAAGGATGGCCAAGGAAAGGTTTATGAAGGTGGTACGGTCCCAGAATCATTTGTTCATCATTATGAAGATTTTCTTGGGAAAGTCGGTTCGATAGATTGCTCTCCGCATAGTGCTATCTTTACTAATAAAGTGCACGACCAGAAAGCTTTGAATATGATTAGAAGGGTTACCGATGAAGAGATCAAGGAGGCTATGTTCTCAATTGGAGATAATAAGGCGCCAGGCCCTGATGGATACACATCTATGTTCTTTAAATCTGCTTGGGATATTGTGGGGAAGGATATGTGTCTTGCCATTAAGGATTTCTTCAAAAATGGGTCGATCTTAAAAGGACTCAATCACACGATCATTTCACTTGTCCCGAAGGTATCTACACCCTCTTTTATTACTGATTATAGACCTATCTCGTGTTGTAATGTTATTTATAAATGTATTAGTAAGATCCTCACGAACAGATTAAAGGAGGGTTTGGATGATGTGGTTAGTATTAATCAATCCGCCTTTATCCCGGGCAGAATGATTTCAGATAATATACTACTTACCCAGGAACTTATGCATGGCTATAACCTAGATAGAGGCCCTGCAAGATGTGCATTCAAAGTGGACATTCAAAAGGCATATGACACTGTTGATTGGAGTTTTTTGAGAAGGATTTTGCTTCGATTCGGATTCCATCCTAAGATGGTGGCATTGGTTATGTCATGTGTCACATCTACAACTTTCTCTATTGCAATTAATGGGAATCTTCATGGTTTTATTTATGGTAAACGAGGACTTAGACAAGGTGACCCGATGTCTCCATACCTGTTTACCTTGGTCATGGAAGTCTTATCACTTATCTTACAGAATGCAGCCAAATCCACCCAAGGTTTTCGGTTTCATAAAGGTTGTGAGAAGCAAAGGATTATTAATGTTTGTTTTGCGGATGACTTATTCCTTTTGGCTCATGGAGATTTGATTTCTGCTAAAAGCATTATGGAATCTCTTAATCCTTTTAAAGACATGTCAGGTTTGGTTCCAAGTATCCCAAAGAGCATAGCGTTCTTTTGTAATGTTCCTATCCAGGTCAAGAATGCAATTTTGGGTATTATGCCTTTTGATGAGGGTCACCTTCCGGTTCGCTACCTAGGTGTACCACTTATCTCAACAAGGCTAGTGTATAGGGATTGTGATGTGCTTGTTGAACGGTTGGAAGCTCGGATCAGCAACTGGAAAAATAAGACATTATCTTTTGCGGGAAGACTTCAGTTGATCCAGTCAGTTTTATCCTTTATGCATTCTTATTGGGCATCTGTTTTCATTCTTCCTACACGGGTAATCAATGAACTTGAACAAAAGATGAGACATTTTCTTTGGAATCAAGGACCGGTAACTAGGGGTAAATCTAAGGTGGCATGGAAAACGGTGTGTAACCCGAAGTTTGAGGGTGGCCTTGGTATTCGACGCATTGCAGATATGAACAAGGCGCTCATGACTAAACACATTTGGAGTATTGTTACTAAACGGGATTCGTTATGGGTAAAATGGATTCACTCCTATAAATTGAAAGGGAGAACTTTTTGGGAAGTACCTTCTAAAGCTGGGATGAGTTGGGGTTGGCGTAAGCTATTGCAGATTAGGCATACTATTCGTCCATTTATTTGGTCGAAAATTGGTAATGGCTCCTCAACGTCTATGTGGTTTGATAAATGGAGTGCTATTGGACCCATGAGTAACCATATTTCCCCGAGAGACATCACAAGAGCAGGTTTTTCATTATTAGATAGAGTGGCGGATCTAATTGATGATGGTTCTTGGAAATGGCCGACTGCATGGTTAGATTTATTTCCAGTTCTTATAGATTGTAATGTTCCTATCCAGGTCAAGAATGCAATTTTGGGTATTATGCCTTTTGATGAGGGTCACCTTCCGGTTCGCTACCTAGGTGTACCACTTATCTCAACAAGGCTAGTGTATAGGGATTGTGATGTGCTTGTTGAACGGTTGGAAGCTCGGATCAGCAACTGGAAAAATAAGACATTATCTTTTGCGGGAAGACTTCAGTTGATCCAGTCAGTTTTATCCTCTATGCATTCTTATTGGGCATCTGTTTTCATTCTTCCTACACGGGTAATCAATGAACTTGAACAAAAGATGAGACATTTTCTTTGGAATCAAGGACCGGTAACTAGGGGTAAATCTAAGGTGGCATGGAAAACGGTGTGTAACCCGAAGTTTGAGGGTGGCCTTGGTATTCGACGCATTGCAGATATGAACAAGGCGCTCATGACTAAACACATTTGGAGTATTGTTACTAAACGGGATTCGTTATGGGTAAAATGGATTCACTCCTATAAATTGAAAGGGAGAACTTTTTGGGAAGTACCTTCTAAAGCTGGGATGAGTTGGGGTTGGCGTAAGCTATTGCAGATTAGGCATACTATTCGTCCATTTATTTGGTCGAAAATTGGTAATGGCTCCTCAACGTCTATGTGGTTTGATAAATGGAGTGCTATTGGACCCATGAGTAACCATATTTCCCCGAGAGACATCACAAGAGCAGGTTTTTCATTATTAGATAGAGTGGCGGATCTAATTGATGATGGTTCTTGGAAATGGCCGACTGCATGGTTAGATTTATTTCCAGTTCTTATAGATTGTAATGTTCCTACTATCTACCCCATGCAAAATGATTCAGCGATATGGTGTAATGGAGATGGGACAGAAGTGGAATTCTCAGCCTCCTCTGTTTGGGATACTATTCGTAGTAGGGGCGAGGTTGTGGACTGGGTTAACATTGTATGGTTCTCAAAGTGCATACCTAGACATGCTTTCCTTCTGTGGCTCGTTATGAAACGAAAGCTGAAAACCCATGACAAAATGCGTCCTTGGGATGGGGGGGTGGGTGTTAATCTTAACTTAGTTGTTTGCTCTTTGTGTAAAACAGGTCCGGACTCACATGATCACTTATTTTTGAGTTTCCGTATTCTGCACAAGTATGGTCATTTGTTCAAGGCATGGCGGGAATGGATGGGGTGCCTAATAAGCTGGTCGACATTGTTAATTATCTTCACCCAAGCTCAAAAGGAAAATCCACTAAAAGCATAGTTGGAAGACTTGTCTTTGCTGCCTCAATCTATTATATTTGGCAAGAACGCAATACCCGTATGTTTGGTAACACTACTAGACCTCCAGAAGTTCTCAAGAATATTATCGTGGAATCTGTTCGGTTCAAGCTAGCATCTATGAAGTTCAAAGGCAGTGATAACACAAGAAACTTGCTAACTAAGTGGAAGCTCTCACAAAGTCTTATGATGGCGTGACCTGTTTTGATTTTTACTATATTCAGTAGTCGCTTAGTTATGCTTTGGTTTTGTTTTGAAATGCATTTTGCTTGATTATCTTGTATGGCATGTCATACGAGGAACTAACATGGTATTCAGCCATGTTAATTGATGTAAACTGTAATAATTTTTGTTGTTGGAATGAAAGGTTTAGCGGGGTATCCCTTTACCCTATCTGACCAAGCTGACTTCAAACAAGCATAACTTGAGTTCTACTTAATCTTTTTACATGATTCCAGTGGCCACTTAAAGTTTACACATATATCTACATTTTATCTTTAGTGACCAACACATGAATTATCCGTTACAAGTGAGTTATACTCGTTTTAAAAACAGTTACAGAATCTGTTTTTCGCTGTAAAGTCAGATTTGACCAGCTGTAAGTTTTAGCATATTTGACTTACTTAAAATTTGAACTAGGACCTGAAACAAACTTCATATGAAACTTTACTCGTATACCTTTCAAACGACAGCTTACACAACTCCTACGGATTTACGGATTGAAAGTTATGAGCATTTTAAAATGATATATTTTCCATGAAAGTTGCTGATCTAAATCCGAGTTTGCACAAAAACACTCTTAAATCAACTCACATCACATATCATATCTCACGTTTACATCACATATCATATCTGACGTTCACATCACATTATGTGTGACTTAAGCCACACATCTCACGTTAGGTGAAGTTTGGGTGTTGGCGATCATAAGACCTCACAGCAACCCTCACACCCGACTAAATGGTGAAACCTTTCGGCAATCTATCTTTGTCGTTAAGGAAAGGCAATGTCGATCCAGGAGTAGTCCGTATGTTCAAAGACATTGGTGGCTAGTTAGGCCTACCTTGAGTTACTCATCTCACGTTAACTATGTTGCAAGGAGCCACCCAAGCAACCACATCTACGCACTAGCTGGGCAAGGGCAAGTACGGGTTAAGCTTAACACTTCTCACATCAATAGCTCGAGCATTTTTCACATATAGTTTAGGTGTTACATTACCTAAACATTCGTCACATCAAATCACATTAACGTTTGGGCCCTTAAACGTGCATGTGTCATGACAACTTATAAAGTCTAGTAATCTAGATGAACAAGTCATGCATTCATGCACATGTCATATATCATTAAAACATATCACATTTCAAAACATCTCAAAGCATTTCATAACATTCCACATCACATCATATCATCTCATAGCAATGCATATCATTGGGGTAGCCTTTCAGGCTTCAATATGCATCTACATAGCCCATATCACCTCCCGTGTAATCCCGATTAACCATAAGTATACAAGATACAATTTGGGGAAGTTATTATATGAAAACTATGTTTGTTGAACCCTCTGCGTGTCAAAGTTGTGTATCTTACCTCAAATAAGCGCAATAACATTTGGACACCATGGGACATCACTGGACGTGTTACAAGACGAAATGGACCAACCAGGCTCTGGATGTGTCGCATCAGGTTGGATGCTTCGCATCCAAACCCTCGGCACACTTGGATGCGTCGCATCCAATGGATGCTTCGCATTAGACATCAGATTAGCAAAACCTTTTTTTTCGTTTCTCATCCAAACGCAACCAAACGAATTGCAAACGAACCCCAACACCCCATGAACGACCTTTAACCCTTAAAGTTCATCATTTTAAGACTCTAATGATGCCATGAAAGCAACCTTTAACATCCAATTGATTTGCAATACAATAACAATCGTTTTAGGTCACCGATTCGATCAAAACACGCGTTTTCAACATCAATTGATCCCCTAATGATCTAGACAGTTATGGAACGAATTATATGATTGAAAAGACATAAAATCAATGTTATTATACCTTTAACACCTGGAGATTACAATAAGGATGCAAAAGGCTTGATCAACACACCCGAAATCACACGTTTTGAAGGATTTTGCAAAGGAAATTGTTAGGGAGAGGAGGGGACGGTTTGGAGAGGCACAAAGGGGAATTAGGATCTGATTAATGTCAATTAGGTTATCCTTTTGACCCCTAAAACCTGGACACATCTTTCAAAAGTTAACAATTAAGTCCATCCACTTTACATCTTCACATATAAGGCTTAAACGACTTAACAGGAATACTTACCGACACATTAAACACGTCTTAATCATCTTTGGAATCTTAAACACATTAACATATACATCATTAAGGAATTAAAGCCTCATACATATAGCATATTAATCATATGTAAGCATTAAATCTCCTAAAGACTTAACGGGCACAAGGTGTTGACTTAACGACACAAGGCAACCGTTAGGTAAAAGTTCGGGATGTTACAAGTATCTTGGTTCCGCAACAACCTTGTATTTTATTTAATATCAATAGATAAAATACATTTAAAAATTACATATTGTCTCGCCAGTTTATATTCTTGTATTTAATATTGCATTCTCATTTACTTAGTTGTTTAATACACTAAATAAGTAAACCAAGCAGTAACTTGGTATAACATTCCCTGGTACTGGCTCCAGTCGAGTCCAGTGAACTTATTGCAAAGAACCCACCATTGACATAGAGGTGTCTTCTGTAGTACCATCTCTTGAGTTGGGACTTACAGAATGATACATTACATACACGACATGACAACACCTGTGAATCCGAAATTTATAAATCCGGATTCAAGAGTGAGTCCGGAATTTATAATTCTGGATTCATGACACCTTGATCATAAATTCTTTTAGCTATATTGTTTGCATGTTCTCATTATGGTCTCGTTAACAAAGGTCTCCATTACTTCAACTCAATAGAGACATTGCACAAGTGTGGTTGACATGTTATCTCGACCAGGGCGGTGAATGAAGTCGATAAACTGATCATGTCAATGCCATGTTAACCAAAAGTGAGTGCATGGGCTGCTTTGTTGAGTGGATGCAAAACATATGGTGAAGATGAGATAGCTGAAAGAACGGCTGCAAAGATTCAGAAACTAGCAGAGAAGAAGTCGGGTGGGTATGTTTTATTGTCAAATGTTTATGTTTCTGCCAGAACTGTTGAAGACCGAAGATATGCTACTGCTGCTGTAGACATGACACCTTGAATCCGGAATTATAAATTCCGGACTCGCACTTGAATCTGGATTCATAAATTCCGGATTCATAGGTGTTGTCATGTCGTGTAATTCATGTCTCCTTAATCCAGATTTATAAGTTTCGGTTTCACCTTTATCTGACAATCCGGAATTTATAAATCCGGACTCAAGCATAGATCAAAAAAGCGCGGGCACATATGCATTAAAACTTGAATCCGGAATTTATAAACACATATTCAGTATACGTGGACGAGTCCGGAATTTATCAATCCGGATTTGCCGGTTTTATAATCTTTTTATAAAACTTTGTTTGACAAAGAAAAGTGTATATGTCTATTTCAAAAAAAAATTCCAACGTTATGAAATATTTTTTCCCCGTCATAAAACTCTTGTAATTTAATTGTCCAATGCTCAACAAGCCAATATAAACAAAACATAACCGATAAAAATAAGGGCAGTTTATGCTTACATAAACAGTTTGTTTGTGATAAACCATGGGTTATCATGGGAGATTTTAATTCTTCTCTTAATTTAGAGGATAGTTTTTCGGGTTCTTCTTCTATCAATGTTGGTATGCGAGAATTCAAAGATTGTGTTGAGCAGATTGATGTTATGGATGTTAATAGTACAACCCTTCACTATACTTGGACTCAAAAACCGAAGAAAGTAGTGGGTATCCTTAAGAAGATCGATCGGGTAATGTGTAATATTCATTTCTATGATGAACATCCGACCTCTTATGCGATTTTCCAACCGTATAGGGTTTCGGATCATTCTCCATGTGTATTAAAATTGCCTGGGGTAACTAAGGACCGAGCAAAACCCTTTAAATTCGCAAACTTTTTAACGAGAAAGGAGGGTTTCAAGGAGGTAGTAGAACAAGGGTGGCAGGCTACGGTTGAGGGACATCATATGTTTCGAGTCGTTAAAAATCTGAGATCCTTAAAACATCCACTTCGTAGCTTGCTGTTCAAAGACAACTTGACCCTTTATAGAAATTTCTTTCTTAAAAAAACCCTTTTCTCTCACCCTAGGGCGATTATGGCGACCCTTCTCTTCCATTTTTTCTGGCCTTAATTCGTGTATTGCTTTCTGATTACAATGATTGTTACAAGTTGCTGGATATCTTAATCCACCTTCTTGTTTCAGTCTTTGTTTCTGATTAGTTTTATGCGTTTTAGGGTTTTCTTTCTTGTCGTTCCTTTATTGTTTCTAGAAATCTTTAGCTTCCCTTTATTCTGATCTTTTAGCGAGCTTGTCTGATCGCGGCTAATTGTTTAGTCCAGCTAGATCACAAGACGTCTTGCTAACAGGTTAAGGGCAAGGGCTTTAGCTAGGGTTTCTTTTCTAGGGTTAGGGTTTTCTGTTCTATTAGTTTCTTTTTTGGTGGTTCTGTGTTTGTTCCTGATTTTGTGGTTCATGCTGGTGTTTTTTTGTATGAAGAGAGATAGTGCTTTTGATATTGATGCTCTTAATGCACGGTTTGATAGGCTGAGACAAGGTACGGTTAACATGACTAGTAATTCGCAAAAAAAGAAGAAGAATAATAGCCCTAATAAGGGTAGCAAGAATGAAAACCTTAGTGGTGAACATTCTGGTTCAAATCAAGGCAAATTGAACACTCCATCTGCGGATATTAAAGCTGATCAAGTCAAACCCATCAATGAGAATATTCCAGCGGTTGATGATAATTCAGGTGGTGGTGGGATTCCTTCAGGGACTAAGGTGGTTATACCTGAAGCACAAGAGGTTCAAAACAAGTTGGAGGATAAACCTGAACAAGTAACTGAGAATCCGGATCATATTACCTCGAGTAATACAGGTAAGATACCGATTGAAACCAATAGTCAACCAGTTCAGGAGTCTAATAATGTGTCATATGCCTCGAAACTAAAATCTGGTGTGGAAAAAAGAAGTGTCAACTTCAGGGTTCTTGAATCTACTGATGAGTTAGAGAATGTTGACATTGTACTCCCAAAGGAATCTGTTAGAGAGGTAAACAAGCGATTGTAGCATACCCTCTTTGGTTATTTCCTTGGGGAAAGACTTGCTTACCCAGTGGTGGAATACTATACAAAAAATAATTGGACTAAACATGGCCTCACTAATGTGATGATGAATGCTAACGGATTTTTCTTCTTCAAGTTTAGTTCAAAGGAAGGAATGAATAAAGTTCTGGAAAATGGTCCTTGGATGATTCGTAGTGTACCTATTATTCTGAATATATACAGTCATGTTAAGGAAAGAGGATGTTAAAACCATTCCGGTTTGGGTAAAGCTACATAATGTACCAATGGCGGCGTATACTGCTGATGGGCTTAGTCTATTGGGAACAAAGGTGGGTATACCCAAATTGCTTGATTCATACACAACTACTATGTGTTTGGAATCTTGGGGGAGGAGTAGTTATGCACGAGCTCTTATTGAAATAAATGCTGAAAAACCTCTTAAAGAGGAGTTAGTGATGGCCGTACCTAAGTTAGAGGAGGAGGGATACGCAATGGAGAAAATTAAGATTGAGTACGAGTGGAAACCCCCAAGATGTACTAGTTGCTGTGTGTTTAGTCACTCTGATGCCCAATGCTCTAAAATGGTTAAAACTTCCCAAAAAGCTTCCAGCTATGGTTGATGCAGACGGGTTCCAACAAGTTAGAGGCAAGAAGAAAGGTCGAAAACAGGGATTTCCTGTGAATAAGCCTAAACGGACGGTTGTGTATAGACCTATCAATAAGCAAGTGGAGAAATCTGAGGTTTATACTAGTAACTCTTATGAGTTGCTTACTGATTATGGGACAGAACCGGCGGAACCTTTATTGCAACTTATCAAAGAGAATGACTAGAAGAAACAGCCATCAACCTCCTTTCTAGATGATACGAATGATGAGGATATTGAAAAAATTGAAATTAATGAAACTGAGGAATTCATGGCTTCTGAAACAATACCAAGGAAACCGTCTGAGGGGGCAAGCACTCCCGGTCCAGGGGTTTTAAATGGGTAGTATCGCTTCTTGGAATATAAGGGGGTTGAACCGCCCCCTGAAACAAAAGGAGGTTCGCCAGGTGGTTAATGAGAACCATCTGAATGTGTGTGCTATTTTGGAATCCATGTTGATGTGTCGAAACTTTTTGATACTTGTAAGAAGATTTGTAGTACCTGGAAATGGACATCGAATGGCACTATATGTCAGAAAGGTACCCGCATTATTTTGGGATGGAATTCTGATATTGTAGATGTGATGGTTATTGCTCAACGAATCAGGTTATCCATGCTCAACTCATTTATAAAATGGATAATAAATCTTTGTTTTGTTCGTTCATCTATGCTGATAATCACTATAAAGGAAGACGTGAGTTATGGGCCAACCTTGGGTTACATAAACAGTTTGTTAGAGGGAAGCCTTGGATCATTATGGGCGATTTTAATTCTTCCCTCAATCTGGAGGATTCTTTCTTTGGTTCTTCGTCTATTCATATTGGTATGCGGGAATTCAAAGATTGTGTGGCTAATATTGAAGTTATGGACCTGAATAGTACTAGAATGCATTTCACATGGACTCAGAAGCCAGAAAAGGGGGTGGGGATTCTAAAGAAGATCGACAGAGTTATGTGTAATATTAGTTTCTTGACGAGTTTCTGGCTGCTCTAGCTATCTTTCAGCCGTATCGTGTTTCGGATCATTCTCCATGTGTTGTCAAGATGCCATCTATTACTAGAGAAAAACCTAAACCGTTCAAATTCGCAAATTTACTTGTTCATAAGCCTGGTTTTAGAGATGCAGTTAAATCTGCATGGGATACACAGATTAATGGCAATAAAATGTTTAAAGTTGTAAAGAAGCTAAAAGGGCTGAAATCTCCTATGCGAAAACTTCTTCTTGCACAAGGTAATCTTCATGCTCGAGTGAACTCTCTTAGGACAGATCTTGATGAAGCACAAAAAGCACTTGATCGTGATCCCTCCAATATCAACCTTCGAGAGACTAAAGTCAAATGTTTGAAATCGTTTGAGCAAGCTGTTATTGATGAAGAGCTCTTCCTAAAGCAGAAGTCTAAGGTTGAGTGGTTGAAAGTTGGAGACTCGAATTCAAAGTTCTTTCATAATGCTGTCAAAAGTAAAAATCACAGGTCTCGAATTGATCGTATCAAGGACGTACATGGTGTCAGCCATGAAGGAAGTGATGTCCCTAATGCCCTTGTTACCCATTACACTAACTTCTTGGGAATTGCAAGTGATACGTGCCAAGATAACATGGATAATCTGTTCACTCGCACCCTACCCCCATCTAAAGCTAACAGAATGGTTCGTGAGGTTACCCATGAGGAGATAAAAGAAGCCATGTTCTCAATCGGTGAAAATAAAGCTCCTGGCCCAGATGGATTCTCATCTGCGTTCTTTACACATTCATGGGATATTATTGGCAATGAGGTATGCAATGCTATCCAAGACTTTTTTAATTCGGGCAGATTGTTGCAAGAATTGAACCACACGATAATTGCTCTTGTGCCAAAGGTCACTACACCTTCAAGCGTAGGGGACTTCCGGCCTATATCTTGCTGTAATGTCCTGTATAAATGCATTAGCAAGATCATCACCAACCGTGTAAAGGAGGGACTGGATGACATAGTGATATATAACCAATCTGCATTTATCCCGGGTAGGAAGATTTCTGATAACATTCTTCTTACTCAAGAGCTGTTACATAACTATCATCACAATTTTGGACCCCCGAGATGTGCTTTCAAAGTTGATATACAAAAAGCTTATGACACAGTTGATTGGAAATTTCTGCGTTACATATTATGTGGGTTTGGATTTCACCACACTATGGTTGGATGGATTATGACATGTGTTTCTAGTGCTTCATTCTCTATATCCATCAACGGTAACCTACATGGATATTTTAAAGGTAAAAGAGGCCGTAGACAAGGTGATCCTATGTCTCCCTACCTGTTCACCCTGGTTATGGAGGTTCTTACTCTTTTATTGCAGCAAGGTATTGGGAATACTCCCGATTTTAAATTCCATAACAAATGTGAAAAACTAAGGTTGGTTAACTTATGCTTTGCGGATGATCTATTTCTATTTTCTCGTGGTGACATATGTTCTGTTAAGGTGATTATGGATGCTCTAAAAATGTTCAAAGAAGCTTCGGGCCTGCCCTTAGTTTAGCCAAGAGTACGGTATTCTTTTGCCATGTTAGTGACCAGATTAAGCAAGCTATTTTGAACATCATGCCTTTTGAGGAAGGAACCTTACATGTACGCTATCTTGGTGTTCCATTAATCTCAACGAAATTACTTTACAAAGACTGTAAAATCTTGGTTGAGAGGATGGAAAATAGAATTACTGATTGGAGGAATAAATCTCTATCTTTTGCTGTAGACTTCAACTGGTTAAATCTGTTTTGGTTTCACTACATGTGTATTGGGCTTCAGTTTTTATTTTACCCAGTAGAATTGTAAGAGATTTGGAGAAAACAATGAGAGGTTTTTTATGGTGCCAAGGCCCCATGAAGAAGGGAAAAGCAAAAGTTTCGTGGAAGGATATCTGTGTTCCCAAGTACGAAGGGGGTCTTGATATACGTAGAATTGGTGAAGTGAACAAAAGTCTTATGACGTCCCACATCTGGAGTATTCTTACTAAAAGGAGCTCGATTTGGGTTGACTGGATACATCACTATAGGTTGAAAGGCCGTAGTTTTTGGGATGTCCCTATGGGAACAAACGTCAGTTGGGGATGGAGGAAACTACTTCAACTCAGAGATCTGATCCCCCCTCACGTATGGTCGCATATTGGTGATGGTTGCAGTACATTTGCTTGGCATTACACTTGGAATGCTATTGGTCTTTTATCCAGACACATCTCCCCTAGAACCATTAGCCATGCCTCTTTTTCGATGAAATAAAAAATGCAATATTTTCCATTGGTGATAATAAAGCTCCAGGCCCGGATGGTTTTTCTTCGGTGTTTTTCAAGGAAGCTTGGAATGTGGTGGGAAGTGAGGTATGTATGGCTGTCCAAGATTTCTTTCGTAATGGTAAGTTGTTAAAAGAATTGAATCATACAATAATTGCTCTTATTCCTAAGGTGCCTACATCTAGTGGAGTTAATGATTACCGTCCTATCTCTTGTTGCAATGTATTGTATAAGTGTATTAGTAAAATAATTACTAATCGGATTAAAGATGCTTTGGATGATCTTGTTGATATTAATCAATCTGCATTTGTCCCTAGAAGAAAGATTTATGATAACATCCTTCTTACTCAAGAGCTCATGCATGACTATCATAGGAAAGTTGGCCCCCTAGATGTGCATTCAAGATTGACATTCAGAAAGCCTATGATACGGTTGATTGGCATTTTTTGAGAAGTATTTTGATCGGTTTTGGGTTTCACTCGACTATGGTTGAATGGATAATGTCTTGTGTTACAAGTACTTCTTTTTCTATATCCATTAATGGAAATCTACATGGATACTTTAGAGGAAGACGAGGGCTGAGACAAGGTGACCCCATGTCACCTTATTTGTTCACGTTGGTCATGGAAGTACTTACTCTGATTCTTAAGCACTCGGTTAAAAATGGTGGATCATTTAAGTATCACAATCGGTGTGCAAAACAACAAATTATTAACTTATGTTTTGTTGATGATCTCTTTATTTTTTCCAGAAGAGATGTGAGCTCGGTTAAAGTTGTTATGGATTCCTTGAACCTGTTCAAAGATGTTTCTGGTTTAGTTCCTAGCTTGTCCAAGAGTACTCTTTTCTTTTGTAATGTTTTAGATCAAATTAAACAAGCCATCCTCGACATTATGCCATTTGAAGAAGGATCATTGCCAGTAAGGTATCTTGGAGTCCCGTTAATATCCTCCAGATTGTTATACAAAGACTGCAAAGTGCTTGTAGAAAGAATGGAAAGCTGAATAGGGGATTGGAAAAATAAAACGTTGTCCTTTGCTGGTAGACTACAACTTGTCAGGTCTGTTCTTGCTTCTATGCATATTTACTGGGCATCTGTTTTTATTCTGCCTGCTAGTATTATTAAGGAGTTGGAAAAGAAAATGCGAGGGTTCTTATGGTGCCAAGGTCCTTTGACCCGAGGGAAAGCAAAGGTTTCATGGAGATCTATCTGTCTTCCTAAAGGGGAAGGAGGTTTAGGGGTTAGACGAATTAAGGAAATGAACAAGGCTCTAATGACTGCTCACATATGGAGTATTGTCAATAGAAGAAAGTCTCTGTGGGTGAATTGGGTTTATTCTTATAAGCTTAAAGGACGTAATTTTTGGGATATTCCACCTCAAGCGGGTATGGCATGGGGTTGGAGAAAACTAATACAGCTAAGAGAGACTGTACGTCCTCATATTTGGTCACGAATTGGGGATGGAAAGAGTACTTCCGTTTGGTTTGATATGTGGCATGCTAACTGTCCAATTCCAAGCCATATAACACCAAGGGATATCATGCGATCAGATCTGTCTCTCAAGTCCACAGTAGCGGATGCAACAGTAAATGGAGATTGGAACTGGCCAACTGCATGGTATGATCTTTATCCGGTTTTAATTAATATAACACCTCCTGTCTTGTCTAATAAGCAGGATGTGTTGTTTTGGCGTGATAACAATGGCATGGATCATGATTACTCGGCATCTATAGTTTGGGATACGATTCGTGAGAAGCAACAACAAGTACCATTGGTGAACTTGGTATGGTTTTCACAGTGTATCCCGCGGCATTCCTTCCATATGTGGTTAAACTCAAGACTCATGATAAGTTACGGCCATGGGATGTGAGAGGAGCTGTAAATTTAAACTTGGTGTGTTGCTCATTATGCAAGCAAGGACCTGATTCTCACGAACACTTGTTTTTTTGAGTGTAACTTTTCGATGCAGGTTTGGAATATGGTCAAGAGTTTGGCTGGAATGCAACAAGTTAGTGCAAAATGGGATGAAATTATGTTGTGGTTGATTCCAAAGTCTACTAAGAACACAGCTGAGAGTTGATTGCTCGATTACTTGTGGCTGCCACCTCGTATTATATATGGCAGGAGCGTAATAACCGCATGTTTTCCAACAACTTAAGGTCTACCAATGCTTTGAAGAAGGTTATTGTGGATACCATCAGATAATGGGATTGAAATTCAAAGGAGCTGCTCATGTGCTAAAGCTGATTGAAGCTTGGAAGACGCCGGTGGTGGTGATAAACAAGACTACTCAACTTCGGATGACGTGATCTTTTCTCTTCTCTAGTTACGTAGTGATTTTAAATCTTATGTAATTACTTGAATATTGGTTGTGCTTTTCAGCTTGTTTTACACATGTATGGCATGTCATACATGTGAACTAATGTGATATTCAGTCACATTACTTGTACTCATATGTTTTTGGGTGTTGTTATAAATTCATCTTTTACCCAAAAAAAAATAAGGCAAATGGAAGCCAAAACTGAACACTAACTACTGACTACTCAAACAAATAACAAAAGTATAATTTACCCTGGAACTTTATTTCACAATGACATTGAAATTGTTCATGTAGATCCATGAGAATCAATATACACATCTGTTTTTTGTGTGTAGCATGTAATATATAACAGCGAAATGCAACTTATAACAATAGATGTTAGAATATATCTTGCTAAACCTGCAATTAAACCCACATTGTGAAAAACTATTGATACATGTTATTATCCTATTTGGTGATACATGTTATTATCCTATTTGGTATATCATTCGAAAATAGTTAAATATAAGTATAGTTAACATCAAAGATTCATGCATCACATTTAGAAAGCTTCGTTAAGGCGCTTGCAATTTCTTCGGAGTTAGTTGTATTAACATAGGAAATGAGTGGGCTCTCTTCAGGAACTATGTCCTCTTTTAAGTAGCTACCACTGGTTCTGAGCAACTCTTCAGAACCCTTTTTCACAACTCCTTTAAGAATAAGTGTCTTGTGGGTGCCTGATATGAGTTCTTCATAATCTGTGTCACCAGTTTCACCAAGAACTAAATACATGTTTGCAACGTTTAATCTCCAACGCACGGAAAAAAACCTGCCATGCATAATAGCTTAAGCCACAAATTTGGGTAATTTCAAGACAATTTTGAGATTTCATAGTCTAAATGAACTCCTTTGTGACATTTAAGATCATATGAAAGTAAAGGTTTGATTTCCATTCTGACTCGAATTCATTTAAACCCATTACAAAATTTTCCAAGCTCATTACCCACCTGTTTTATAAACTATATGTGCAATATGAATTTGAAGCCTAAAAGACGGATTTTACCTAAGGGCTTGGGCTCGAGAGGCGAGGAGAGGAATAATTTGCATTCTTGTTGAGTTTCTACAATACATGAGATGACACCTTAAACCTCTCATTCTAAATTTTTGTCTCAAATCATCCACTTTCTTTGCCTGCAATTCCAAACAGAATACCATATTAATATCATGAAACGAATTATATATAGATTATTCGGGTTATAATTCACACCTTTTCGACATCTTTTATCATGTATGACAAGCAATGAGAGTTGCTCGATTTTACATCTTCTTCAATCACTTTTTTAGTTTTGCTTGATTTTCCTTCTTCATCTTCGGGTGCATTCATCAACTTCCAAATGGTTTTCTTAACACCATCAGAACCCCACCGATACTCTATATGTGAGGCATAATCAGGATCCGGTTGAAGTTCACCATTTTCTTCACAAGTTCCGGGATAATAGACTTCACTTCCGCTACTACAAACTATAGCATCAAACTCATTCACCTTAATTTTCCCTAATTTCAAGAACTCCATTAAATCTGATAATGGCATGGCTGTGGATATAGCAACAACACTTGCTTTTGCCAGCTGTGAGTCTAATTTGATCGCCTTTAGCGTCTCTTGTATAATATTAATCATTGTTTGCTCAGGTGCACCGTTGTTATCATAGCAATCAACCGCTAAAACAATCAACTTTCTTCTCTTCCTTAACATCGGATACTGAGACACATTATTGGTGTTATTATTATAGGTTACTTTCTTGTTCATCTCACCGACTTTTTCAGATGATTGAGGTTTCTTCATCTTGCTCATCACTCGTTTGACTTGATCTTGAATATCCCCGCCACCATCTAATGAGTCGTTGATTGAATAAGATTTATCTCCATCAATAGAGAGGAACAAAGCATCTTGAAGTGAGTCATTTAAGGATTCTTCCCTAGGCATTTCATCTACAGGTATGTCTGTTTTCCATGCGGGATGTCTCATTCGACATGATGCCACTCTTGTCAGATATGTACGACAGTGTTCAGGCCACGAGAAGAGGTGTATGTTTCTCCAACCGTTTTTCTGGCACTCATGCCACAAATTCTTCTCCGATAGAAGTTTAAGTAGAGCATTAGCTATTCCTTGTTGATCATGGGGATCTATGAGCAGCCCGTTGTTCAATGCCTGTAATTACATATATATGAGCATTAGCCTTTTTCATGTTACTTAACCGGATAGGATGTGTTTTTTGAAAGTGATCGTGTCTTATTGAACATTAAAATTAGAATCAGCTGTGATAAAACGGGTTGTATGAGATAGTGTATGGATTTCCTTTTACTAATGACATGTGTCCTTAAAAAATAAGATACTTTGTGAAATTAGATAATTATAAGATGTGTTAAGTGTGCCGAAACTTATAAACTAAGAATTCAAATAATTAAGTTCTTAAGATACATATGCAATCACCCTTGTTAAATAAAGGATCAAAATAGTTTTATACTTGCAAGAAGAATCTCGAAATATATAGTAAATGCAGGACACTGAAACGGAAAAGATACAATAGAACTTACTCTATGAATATCGACAGGGCCACCATTTTTAGTTGCTACCATAGGAAGTCCATGAGCAGCAGCCTATATCAAAATAAAATAAAGAATACCAACTTTCAGTATTCAAGTAAAACGAAGGTTGAAGGTAAATCCCATAAATTGGGAAGATTTATAACAACAAACCTCAATCAATGTAAGCCCAAAAGGTTCAACCAAAGCAGGATTGATAAAAACTCCCTGTCACATGAATAGTGCAATTTTAATCATGACTAATACTATTGTATGCTCACTAGTTAAAAAACTACAATATGACTGTGTATGTTATATAAATAAAACCTTAGTTTTGGCAGCAAGACGGTAGATTTCTGGAACATCGTTTTGCTTATGATGTTTAGGAAATGCCACTTGCCCATAAAGATCATATTTGTCTACCAGCTTCAGCACCGTTGTGAGCACACTAGCGTTTCCAGCTGACATCTCATCTATATCATCTCTATTCCCCATGATAAGTGTCTGTGTTGAAGCAAGTTTCACGGGTTAACAGATAAACATACATATATAGATACTTAAACATAAACTAAGTCTACTTACAAGATTTGCAAGCTCTCTTAAAGAGCGACATTCTCCAAAAGCCTTCAAAAGAGTAGTAATGTTCTTCTTTGGATCAGGTCTTGACAATGCCAATATCATTGGTTTGTGTGGATTTGTCAAAAACCGCATAACCTGCAATAAAAGTTTTATAGTGAAAAACAGATATGCCAAAGAAACATGAAAATGACCATATGCTATTACCAGGTATACTCACTTCTAACCATATTGGCGGAACCGCTTTTGGAGAAGACCCTTCTGTGTTGGTAAACGGGAGATCCCCATCAGCCTCGTTTGCTTCTTGAATAACCTTGCTGAAGTCCATTCCGGGAGGAATAACCTGTAAGCAGATATCGAGTCGTAAATATTTGACAAATAATAAAAAGCAGGCAAATTGCACTAAAAGCGTAAAAGGCTAGTATGTCATTGTTTTTTGGTGTTTGATAATCTTTTTTGATGTCGCACCTGAAAACCGGTTATCTTAGGTAAATCACTTGCGATAAATTTTTTTTGAAACTTTGCTATTATCTGGTCGAAAAATGTCGGTTACCCAAAACTGAACAATGTTTTTTTATCTTTAAATGCAAATAACTAAAAGGAAAAATGACTGATAAGAAATATAAGAATACTACCGCCATCCTAGGCATAAATCGACCATGACAATTAACACCCCGTCTGCCACGAGCTCGTAAAACTTTTTCAAGCTTAACATCAAATCCATCATAAAGTCCCCATTGTTCATCGATTTCCTGTTGGGTGCTTGTAATAACGAGTTCAGCTGCATCTAATGATAGCTCTTCCGCTTCTATCCTTCTCATAATCCTATAAGTTGAATTGATATCTTCTTTTGACTGCCTACCTTGCTTAAGAAGTTGTTCTAGCTTGTTTCTACCAAGTGAATGTCCGGTTAAAACCATCGGAACATTAAGTGCACCCGAAAGAATAGCTGCACTATCACCAGCATCCGCATAATGACCATGAATTACGTATGGCCAAATTGGATACCCTCCACCGATTTGTTCACCTAATACAGTGGACATATTAAGAATATGTGCAAGTGCCCCATCTACAAATTCTTGAACATAAGGCCAAAGTAATTCTTTGCGAAGGTACTTGTCACGAGGGCCAAATGGTATTCTTATAATATAAGCTCCACTGCTCTCACCAACATCGTCAGGATCTTCGGATCCAACTGTTAGCATTTCAGTAGGCTCTCCATAGCTCCAATCCACTTCAGGTGACAACACCTGGCGGGTGAACAGATCAACTCTGTACACCCATGGCATCTTAGCGAGTGCTCGAGCAAGCTCTACAACATACTTGATCTGGAATTCAAATGAACCACACGAAGTTGTTAGTACTATAATGATGATATCCATACTTAGAGGCAGAAACATGAGAGGATTGAAAGGTCCACAACAGTTTGAAACAGATATTTGGTCCCACTGAATGGGTTCTGGTTGACCCGAAAAAGTTTTGTCCAAATATGTTATGTTATCGTTACTAAGAAGTGTGGGAAATATGATCACAAATACTACATTACTTTAAACCAAATTTAGGTTTTTAGAAAAAATATTTAGGATGTTTATGCATTAAAAAATACATTGGTTTTCGACCCATTTGACCTATCTCATTATTAGCTATTTTCTATTTTACCCATTTGACCCGTTAGAAATAAAAATGAACCCGAATAATCCTGCAGGTCATTAGCAAATGGTCTGAAGCTGGTCGACAACCGCTATTTGGACAACTTTTATAATTTATACCTGACCACCCGTATCAGAATCACGACCAAGCTCCATGTTTTCTCCACGAACCAAACCATGTAAACTGTTCAAAAAGATCAGATATTTCCGTGATTAAACTTGGAAGGTCTACTATGCATATGCAAATTAAATAAACAAAAGCAATACCTCACAAGGATAATGTAAAGCTTTTTCTCTTCCACACCAGACACATTATGTTGGTAAGTTTTCTTTGGGCTCTCGCCTAAATCTCCAATGAGATCTCCTTTCTCAGATTCCGACATATCTTCTGACATATCCTCCCTTACATCGCTGCGCCCTTGTTCCCTTTCGAATTTCCTCTTTGCTATTCGTTGGAAATCTTCCCACTCCAACTATTTGAATAACAAAAATGTGTAAATCAGTAAATCCTCTAAATTGCTAGTTAGTAACAATATATGATGCCTTCTAATCACAACAAGTGTGCATAGTTGGAAGGCGATATATCATTTGATTTCTAACAACATAATTGACATATAAAACTTCTAAGATGTTCAAGATTTTCACAGGTCCATAAGAGAACAAGATTTCTGATGCGGAAATAACCCCGAACCATTTCCACAAAAAAAGTTGGTTCGTGTATTTGTTAATCAAAGATCATCAACAAGTATCGCTGAAACAACTTCAACTGATCACGACCAGTGAATTGGTCAGCACCAGATGCAACCAGCAAGTGTCCAGAACAGCAAGTAACACTTCAGTACATCAGCAAGTCTTTCCTCAGCAAGTATTCATCAGTGACACTGGCCAGAGATGGGTGTTCAGTACTTTACTTAAGTTATACTTCAGTAAGCGTTCACCAGTAATGAAGTTTACCAGACCCATCTCAGTTACACTTCAGTGGCCCGTTTCAACTAGTTCTCAGTCCACCAGTGAAGTTAACCACTGGACAGCTTCAGTGAATAACGCCAGTAAGTTGCTTCAGTCGAAGTGCTCCAGATGGAATACTCCAGTGAAGGTTCTCCAGGTCCAGACTCCAGTGAAGCAAATCCAGATCCATGATCCAGTTGAAGATTCTCCAGATCGCTCTCCAGTGAAGATTCTCCAGATCATTCTCCAGTAAAGATCTTCCAGATGCATTCTCCAGTGAAGATCCTCTAGATGCATTCTCCAGTGAAGGTTCTCCAGGTCCAGACTCCAGTGAAGCAAATCCAGATCCATGATCCAGTTGAAGATTCTCCAGATCGCTCTCCAGTGAAGATTCTCCAGATCATTTCTCCAGTGAAGATCCTCCAGATGCATTCTCCAGTAAAGATCTCCCAGATGCATTCTCCAGTGAAGATCCTCCAGATGCATTCTCCAGTAAAGATCCTCCAGATGCATTCTCCAGTAAAGATCCTCCAGATGCATTCTCCAGTGAAGATCCTCCAGGTGCATCCTCCAGTGAAGATCCTCCAGATGCATTCTCCAGTGAAGATCCTCTAGATGCATTCTCCAGTAAAGATCTTCTAGTCTCCAGTCTCCAGGCTCCAGTCTCCAGTCAAGACCCTTCAGTGAAGCTTACCAGTGAACGACTCCAGTCCAGATTTTGGTGTCCAGTTTCCAATCAATAAAGCCCCCACTGAAGTTCCATGTTCGTGGGCCCGATAAAGAAGAATGACAGCTGTATGGAAGGCGCGTGTGGCAAGACGTTTCTAACGGTATTGTGGGACCACTTGCAGGGGAATATTTCTAGAAACCTTAGTTGTCCATTTTCTATTGGTCAATTAATTAGTGGTTGTCTTTAGCCTGACAGCTTTATTGTAATATTTTATTATTTCGTTAATTCCTAGGAAATAGCTTGTGGCTATAAATAGAGGCTTTATTTCTCATTGTAATGAAGTTAGTTGATGTTGAATGAAAATTAATAGAGCAGCCTCTATTTCTTACAAATCTTCTTTTACCTTTATAGATCTTTGATCTTGGTGGTTAGGAGTGACCCCTTTATCAATATTTGTGGTGACTTGTTCTTTATCAAATATTGTGGTGAGGTCTTTTAAATCTTCGGTTTCCTTTATCTATAATCGTGGTGGCTAGACCTTTATCGATTGTAGTGGTGGGGCGGAGTGTTTCCTTTATCCTTGATTCCGGTGGCTTAGCCTTTACGAGTCTTGGTGGTGGATTCTTTTTATCTATCATTTTACTTTATTGTCTCGTTTAGTTGTGTGTTTCATATAAAATCCAGAAAATACCAAAAATAGTCTTCCGCTGTCGTTTGTCGCGTGATTTACGCATCAATTTCATCTATATAGTTCTAATATGTAGTTTCATTACAATTACTCGTTATTTTCCTGATGTGAAAAAAACACAGTACTAAAGTGATAACAGAAATCGCCTAAAATGTGTGTAAAGGAAGAGGGTTGCGTGTTCAGGCTACCGGGAAAAGTCAAGCCTTTAGCTTTGATGCAATGTTTTCGAATCGATCGGTCTAGGAAATGAACATGCAAATACTAGTTAGGAACTTTTTAAATCGAGCTTAATAATTTATTATTCTTTACATGGTGATTATTTTTTGATTGTTTTTGAGTAATTTAGGTGCAATTTTGGATTTTAGAATTATGTAGAGATATGGATTATCATCCATTATACAATTTTTGGAGACATGAATTTATGATCACATGTGCACGAATAGTGGTATGATCACATGTATGCAGTATGCAAATATTTTTTAAATTAATGTTTTTCATGAGATTTGTGATGATCAAATGTATATAGATAGTTATATGAATATTTGTAAACAATTATATAGTCATATAAACATGTGTAATCAATCAAATAATACATAATTTTAATTTAAATAAGGTTCCTAAAAGTTTCTGTAATTTTTGAGGTTCCTAAAATAACTTTTCACTATATATATATATAAACTTCAATACATTGAAAAGTTATAGATTTAAGTAAGCTGCTTATGGGGCTACTAACTAATTCTGATTATTATGTAGTCTACTAATTAATTTTGATTATTTAGGGACCAAATAATCACTTTTGTTAACAAATAACAATTGAGTTTTATTTTAATAATTTGGTTTTTATATTGTCGTAGAAAAACAATATGTATGCTTAATTTGTATTTCTTTTTTGCTATTGTATGAAGAAATGACTTTTAAGAACTTACATTTTATGTGTTTAAACTTATATTAGAACTTGTTTTAAGTATGGCTTTTGTGCTAGAATTTTGTTTGTTTTGGATAAAATTTTATGATACCGGTTCAGTGTTCGGTCCGGTTTTTAAAACATTGCTTTGATTATTTGCATGTTCATTTCCTAGACCTTTTTGAGTATACTCCAGTCTTCTCTTTGTAATTAGCAAGTTGGAAATAAATTGGAAGAAAAAAAAACTCATTATTAGGAAATATATCCACTCATTCTAAAAAATTTATAGAAAATTAGAAATTTAAAACAAGTCGCATATCCTATGTCCTGAAACAAAAATGAAACTTATATTGATATATAACTTAAAAGTTTGTCAATGATCTAGAGACTACTAGTGAGACATCCAGGTTTAAATCAGAAAGCAAGGGTTTGATCCTCGTTAACCCTATTCGATGGTTCAAAGGAATTTGTGTCTAGTCGTGTTACTTGTCTATGTATTTGTTCATTTACTAGATAGGCTAGATGTGATGGTGGCATGTCACCTGTCATAGTAGTTTCTTTTATGGTTGTTGCTGTTTAGCATGTTTTGTAATAGTCGACTTGGTATTCTACCATGTCGCCTGAACTTTAATGTTTTTCATGAGATTTGTGATGATCAAATGTATATAGATAGTTATATGAATATTTGTAAACAATTATATAGTCATATAAACATGTGTAATCAATCAAATAATACATAATTTTAATTTAAATAAGGTTCCTAAAAGTTTCTGTAATTTTTATATACATATATATAAACTTCAATACATTGAAAAGTTATAGATTTAAGTAAGCTGCTTATGGGGCTACTAACTAATTCTGATTATTATGTAGTCTACTAATTAATTTTGATTATTTAGGGACCAAATAATCACTTTTGTTAACAAATAACAATTGAGTTTTATTTTAATAATTTGGTTTTTATATTGTCGTAGAAAAACAATATGTATGCTTAATTTGTATTTCTTTTTTGCTATTGTATGAAGAAATGACTTTTAAGAACTTACATTTTATGTGTTTAAACTTATATTAGAACTTGTTTTAAGTATGGCTTTTGTGCTAGAATTTTGTTTGTTTTGGATAAAATTTTATGATACCGGTTCAGTGTTCGGTCCGGTTTTTAAAACATTGCTTTGATTATTTGCATGTTCATTTCCTAGACCTTTTTGAGTATACTCCAGTCTTCTCTTTGTAATTAGCAAGTTGGAAATAAATTGGAAGAAAAAAAAACTCATTATTAGGAAATATATCCACTCATTCTAAAAAATTTATAGAAAATTAGAAATTTAAAACAAGTCGCATATCCTATGTCCTGAAACAAAAATGAAACTTATATTGATATATAACTTAAAAGTTTGTCAATGATCTAGAGACTACTAGTGAGACATCCAGGTTTAAATCAGAAAGCAAGGGTTTGATCCTCGTTAACCCTATTCGATGGTTCAAAGGAATTTGTGTCTAGTCGTGTTACTTGTCTATGTATTTGTTCATTTACTAGATAGGCTAGATGTGATGGTGGCATGTCACCTGTCATAGTAGTTTCTTTTATGGTTGTTGCTGTTTAGCATGTTTTGTAATAGTCGACTTGGTATTCTACCATGTCGCCTGAACTTTAATGTTTTTGGGTGATTATATAACTTAAAAGTTTGTCAATGATCTAGAGACTACTAGTGAGACATCCAGGTTTAAATCAGAAAGCAAGGGTTTGATCCTCGTTAACCCTATTCGATGGTTCAAAGGAATTTGTGTCTAGTCGTGTTACTTGTCTATGTATTTGTTCATTTACTAGATAGGCTAGATGTGATGGTGGCATGTCACCTGTCATAGTAGTTTCTTTTATGGTTGTTGCTGTTTAGCATGTTTTGTAATAGTCGACTTGGTATTCTACCATGTCGCCTGAACTTTAATGTTTTTGGGTGATTATATACTAACCGGGGTACACTTCTACCCTCTTACCCAAAATATACTAGTTGTTGATGGTTACAACAAACCAATATCACATGTACATATTATATTATCGACGTAACATATATATTCTTCTTTATTTGCACAAATTCAAAAATTAGACGCACTGTTATACAAGACAACACGCAAGATGTGATTATACAATTTTGCATTACACTAATTGCCAACAACATTAAATTAAACGAACTTCAAACAAATCACATATAAATGCAAATAAAATATGGTTTCAATACTTAAAGATAACTCAAGAAATTCATATGTTATTTTATAGGATTTCATAGACATATAAAATATTATATACATGATATATTGTTCGATCACGTCACACATGTGTATGTATGTGGAAAAAAAAATACGTACCTGTTTCTTTTTGCGAGTGAGATGCCATATACGCCAACACATGTTTTCGAGTCGAGAACTTCGTTCGCGTGTGTTTCGTGTGGCAACAACCTTGATCCATGTCCTATGCAAATCAGTCTCGTCGACCCCGGTAACAACTTCTTCAACAAAATATTTAGTCGGATTAAAATGGCCTTGTTCGCGTATATTAACCTTGTTTTCATTGGTCGTTTTACTATCCAAAATTGCTTCTAAATAACCATTGATCCATTCATTCACTGCCATAATTTCTATATATCAATTAAGTAAATCAAAGAAAAGAACGTAAAATTAAATTAGTTTGTTAATTAAACATATTTTGAATTCTTTTTTTTTTTGTGAAATTGGTTCCGTTTCTCAAGGAACGTTTTGTGAAATCGAAAATGAAAATGAGAGTACGAGTAAGGATGGGAGTTTTATTAGGAGGGAGACCCGGGGCAAATTAAGAGAGAAATATATAGATGGAGGGAAAAGTTATATTAGGAATCCCAAAAATTGCAGGAATTTTTAGGAACCTTCTTTAAATTAGAATTAAGAGAGAAATATATAGATGGAGGGAAAAGTTTTATTATATTATTGCTTACACATGTTCATATGACTATATATTGCTTACAAATGTTTTTTGGTTAATGGGATATTCCCTGTGAATTTTATACCATAACCAAACATTACAAAACAAGTAGTATGGCTAAGTACCATACTAGTTCATATGCATGACAAGCCATGCAATGTTTACAAGCGATTACGCATACTAATAACCAAACTTAAACATCACTAGCGACACCCTATACAAAAATATAGAGAGCAGCATAGTCAGGCTCGTATCTAGTTACATCATAGTCATTAAGGGTTGTATATCACCAGCCCTCTGGGCAAGTTCCAAGCCTCCACAAATCTTCCAACTTGAGTCGTTGATTTGAAACGTAAGGTAACGAGCTTCAAACGAACAGTTGTAGCCACAATGTCACAAATCTGATCAACCTTCCTGACTTCACTTGAAAATAATCTTCGATTCCGTTCTTGCCATAAAAAATAGGCCGTAGCAGCAACTAGCAACTTCCCAATTACACTCTTAGCCGATTTGGAACTGGCACGTTTGGTCATCCAATCGACAACATCTTCCCATTTCGAGCTCACTTGATGCATTTGAGCTAAATGGCGCACTTGAATCCATACCTGTTCAGAAAATTTACACTCAAAAAACAAATGGTTATGGGAATCAGGTCCTTGTTGGCATAGAGGACAACACAATAGATTGAAATTCATATTTCCTCCTGAACACCACTGCATCATCTTATCTTGTGTCCTCAGCTTTCTTCTCATAATCAACCACATCAGAAAAGCATGCCTTGGAATCATTTGAGGAAACCAAACTGCCTTATACCATGGAACTTCCTGTTGCTTGCACCGTAAAGAATCCCATACAACACTTGAAGAAAATGGTTTTTCTAATCCTTGTTCATCCTTCCAAATCAAAAGATCATGAATACCACTTGACAATTGTAGATTAGGTAAATCAATTAAGACAGGAAACAAGTCAAGCCAGGCTATAGGCCACTTCCAAATACCATCATCAATAAGATCAGCAACAGTGGACTGAAGGGACAGGCCTGCACGCATTATGTCTCTAGGTGTAACATAATTACGAATTGGACATACTTCAGCCCACTTATCAAACCACATTGAAGCACTCATTCCATCACCTAATTTAGTCCATATGTGTGGCCTTATATGTTGGCGTAGTTGCAAGATTTTCCGCCATCCCCACGTACAATTCTGTGGAATTGGAATATCCCAGAAATTCCTATCTTTTATCTTGTAAGAATGGATCCATTTAACCCACAAAGAATCCCTACCAGTTAATAGACTCCACACATGTTTGACCACTAAAGACTTATTGAAATCAGAAATCCTTCGAATTCCAAGTCCTCCCTCCGATTTTGGTACACATAAAGATTTCCATGCAACCTTAGCTTTACCTTTAATAGTATCACCTTGATTCCACAGAAATCTCCTCATTTTGCTTTCCAAGTCATTAATAACACTTTGGGGAAGAATAAACACTGATGCCCAATAAATATGTAGTGATGACAGCACAGACCTTACTAATTGAAGTCTCCCAGCAAACGACAAAGATTTATTCCTCCAATCAGTGATCCGTTTCTCCATTCTTTCTAATAACACCTTACAATCCTTATATAGCAATCTAGATGAAATAAGAGGGACTCCAAGGTAACGAACAGGAAGACTTCCTTCCTCAAAGGGCATGATGTCCAAAATAGATTGCTTAACAGGATCAGAAACATTGCAAAAAAAGGCAGTACTCTTTGACATGCTTGGTACTAATCCTGACATATCTTTGAACATATTAATAGAATCCAATATGATTCTCACTGACCTAGTATCACCTCGTGAGAATATAAACAAATCATCCGCAAAGCACAAATTAATAATGCTTTGTTTCTCACATTTGTTATGGAACCTGAAGTTAGAAGACAAAGAAGAACTGTTCAAAAGCAGTGTTAGAACTTCCATAACCAACGTAAATAGATATGGCGACATAGGATCACCCTGTCTCAATCCTTTCTTTCCTCTGAAGTACCCTTGAAGGTTGCCATTGATGCATAATGAAAAGGATGTCGTAGAGACACAAGTCATGATCCATTTAATCATCGTTGGGTGAAAACCAAAGCCAATTAAAACCTCCTGTAAGAACTTCCAATTAACTGTGTCATACGCTTTCTGGATGTCAATCTTAAACGCACATTTTGGGGGGCCAACATTTCGATGATAATTATGCATTAACTCCTGAGTGAGTAGTATATTATCTGAAATAAGTCTCCCTGGAACAAACGCAGACTGGTTGATACTAACAATATCATGCAACCCATCCTTTATTCTATTCGTAATAATCTTGCTTATACATTTATAAATGGTATTACAACAAGAAATAGGACGATAGTCATTAATAAAGGCAGGTGTGGAAACCTTTGGAATTAACGCAATGATAGTATGATTCATCTGTTGCAACAGCTTTCCATTTCGAAAAAACTCATGTATTGCTAGACAAACCTCACTACCAACAATATTCCAAGCACTCTTGAAGAAAGCTGAGGTATACCCATCAGGTCCAGGCGCTTTATTCTCACCAATACTGAACATAGCATTTTTTATTTTCTCATCAGTAATATTCCTGACCATATTTGCCGCCTTGTCATGGCCAAGAACCCTAGTAAACAAACTAGGTGTTGGGTAAATTCTGATTTCATCTTCCTTACCCAGAAAATTCGTAAAATGATCCACCATGGCTTGATGTGCAGCTCCACCCTCATGTGTAACACCTTGCATGTCTTTGATGATTTCAATTCGTGATCTGTGATTTTTGTACTTCAACGTTTTATGAAAAAAAGCGGAGTTTGCATCCCTAAAGCAAGCCATTCCACTTTAGCCTTTTGTTTAAGGAAACATTCTTCATCAAGTTGTGCTTCTTTAAACTCATTAAGCACTGTTGCTTCTTTATTACGTAGAGAAGAATCCAAAGGATCTTTATCTATAGCACCCTGAAGCAAATCCAACTCCTTCCTAAGATTATCTACCCGAGTATGAATATTACCCTGTTTCACCAGTAGTTTTCGTAAAGGTTTTTTCAGTGTTTTCAGCTTTTTTACTACTTGAAACATGTAATGCCCATGCACATCTTGCTGCCATTCACGTTCAACAACTTCCTTAAAACCCAGCTTATGTACAAGAAGATTCGTAAATTTGAAAGGTTTGGGGCTAGTTCTTGTAACCGAAGGGAGCTTTAAGATACACGGTGAGTGATCTGACACCCTGTAAGGTTGAAACAGTGCAACCGCAGATGGGAAATTATCCACAAATTTCAAATTTCCCATAACACGGTCAATCTTTTTAAACACACCAGTACCTTTCTTGGGTTTTTGATTCCAAGTGAAATGTAAACCAGAGCTATTAATATCTAACACTTCAATTGCTTCAACACACTCTTTAAAATCATTCATACCAAGAGTTACTTTCGATGTACCCAACAAAGAGTCTTCAAGATTCAATTGCTTACAAATGTTTATATAATCATCTATATATATCTGATCATCACCAATCTCATGAAAACATTAACTTACAAAATACTTGCATACATATGATCGACCTGCATATATGTGATCATATCACTATTCGTGCACATATGATCATAAAATTCATGTCTCAAAAAATTGTATAATAGATGATAATCCATGTTTCTACATAATTGTAAAATCCAAAATTGCACCTAAATAACTTTAAAACAATAAAAAAAACAATCACCATGTAAAGAATAATCAATGATTAAGTTTGATTTAAAAAATTCCTAAAAGTTCCTATAATTTTTGGGGTTCCTAAAATAACTTTTCACTATAGATAGATACAAAGGTGATGTATGTTTATGTGAAATATATGTAACAAAAATTCAATTTACAAGTGAACCCACATGGCAATTTTATAATGTAGGACGGTTAATATGTGATATGATTTAGGCCTGATCTTAGTACGATGTTGTTTAGCAATTTTGTTTGGTTTCGAGTAAGGCGAATGCTTTGTGTTTATGTATGTTTTTAAAATTATATAACTATAAGACCATCTATAACCACTTTCTAAACTATTGTAACGTCATTAGTATTTTCTGGTCATCACCATCTTCTTCTTTTCATATCTAATTACTTACCATTTAGATTTAATATTTATTTAATTAAAAATATAATAGCGGTCTATTAATAAAATATAGCACATTTTGATTATTATTATTTAAAATAAAAAACTGTTTAACCATTTTGACTTAGATCAAGTGGCTACCTAAGGCCCTCTTTGGGTGGTTCTGGGGGAGGGGATTTTGACTTGGAAACCAGAGATCGAATCTCAATTCCCCATGGTTTCGGACATTTAGCTCTTCGGACGCGTGCGAGCCGTGTTATCGTACGTTGGTCTCCAGGGGTGCCTTCGGGTTCCAACCTCTAACATACTGTCCGCTTGGATGTCACTGCTAGGATTTGAACCACTAACCAACTAACACGCCGTTCAAAAGAAAATTGTTTATATAAAAAATAATACATGACATATTATGTAAAAAAAGCCATAAACAAAATGGGTAGAGATCCCCTCAAGTTAAGGGTAACTTGAGGGATAAAGTTAAGATGATTCCGACCCTTAGATTAAAATCAATGGTCAAGATTCAAAAATAATAATTGAATCATGACCATTGATTTTAATTCAAAGGTTAATAAATTTCCAACTTTACCCCTCAAATTACCCCTAACTTGAGGGAATTTTCACCTAAACAAAATAAACTTCTCAAAGTTTCTCATGATTTACATATCTTAGAAGTAAGAAGCCTATCTCCCTATACTTGAATCATTCGTAACCGAACACTTTTTAAAGTACCATAAGATTAAGGTGGTCACCACCCACTCTTACTTCAATTTTGTTTGTGAAAAATTTATTAATTTATAATACTATATAAAGCATATCCCCTTTCTTCTTTCAAGACAATGACCAAAAATACCACATCTGCAATCGTTTCTGCACCTGTGGTAACACAGGGGGCGACTGCTTTTGGTAAATTAGACTTGTTTTGTCAAGTTCTATCAGCTCCTCTTGCAGGTGAGGAATCTACTGATGCTCCTAATGAAACTAGTAGAGATAGACCCATCACTACCACAAGGAGTGATCTGTCATTTTGTCCTTTGGAAGCTCACCCATCACAAAGAGATGTTCTGGTGACTGCCAATGCTGAAGCTGATCAATCAAATCATCTTTTATCAGCAGGCACAGGTCAACTTGAACCAAATGTTAATTCTTCTCAAGATGACATCCAAACGACAACTTATGTTTCACCTCTTAATGTTGTAATTATGAGAATATTCCAATATATTTATACGGCCATTTATTTATAAACCTTTAAGGTCGCACACGAAGAATGGGGAGAGCTTAGTTGAACTTCATATAAATAACAAGAAATCCATTAGAAATTAAAATAACTAAAAGTTTCCAAAAATAGAATTGAAAATGACGAGCGGGTCGGAACCGCGAATCGGGTCGAAAATCAGATAAGACAAATTCAAGGAGCGAGGGGGGGGGGGGGATTGAAGGAAAATATGGAATGTTTTTCTTTTCTTATAAATAGAACTCTTTTTTCCTCCCTTAAGTCTTGCACCAAAATCTCTTCTTTCACTTTTTTTCTTATGGGAGTTCGACACCCTCATTAGGGTGGAGAGCAAACCAACTAGTTATTTTTATGGTGGGTATATTGTTATAACGTGAAGTTATAGCTACCACTTAGCTAAGTGTCGAAGAACAGTTCGTGTGTACGAGACTAGAGAGCAATTCTACTTTGGGCTCTAGTACGTGACGGAGTTTTCGTCTTCGGGTTTCTACAAAGTGGTTAGGCCTTCTTTCGTTGTTTGTTTGTTTTATTTATTAGTTAATTATATTGCATGCATGATAGATCGTTTTAGAGACTTAATTAGTTAATTGTTTTATTAACTTATTTCACATATATAATTAGTTAGGTTAATTAATTATTACTTAAATAAATTAAATTAGATTAATTTGTTTGCTTAGTTAATTAATCGTAATTAATTAGGATGTTCATGTTTTATTAGAAGGTTTTAATTAAACGTTCTAAATAATACCAAGTTTTAATTATTTACACTTTTTTTTCAGTAAAAAGGACGTCACCCCTTGTCAATTTATATAAATCAATGAAGTTCAGGCAACATGACAAAGCATCCTATCGACTATTACACACCAAACGCACCATTGTGCTTCAAACAACAACTATGGTAAGTGACATACCACTCCCAAGCATCTACCTGACCAACTAAAGTCTAGTCTAATTAAGATGCAAAAATAAACTAATAATTAAGTGTTTAACATAAGCGAATATGGTAGCTTCCAAATATCCAAAGCAGCTTCAACGCTGCTCTTTTTCTTGAATCTGAGAGTTGCCAACTTCAAACGGACATTGGAGATGATATCTTCAATCACCTAAGTCTTGATCTTTCGTTTAACCACCAACCATAGGAAAAAAACAAGATCATACCAATTCATAGGAGCCTCACAAGGTCGAAGATCATTCCATGCAATTGCAACAGAATATTCATGATAAGCCCCATTCCCATCCTTCCACATCAAAATGTCGGGTTTGCTTGCATCCAGAACAGGATTCGCTACTGGAGGCAGTTTAGCATTCCAATCCAATGGCCATTTCCAAGCTCCGTCTAGCTATCCGTTGATTGAATGCTCCTCCTTTGGCGTGCTTTGCAAATGTTGCGCCAATTGCTTGATATAGTCTTTGGGAGCTTCGGGAAATATAAATATAGTCTTCGTCAAGTGTAGAGCTATGCCAGATTATTGGAGAGTAAGTGTGATGCGGTCGTCCGCCTTTGGTGTTACGGTCATCTTTTTAAAAGTATTGGCTTCAATCCGTACTTTTGAAGATGACATCTTTCTTGCAGATAATATGCTTCGTCTAGAGGTGAGGTGGGGGTAGGAGATCAAAATAAATACTGTAGTCTTCTGGATGTTGTAGTGTTGTTGTGTGCGTCATCGAATAGCCATTCTTCTTGTTATGTCGATATCTTCCATTTGCGTCATAGAAAATCACTTTTTCTCCCTTTCCTGTTATCTCTGTTAAAGCTTGAATAGGTTGAATATATCAATTTCTTCAACGATCTTTCATTTTAATCATCGCGATTTATTATCTAGCGATGCCATCGGGGACTAATTCCCTATCGATGGACTCTAGGGCTTGGGGGTTTCAATGCGAGTTTTAATAGTTTCATACGCACGTTTGCGGTAATTTGATAAGGAGATCTGTTTAAAAATATCTCGGTGGTGTATGACCTTGTGGGATATATTTGTGACGTTCCTCCTGAACGAACACAAGTAAAATTATCTTGAATGTATATCTTCAATCGGTGGCTTGTACCTTGCGAGCATCGTTGTTGTAGGAGCTTTATTTTTCGGTCTCCATAGTATCTACCGGGTATTGGCCTCGTTGTTTAGTAGGATCGTCGTGTGTCCATTGATGTGATGCTTCCCTTTTGGCGAGTTTTACGAGTAGTGCGCCAACTATTGATTGATTGGTGTCTTCGGGAGCATCGGAGATCATAAGTATAGCCTTCGTAGCTTGCGGAGCTATATAGCAAAATACCAGAGAGCTAGCATGATGTGGTTGTACGGCTCATCGCCACGATTACCCCCCCCCCCCCCCCCCCCCCCCCCCCCCCCCCGGCTCATCGCCACGATTACCTTTTGGAAATATCGGCTCCAGATTGTGTGATAACGTCTTGCGGTTAGAGGTAGATGAGTCGGAGAAAGATCATCGCGGACAAAAGTTCGTAGCCTCCTAACATAAATGTTTCGATATGTGATTGCTGTGACAACTCGTAATTAATTAACACCGGGTTAGTCCAAATCTCAATTAGACAGTCATTTGACGTGGAACTTATTAGACTTTTGGACTTTTGACTTAGTCAAAATAGACGTATCTTGTTGACGTAGACTATTAGCTATCTAGATGAATGCCGAGTCTTTAAAATAACTTTAAATTAATATTTAAAGGCTATGTCTTGTACGAAATATTTGACTGTCGAGACTTAATATTATAAAGTTCACTTTGACGAAACTTTATTGACTTGTCTTAATTTAAAATGAGACGAAGGAAAATACCTTTACTTTAAATTTTGGCCTTTCGGTCAAACGGTATTTAATCGTAAGCATTTTACCAAATTAAGGGTAATAATACACAAAATTGAGCCACATGGGCTGGGAACTAAAATGAAAGGCAGGGAAAGAGACACCATCTCCCCTTCCCTCCTTTCTTCCTTTTTGATCAACACAAAACACACCAACATACACACACCACACAAATCACCCATTCATCACTCATTTTCTCCCAATCTCCTCCATCCTTTTCTTCAAAAATTGGTCTTGCAAAGGTTATAATCTTTTGGAGATTTTAAAAGGGGTTTATTATCATTATCAAGCATTTTCATCTTCACCATCTTCATCTTTACCTCAAGAACATCAAATTTTGGTAAGTAAACCATTTCTCAAACTTTTGATTTAATTTAAATTTCATTTCTGTTGGTTGAATTAGTAGGCCTTGAATATGAAAAGAGTTTTAGTATTTGTGGTTAGATGGAACTTTGATTTAGAATTTAGGTCTTGAAATCAAAAGAGATGAAATTGTGAAATGGTTGGTAAAATGGGTTGTTACCAGTTTCTTTGATCATGTATATAGTCTTTTTAATGAAAGGAATTGTGTTGAAAATGTTTTGGTTACGACAAATGGTCAAAAATGCACTTAAGAACTGATCTGGGCGCAGGTGCGCCGCACCTCCTCTTTGGTGCGCCGCACCATGAACCTGGACTGGGTTCCCTGATCAATTTGTGCGCCGCACCTCCTCTCTGGTGCGCCGCACCTGGCTTAGTGCGCCGCACCTCCTAAATAGTGCGCCGCACCTTTTCTCCAGTACAACAAAACATGAATTATTTTGAAAGGTCGTAACTTTTGACTTTCCATCCGAACTTAGTGATGAAAGACGAAATTGAGTCATGTATACATTGAACATTAAATCACACTTGGTCGAGGCATTCTAGGATTTGATAGCTAAGTAGTCGTACGTAGGATACTTGTCGTCGTGAGATTTGATCCTCACCATTGGTACTCTTATCCTAGGTTTTGGATAGACGTGGAGACTAGACTGCTCATATTCTCGGACTACTCATACTTTAGCTCGTAGACTGCTAAGGTGAGTTTATGGCGCCCTTTTTCTTTTACTTTGGGCCTGAAAAGCATGTACTGTATACACGATTACTTTATAAATGATTTGTCTTTGTCTATGCCATGAGATTTGGTAAATTAAATCATTTGTCTTATGTTTTGCCATGTGGACGGCTGTCTGAAAATGTGTATACATGTCTTAAGAAAATTTGTCTATATGTCTTGAATTGCCATGTGATCGGCAGACTAAACTGTTCTGTGTTTGACAAACTAAAATGATCCCCCTTATGTAGTTTTACCATTTTGAGATTTTAATGGTAGTCTTGTCAGCTTTCGTACCTGACAGTCTTGGTTCTGGTCCGTACCCCACTGTAGACGGGAAATCCTGTACGAGGCATAATATCTTTGTCAGACTTCGGTCTGTACAGTCATATATTATCTTTGTCAGACTTCGGTCTGTACAGTCATATATTATCTTTGTCAGACTTCGGTCTGTACAGTCATATATTATCTTTGTCAGACTTCGGTCTGTACAGTCATATATTATCTTTGTCAGACTTCGGTCTGTACAGTCATATATTATCTTTGTCAGACTTCGGTCTGTACAGTCTTAATATCTTGGTCGGACTTCGGTCTGTACAGTCAGCATATAATTGTCGGACTTCGGTCTGTACAGTCATGTCTTATAATTACGTGTAATGGTGTTATCACAATGGCGACAAAACTATTGTCAACATACCGTAAGCGTGGTGGGTACGCCGATGGTACACCCTATATATAAGCGTTGAAAGTATGTTGGAAGTAGAAGCCTAAGTGTTTTAGTCTCATTGCCGGATATTGATCTCGGCAGTCCTGTCTTAAATAACTACAACAAACGACGATTGATCTTTTAGTCAAACACACTGTAAACTCACCAACTATTTCGATAGTTGATCCTCTCAAATTTCATGCTTTTCAGGTGACCATCAGTAAGTCTTGGAATCGTCTTTGGCATTATAGGGCCAATCTTTTGACTTTGGACGTACAATTAGCATCAGACATTGAGGGCTCTCATGCTTTTGGCTTTAATTGTATTTGACTGTCCAGACTTTGAACTTGTATTCTGTGGGCCCCGTTCCAAATGTGGATGACTTGTATCCGTATTTTGGGGTCCACACTTTGAAACGATTGTACTTGTATTGACTTGTATTGGTATAAATGGATGTAATCTCTATTAACCTTCTGATTAGTATGCAATTCTTTGTTAACCCTGTATTTCCGCTACAATGGGGTGTGACAATTGCCCTTTGAGTTGATAATGACTTTCTAGATCTCCGTTGGCAATCTTGATCGACAATACTTCCTCATGGATGGCCAAATTTTATCATCTTTCTTAATGTAAGATAAAATATCTATGAAGTTGCTTCCTTCATCAACGTGCTCATCACCAAGGAAATTTTTACAAGGGCACCACATTGATATTTTACTCTTGAATTCTTTTCTATTTCCACCTGCTCACCATTTAGTCAATTCTTATTATAAATACTTTATAGCTACATCAACCTTTGCATGCATATTGTTGAAATCTTCAAGATATTATTATCATAATTCTATCAACGTGCTCATCACCAAGGAAATTTTTACAAGGGCACCACATTGATATTTTACTCTTGAATTCTTTTCTATTTCCACCTGCTCACCATTTAGTCAATTCTTATTATAAATACTTTATAGCTACATCAACCTTTGCATGCATATTGTTGAAATCTTCAAGATATTATTATCATAATTCCATGCATGTTTGACTTTGTAACTTATCACCACACGTATTGTAGAATAATTTCTGAATTTTCAATATTGATTGTGCATCAAAACCGAGGTTAGGTTGAAAATGAGATGATGGGTGTTTTGGTTGTTTGTTGGCGGTTCCCCGAAGGTAGAGTTCGTTCATCTTTACGCCAATCAAACATGTGTGTGTTCTTGATCTGTATTATGATGCCTTGAAAGGTCTTGAGGTTCTCCTTTTATAGGGAGAAATTATCTTGTAGGAAAAGTTAGTCCTCTTTAGGGTTTCCCTAAGACTTAGACCAAAAGAGTCCAGGAGGATTCATACCTTCTTTACTGGACAGAAATGATAAGATCAAATCCCGAATTTATAGGGGTACAATTCTTATCTCTTTTATCTACTGCGGGAGTCTTCGTTACGGAGAAGCCTTCGTGTCGTAGTGTATTAGCATTCCTCTTTGTGGCAGATGCTGCGTATTGCTGGGAGGGTATATCATCAAGCCCCCTAGTCCAAGGTGATGAATTTGCAAAAAATTATTGCGTTGGACAATTCTTGGCTACTTCGTCTTTACCAGGGGTATGTTTCGTAATTTCTGGATTCCAAAAAGTCTTTTCGTCAGTCCGCGTATCCCGAGGCGTGTTATCGACGGTTATGGTTTGTCTTGAATCTTCTGTATATATATATCACATCGCTGCCTTTATTCTTCATTTACTTCGCCTCAACTGTCAACATCTCCCTTTTTTGTGATTCTTCTTTTCCTTTTATTATTTTTGCCGCCATCTACTATTTTCTTCGTTGTTCCCCTTTTTTCTCTTACTTTATCTTATTTTTTCTGCAGATCGTTGTTGTCCTCTTCTTGTTTGTTTATGTTTTTCTGAACATAATGTCGTCAAAGAGGAAGGTCGCTAATGTCGGGTCGTCTGCTATTCCAAATCCCACTGGTCACGATGATGCTGTTGTCGTGAAGAAGGGGAAATGACATACCGGTGTGCCTCTGATCTCTTTTTCGGGCTCAACTGCTCGTGTGTACATGGAGGAGGAGTTGCTTATGGAGGAGCAGAGTGGTGCGAAGAACCTTTTGATTCGTGGTTTGTGCCGGGAGTATGAGTATTTTCAGGACATGTTGAAAGAATCGCAACTTGTTGTTGGCAGTTTGTTTGATAGGATTGCTGATTTGGAGAAGCGTTTGGCAGAGTAGGATGTTGTTGTGAAGACCCTTTGTGTTGGTTTGGGGAGGCGCCATGACGAGCTTCTTCAAAAAGATTTAGAAAACGAGGAACTCCGGGAAAAGATCCGTGGTTTGATTGATAGGGTTATCCCCTATGTTTGTGAAACCCTTGCTACTGGTCCGCAGGCTGTTGGTTTGATTGACTCTGTGGTGAATGCATCGAAGAAAAAAGGTGCCTTCTCTGTTTTGCATGCTGAAGATTCTCCCGAGTATGGGAAGGCAAAGGAATCTTTTGATCAGGCTATTTTGAAGCTGGCAAGTTACCACAGTAATTTTATTAATGATCTTACTCATGTTCCAAACCCCGGGGTGGCCGCTTTGTTGTGCGTGAAACCCCGCTTTGATTAGGTTTGCTTTAATCTTGTTTTGCTACTGGAACTTATGCATTAAACAACTTTATGTTTATTTGCTTTATCCTTATGTTTGTTGTGCTGTTTTTTTTATATTATATATGTTTGTTATGGTATGAACAACTTTGGTGGTAATGCTATATTATTTTATATGTGTTTTATGTGCGTGTACATTGGGGTGTCTGTTCAGGCGTCCCTGTCAGCTTGTTCCCACTTGGTCGCTTTTAATTTGATGAGGTGGCGACCCTCTATTTAAATATTGAGACAATGAGTCTTTTGAGTGATGCATTATCCCTTTGGGGACTTTTGCTTTATAAAACAATTGAGGCAAATAGCCTTTACAATTTATTAAGAATTTTAACAATGGAACTTCTGTAAATTCGAGTTGTTCCAAGTCCTGTCAACCAGATCCCCTTCGGGTGTTTGTAACTTGTATGCTCTGTTTCCATAGGCCACTTGTACCCTATATGGGCCTTCCCATGTTGGTCCCAGCTTTCCTTGGTATTCCTTTTTGCTTACGATGTTCAGTCGCAACACATAGTCCCCGGTTTTGAATGTCGTAGGATTAACTCTCTTGTTGTAGTACCCTTGTATCTTCCTTTTGAATGCTGCTTCTCTAATGGTCGCGATCTCTCTTCGTTCTTACAGCAAATCTAGGTCTATTCTTAATTCATCTGAGTTCCCTTATGTATTTAAGATTCTATGTGTAGATAACCTGGAATTCTGCTGGTGCCACTGCCTCGGTGCCGAAGGCTAAACTGAATGGGGTCTCTCCGTTGCTTTGTTTCGGAGTTGTTTTATTAGCCCAAAGGACTAATGGCAGTTCATCTACCCATCCTTTGTGGCTTCGCCCCAATAGCTTTTCTATTCCCTTGATTATTTCTATGTTAGTTACCTCCACTTGCCCGTTTCCTTGAGGATGGTATACAGATGTAAATGACTGTTTAATTTCTAATTGCTTGTAGAACTCAGGAAAAACTCCTTTCGCAAACTGCTTCCCATTGTCGGACACTATTGTCTGGGGTATTCCAAACTGGCATACTATATGTTCCCATAAATTTTTTGATCTGATTCCCATATATTGTGGCCAACGGCTTTGCAGTTTCTTGTCCAGCACCTTATATGGGCTTTGATTTTGATCTTTCGGGCTTCGTTTTTATCCTCTGGCAGTATTTCGCTTACCAAGAACTCGTATATGGGGGTCATCCAATTCTTCCCTTCTTCCTGCACAAGGTCGGATACTTGCTTTTTTTCGATTGACCTTTCTTTTAATACTTCTACTAGGACCTTCTTTCCCAGGTGATCAAATGTCAGGGAGGCCAACTTACTTAAAGCATCTGCCTTCTTGTTCTGGTTCCTTCGAATATGCTCTATTTCGAAATGGCTGAAGTATTCCATTAATTCTTGAACCTTACGAAGGTATAACTTTATTGTTTCCTGCTTCACTTCATATTCTCCTTTTACCTGGCATGCCACTAGCTGAGAGTCAACGTACACTTGTATATTACGAATCTTCATATCTCTTGCGATCCGAAGCCCTGCCAGCAATGCTTCGTATTCTGCTTCATTATTTGTCACTGTGAATTCAAATCTTAGTGCATAAGTAAATTCCTAATCCTCCGGGTTGACTAATATGAGGCCGGCTCCGCAACCGTCAGAGCTGGCGGCTCCGTCAGTATATAACTTCCAAACATCACACTCAACTGTGCCTGTTACTTCGAGAGATGTAGAGTGCGTCACTGAGTCTTTGGTCTCGTGTACTTCAGTAATAAAATTGGCTAAAACCTGCCCCTTGATTGCGTGTCGGGCCCTGAACTCTATATCATGTTCTCGTAACTCAATAGCCCATTTGGCGACTCTCCCCGATTTTTCTGGTTTCAACAATATCTGCTTTATCGGTTTGTCTGACAGTACTACGAAAGGGAACGCCTGGAAGTATCTTCGTAACCTTCGGGCTGCGTATATTAGGGCTAACGTGAGCTTTTCTAGTTCTGCATAATTGGCTTCGGCCCCTTGTAAAACCTTGCTTACAAAATAGATCGGTATTTGTTGCCGATCTCTTTCAGCCACTAGTACGGCACTGACACATTCAGAGGAGGCTGCTAGATAAACGAAGAGTGTTTCTTTTGGTTTCGGTGCCGTTAGCGTCGATAGGTTTGCAATGTATTTCTTCATTTGTTCCAGAGCCTTGTTTACTTCTTTTGTCCATGCAAAATCTTTCTTTTGGATGCAGCCTTTTAACGTCTTGAATAAGGGTAGTTGTTTGTCAGCTCCCCGGGAGAGGAAACGGCTGAGAGCAACGAGTTTGCCGTTCCGGCTTTGGACTTCTTTGATTGTTTTCGGGGGTGAGATTTGTTTTCACTTGTCCACCTTGGAGGGGTTTGCATGTATTCCTTTGTTGCTGACATAATACCCCAAACACTTTCCCTCCTCTACCCCGAAGGAGCATTTTTTGGGATTGAGATTTATGTTGATGGCTCGAAGATTTCCGAAGGTCTCGCGGATACCTTCTATGAGTCCCTCTTCATCTCTGCTTTTAATGACCATGTCATTGACATACGCGTCTAGCTTCCGTCCGATCTGCTTGGCGAACACCTGTCGACCAGGCGCTGATACGTAGCTCCTGTGTTTTTCAACGCAAAGGGCATCTTTCGATAACAAAAGGTCCCTTTACTTGTGTAAAAGGCCGTTTTATCCTCGTCCCCTTTCGCCATTTGTATCTGATGGTAGCCCTTGTATGCGTCTAGGAAGCATTTCAACTTGTGATCTGTTAATGATTCTACTTTCCAGTCTATTTTTGGCAGGGGGTAGCAGTCTTTGGGACACGCCTTGTTAATGTTCGTAAAGTCGACACACATCCTCCATCCTCCATCTCCTTTTTTCACCATTACTGGATTTGCGATCCAAATTGGGTAGGTAGATTCTCTGATGATTCCTGCCTTTAGCAGCTCCTCCACCTCTTTTTGGGCGGCCTCATCTCTTTCGGCGGAGAGGCTGCGCTTCTTTTGATGTACGGGCTCTATATGTTTTCTCTCATTCAGACGATGCTCCGTTACAAACGGTTCTCCTTCCAGCGTCAAGATTCTGGGAACCCCTGTCATATCGGCGTATTCCCATGCGAAGATATCTATATTGGATTGTAATAACTTCCAGAGCTTATGCTTACATTCTTCGAAGAGTTGGCCACCTATGGTGACCGGCTGATCAGGGAATGCTGGGTTAACCACCACCTTCGTGGTATCTTGCAGATCCTGTTGCACCTTCGGGACGGGGGGTGTGCTATCCTCTATTCTTTTCACCTCATGGACTTGCTTTATCTGCTCATAGGACGAGTGAATCCTCCCTATTCCTGCTTCTGATCGGAATTTAACGAGTCAGTGTATCACGGAGGGGACCATCTCTAGTAGCTGCATGGCTGTCCTTCCCAAAAGGATATTGTAGGGTGACGGGGATCGTACTATCACGAGGTCCAATGTTTCGGCCCTTTCGTGTTTTCCGTCTTTGATGGTGACGTTTAGACCGACTTCCCCTATGGGCCATGCGTGTTCTCCTGAAAACCCTATAAGGGGTCCTCGAGAGTCAGTCTTCCGAGCTCGTATGGCGTCAGGTAATTTGAGGAAGCAGTGTTCAAAGATGACGTCGCATTCGCTTCCGCTATCCAGATAGACTCTACGTACTTCGATGTTGAATATCATGGCATGGATGATCAGGGGATCATTAGAGACTTCATCCTTCTTTAATAGGGAAAGTAAAAGCCCTCAGGTGTGGCCACCGAGAAGTTCGCCTCCCTAGCCATCGTGTGATTAACTGCTAGAAAGGATCTTTTGTTTTTGTGAAGTTGAGTTTTATGTTTTTTAACCATTTCTCGTGTCACGGGTGCACAAAAATCTTGTCTTGTGGGTTTTTGGGTTCAGATGATATTGAGGTCCCACGGATGGCGCCAAATGATTGTGCACCAAACCGAGGTTAAGTTGAAGATGAGATGATGGGTGTTTTGGTTGTTTGTTGGCGGTTCCCCGAAGGAAGGGTTCGTGCCTCTTTACGCCAATCAAACGTGTGTGTGTTCTCGATCTGTATTATGATGCCTTGAAAGGTCTTGAGGTTCTCCTTTTATAGGGAGAAATTATCTTGGAGGAAAAGTTAGGCCTCTTTAGGGTTTTCCTAAATCTTAGGCCGAGAGTCCAGGAGGATTCTTTCCTTCTTTACTAGACAGAAATGATAAGATCAAATCCCGAATTTATAGGGGAACAATTCTTATCTCTTTTATCTACTGCGGGAGTCTTCGTTACGGAGAAGCCTTCGTGTCGTAGTGTATTAGCGTTCCTCTGTGTGGCAGGTGATGCGTATCGCTGGGAGGGTATATCATCAAATATCATAAAATCGTGTGGCCATGCCGTGAGTAGCGAATCATGCTGGAACATCGATATCATGCACAACAGAAGGTCTTTGATTGATCATGCATATTCAAGCTTAAATCAACTCGATCTTTCACTGTGTTTAGCTCGAGACGAAGTATCAATTGGATTATGGTGCGGAGGTGGCATAATAGGCGAAGTAGAAATGTTTTCGATTTGTTTTATGACTTCACAGTCTTCTTCTTCTTCTTCTTATTCTTTTTTTTTTTTTAAGTTGAAGCGGGGTCAGCAGTTGATAAATTCTATTTAGTCGCACCATTATGGGGCTCTTCATAGTCGACAGATCACGGGTGGTGGTTGACGATTGCTAAGCGGCAGTTATGTAGTTTTCTTCAGCTCTTTTAATCGTTTTTTTTTTGCGTAGTCGCCCTGTTTCTTTTTTCAAGGTAAGATATGATATCATGGGCATTAAACTCACCAAATAGGTCCTTCTGGTGGTCGGTTGCCGGCCCGTAGGTGGTTGTTGGTGGTCGACTGGTGGCGGAAGCAAAAAAAACTAGTTGACATCATCTTTTTTGCTTGTTATAATTCTTATGCCGGGTGTACTCTAGAGCTTTTCACCCTTACTCCTGTCTTAATCGCTCCACGGGGCACCCTCAAAACTCCCAAAAGGTCAGAGGTCGGTCCTATGGTGGCTGATGAGGGCGACATGTATAAAAAACGGGTTTTGTATCGCATCTTGTCTTCGTCTTCAAATCTTCCTGATGCGTAAATCACGCGACAAATACAGCGGAAGACTATTTTTGGTATTTTCTGGATTTTATATGAAACAAACAACTAAACGAGACAATAAAGTAAAATGATAGATAAAAGAATCCACCACCAAGACTCGTAAAGGCTAAGCCACCGGAATCAAGGATAAAGGAAACACTCCGCCCCACCACTACAATCGATAAAGGTCTAGCCACCACGATTATAGATAAAGGAAACTGAAGATTTAAAAGACCTCACCACAATATTTGATAAAAAATAAATCACCACAAATATTGATAAAGGGGTCACTCCTAACCACCAAGATCAAAGATCTATAAAGGTAAAAGAAGATTTGTAAGAAATAGAGGCTGCTCTATTAATTTTCATTTCATCTCCAAAAACTTTACAATGAGAGATAAGACCTCTATTTATAGCCACATGCTCTACCTAGGAATTAACGACATAATAATAAAATAATACATAAAAGCTGTCATGTGCAAGCCACTAATTAATTTGGACCAATAAAATATGGACACGTAAGCTTCTAGAAACATTTCCCTGCAAGTGGTCCCATAATATTGTTAGAAACGTCTTGTCACACGCGCCTTCCTTATCCCTGTCAACAGCTGCCATTCCTTCTTTATTGGGTCCACTGCCATGTCAACTGGAGACTGGAGACTGGAGTCTGGAGACTGGAGACTGGAGCCTGGAGCCTGGAGTCTGGAAACTGGAGACTGGAGTCTGGAGACTGGAGACTGGAGCTGGAGACTGGAGACTGGAAACTGGAAACTGGAGCCTGGAGTCTGGAAACTGGAGACTGGAGACTGGAGTCTGGAGACTGGAGACTGGAGACTGGAAAACTGGATACTGGAGCCTGGAGTCTGGAACTGGAGACTGGAGCCTGGAACTGGAAACTGGAGACTGGAGACTGGAGACTGGAGCCTGGAGCCTGGAAACTGGATACTGGAGTCTGGAGACTGGGGACTGGAGCCTAGAGCCTGGATCTGGAGACTTCACTGGAGGATGCACCTGGAGGATCTTCACTGGAGAATGCATCTGGAGGATCCAACTGGAGCACTATTGAAATGAAGTTACTGAAGAGTTGTTGTTTATCAAGGCTTGTTTTGTCACTAATGAACTTTAAGACCAACGACTTTTGTCTTGGTTGCAAAACTTCAATACTCGAATTAGTATCAAGATCAACATACACCAGTAGTATAATGCCAATAAAGGATATCCAGGGGTACATGGTTGCTTGCTGATCTTTGATTAATAAATATACGAACCAACCTTTTTTGTGGAAATGGTTCGGGGTCATTTCCGCATCACTTCCGTGAGTGGTTCTTCGGTGTTTTACTGATCTTTTAGGATTTTTAGTTGCATCATACGACATCTATTGATTGGTGGATGCTAGTCTATCGTGGGCTCCAGGCAGCAGATAACATGTAGTTTGAGATTTTCGGGTTTTTCGTAAGGTTTTTGATACAATTACTTGCATCATCTGTTTCTAGCGACGTCTTCATAACTTCTGAATGATTTTCATCGGTTGGCAGCTTTACATAGATGCTTCTTCGTGGCTAGGATCTTTTACCATGCGAACTGGTGGTGGCTACACAAATTTTTCATGTAGATCTTCGTTTTTGATGAGTTTTTTAACACCCGAACTCCAAATCTTTTTCTTGATTAAGGTCTGAAATAACGGATGCTACTCCATGCTTTTTCGTCCAACCCGAACCCACTTCGCATTATAGTTTTTATCGACAGCCTCTTGTAGCGACTTTTCCCGATTTCATAACTATTTTTGGGGTTTACGGATTTATCGAAGGTTGAGGTGTGTCGTTCGGAGCAGGGGCGGCTCCAACATGGGGGCATTGGGGGGCAAATGCCCCCACTCCAATTTTTTTACATTGTAAATTTTTTTTATTTAGGGGTATATTTGGAAATTTGCCCACATAAAAAAAAATATATATGCGTGTATCAGTGACATACGGATTTCACTTTCAATTTTCAGATCTCAATTTTTAAATGATAGTAGCTATGAGCAGATAATCTCCATTCTCCTTCTCCATACATCTTTTCTTCTTCAACAGGTAATACCTTTATTTATTGATCTGAATAAAAATATACATATATGTTTTCCCCAATTATTCGGGTTTCTTAATTTCTTTTAGCTTACATTGAAAGATGAAAGTGTGATGATATGATAGATTGGAAGTGCCGAAGGGGGGTTTTGTTTTGGGGAATCTCATACATAACAGACTAGACAACATATGAAGATGAGTAGATATAGACATATAGTATATCATTAACAACTAAACGACAGGATGCACATGGATTGTTATTTTACTGCAATTTATTTATTATTTTGTATTGATTTTTGTATCTGTATTCCTTTTATATTATTATTTTTACTTATGTGTTTGTTTTATTGTTTATTCTACAATAAGTAGGTTAGGTTGGTCATTAATGGAGAGATTTCTAGTTAAAATACCCAAGCCATCTTCTTTTGAAACACCAATTAATGAGAAAAGTTCGAAAAGGGCACGTGAAGAAATTAACTTAAGTGAACTTCCGGCTGATCCTATTGATCGAAAAAGAGTGTCTAGCTATAATCCTAGCGAACGTGATAGAGTTCGAAGGGCATACTTGCAAAGAGGTCCTCATCAGCCTAGTAATCATAAGTTTCCTCAAAAAGTTATTGGCAAGGTTAAAAGAAGATTTTGTGTGGCTTAGTTTAAGTCGCATAAACCTTGGTTAGAGTACAGTGTGAAAAACGATGCTGCATTTTGCTTATATTGTTATATATGTGCCGATGATGTGGATGAAGATGATGACACTTCTTTCGTGACTGGGGGATTCAGTAATTGGAAAAAAAAGGAGAGGCTTAAAGTTCATGTAGGAGGTTTAAACAGTTCTCATAATCAATGTCGGTGGAAATTTGAAGACTTAATGAATCAAGATTACAATATTGGACATTCTTTTAATAGGCAAACCGATCAGAACAAACTTGATTATGAAACTAGGTTGCTTGCTTCTATTGATTGTGTTCGCTTCCTTTTAGTTCATGGCTTAGCATTTCGGGGCAATGACGGGTCTGGGGGTTCAAGAAATGTGGGAAACTTTAGAGATTTGTTGAACTTCCAGGTATGATAAATAACTATAAGCTCTTTTTATTTGTGTACTGATAATATATATTTTCTAATATTTAGAGCTTTTCCTAGGTCGACCTCGTCGTGTAGCTAATAAAGTAACAATTCGACATCATTACGATATTGAAATATTCAAAGCCGTCATTGATTGGATGCTTCAAGAACTTAACAATAGATTTAGCGAGACCACCACTGAATTGCTATCTTGCATGGCTTGCTTGAGCCCTGATGATTCATTTTCGTCTTTTGATAAGGATAAATTGGTTCGTTTAGTTGAGTTTTATCCTTCAGATTTTTCTCCCACGGATTCTGATATTCTTAATGACCAATTTGAAACATTCTTGTGGGACATGAAATCTAGTATAGAATTTCATGATTTGAAGGGAATTGGATGTCTTGCTGCAAAGCTAGTGGAGACAAAGAAACATGAGGTTTATCAATTGGTTTACAGGTTAATCAAGTTGGTGTTAGTATTGCTTGTGTCAACAGCTTCAGTTGAAAGGTCATTTTCAGCGATGTTTTGGTTACATACATCGAGAAAGATGTTTTTCAAGGACGAGCTAATAGTTCAAAAGTTTCAAACTATGGGCCCACGTCGTGGTCAGTTACCAAAAAGATAAATAGATAATTATTTATTTTTTTTCTAAGTTATATTGAAAATATATCAAATGCTATTGAAATTTATGTCTCACTATTTTCTTTTGTGCATATACACATAGCATCATGGGTTAAGAAAAAGTTGATATGGGTCGTCTAAGTTTAGTGAATAGTTAGTGCTTTTGGTTATACGACGAAGTTGTAGTTGGATCGTTATGTCGTCTTTTGGGCTTGCATTTTGGTTGTAATTGGATGGTTATTATTTTGCCGGTATATGAATTTATCGGAATTGGATCGTTATATCTTAATTTTTTTTTACTTATATCATGTTTTAAATTTGCCCCCTTACGATAAAATTCCTGGCCCCGTCCCTGGTTCGGAGGTTACAACGATATGACTTTTGGTAGTAATCACCCGTTGGTCTTGCGGTGGCTGGTGATTATTGAGCGGTGGTTTTATCAAATCGATCGGGTGATGCTTCTCACTTAGTCGTTAACTCGGCAATTGCCAATGGTGGTTGAATGACGTCGGATCTTTTCTTTTCTTTATATATACATCCATATTGATGATGTACCCCTTCGAATCACCGTACGAAGAACATGCAATACGAAGCGTCCTCACGAAGGGCATGAGCACGAAGGTGTTTAAATCAACCAAGACGCAAAAGGATTGATACAAATCTTTTCCAAATATAATATGAATCCTTACCTAGTTCGATCTCCTTAAAGGATTAACTCCTAAAGAAAACTAGATCTGATAAACATGGTAGGAAGAGTTTGTATCAAAGAAGGAAAAGGGAAAACCCTAACCTTCTCCCCCAAGGAACCTCCTCCTATAAAAGGAGGAGGAATCCCTCATAATCGATATACTTCGATCACCTACACCAACGATATACTATATCGATAAATCCCACACACGATCACGGATCAAAACCCTAAACTAAAACCCTAAGTCGAACATAACTCGACCATCCCTTCAATCCACCTTCGTTGGCGTAAAGGAACACCGTTCCTACCTTCAGGGAATCGCCAACAAATCCTAAAAACGTTTTAGGGTTTTACCTTCAAATCAGAAAGCCTCACGACACGATTTGGTGCACAATCATTTGGCGCCATTCGTGGAACCGATCAACAAGAAAAAACCCACCATCAAACCACTACATTGATTCACCAAATATCATGTCAGATCCCACTCAAAGTAATATCGAAATTCCTCGCACGAATGCCAAAACCCCTGAACCCGTGGTCCATCAAGAAATTACTTTTGGGACAAATCCACCAGTTTCTTTGCAGGAATTGTCATCCCCTATGTTTATTACTCCTAAGGATATAATTCAGCAGAGATCCGAGGAAGGTTACAGGACAAGCTATGATTCAAGAATAGTTAACAAGGGCAAAGCTTCCCTCGTGGAAGGAAGCAAAAAACAGAAGACCTCATCTAGAGAATCGAAGGTAATTGATGAGGGACAGCTCTTGGAAGATCCGGAACTGCTGAAGGAAGCTCTTAAATACCTTAACAAATGGAAGGAAATTCAGAGATCTGCCAAGGTACTGAACTTTGAAGAAGAGGATGAAGATGAAGCTTACAGAACTCCGAAGACCTCACTATCTTCTTTGAAGAGGCTCGCTTCGGAGAGCAAGCGATATGCTCCTCAGACGCCAGAATACCTATCAAAGGTGCAAGGTAGACCTTCGACTAACTCATACGAAGGGGTTGCGGATGGTTGGTCACGCTTCAATAGCCATTACACACCTTGGGGACCTCCGATGCCCTTCGGATATGGCCCTATGCCACCTGCGTGGTATCCAGGATCTCCGTATGGCGCTACCGAAGGATACTCCGCCCATGCGTTGGGTAGTACCGCCCCATATATACCGCAGTCCCCATGGTATCCTCACCATGAAAAAGGTATGTGGACCACAAGTGTCACGCCATTAGCTACCCCTAAAGTTAGCCCAGCAGCAAGGGAACAAATCTTCCCGATGGAAAGCAAGGCTGATAATTCACCCTTACCCAACCACCATAGAACCTTATGAAGGGAAGGACGACCCGGATGACTTTTTACAATCGTTCGCAGGAGCTGCTGCTATGAACCAATGGAATAACCCCTTAGCCTGTAAAGCTTTTGAATGGGTACTCAAGGGAGATGCAAGAGAGTGGTTTCACAGCCTTCCAAAAGGTTCAATCTCCAACTTCTCAGACTTAAAAGAAAAGTTCAAATTATACTTCGGACAAAAAGAGGCCCAGGTAAGATCTTGTATCACCGTTCATAACATAAAACAAAGAGAAGGTGAAGATGTCGGAGACTACATATCAAGGTACACTAGGGAAACACAGAGAATACCTATGTTACCAGAGACACATAGGATTTCTGGCCTTATTCATGGGTTCCGAAGCCCCACAATAATCGAATACTTAGTCAGTGGGCTCCCAAAAACATACGAAGAAGCGCGAGTCAGGGCATACACATGGTTGGATACAAAAGAAATGATGAAGGGAAGTACCGAAGCTAGGGCACGCTCTTACGAAGGAACCCCTATGAATAAGAAGCAAAATGTCCTTTTGCCCAGAGAAAGCTCGGACGAACACTGGTTTTACGAAGGAAAAAAGGAAGTAGAACTTTCTAAGCTTTTCCCTAATCGTGACCAGGTAAAAGTGACCAAGACACTCTCCGGGAGGTTATCGGATAAAGAAGATTCTTACACACATAGGGGTAACACCGAAGAGAAAAAAGCTAGACCTCGGTCGAATGATAAAGGAAAGGGAATCATGGTAGACGAAGGACCAAGAAAGACTCTGGAATCAATTAATGAAGCGGCAAACGCTCCCTTATCTGAGGGAGTTGTTATCAGAGACAAGGAGTCCGAGAATGGGAAAAAGAAGTCACCCAAGCCCCCAGGAGCGAGTTGAAGAATACCCCTTAATGATACAAGGATCGCTTCGGGGTAACTTAGAAGCTACTCTCATAACAATGAATGTAACAGGTTACCCCCTTAGATGAATAAAAAGCTTTCCTTTCAGGAACCAATGTAATCACATTGTGGTTAATTTGATTTTTATTTTTTAGGACATTACATAAATTGTCATTACTCACAATTACGAAGGGTCGCTCCCTACCGTATTATATTTATTTACCGCATGCATATCCATATTAAGACATGTTACTCAAAGCTAAAATGTGTGATGGGGACGCCTACACAACATGAAGCTAAAATTGTGAAAAGATTATTATCTATCACAAAAAACATGCACCAAAAGAAAAAAGACATGGAATGAACGAAGGAAACTACCTTCGACACCATGCAAATTATAAGTAAATATCAAGACATGGAACGATCAAGTGGCGGAGCCCTTGAAACCATGCAATGGCTCCCAAAGGGACCCTTGGCAACACAGACAAAATAAAAGCAATTATTGTTTCACACCTTGAAACAAAGAAAGTACGAGTGGCCAACATAAACCACCAATCAATAGAAAGATTATTAAAATATTGTTCAAAGGCACGCAGGCCAACCAAGGAATTGTTTAAAGACATGTTCCACAAATTATCAAACGGAGCATTTAAGAAGCAGAAGTACCTTCGGGATGAGACTGGGATGTATCAACAGCAGAAGCATCTGGCGCAGAACGAAGGACAGCATTAGAGGCAGCAGCAATCTTCTCTGGTTGGATATCAAGAAGTGACTTAAACGATGCCATGGGATCTGCAGTAAGCTTCTCAATGAAAGGAAAATTGGCACTTCGATAATTCTCTATTGCCACATTAATAGCATCGGCAGTATTCTCTTTATACTCCGAGCGTGTGGACAAGTCAATCAAACCTTCTTCGCTCAACACACGAAGCACTGAAGCTCTTTCATCATCCCTATTTGCGGAAATCAATTCTGCTAGCAGCTTCCCAAATTCCTCGCTATCAATCAGGCTACGACAAGCAAATGGAATCACTTCAGTCACCAGACCAGATCGCTGCGACTCATCTTTTGTTTGATGAAGTGATTTTTGGTGTTGGCTTCTTTTTATTTTGGCGCAAAAATTCGTGCAGGATAAGAGAAGAGTAAATAATTAATATTATTTACTTGTGGTTGTGATATCACGGTGTACGTGATTTTGGGTTCTACAAGATCTGAAAAAAGAGTTTTAATCCTTTTTTTTAATTATTTTTTGATTTAACAATGGCTGGTTGCAGACCTAGTCGGCGGCAGGGATGGGAACATATAGTACTTGAGGCAGTTATTGTGGTTAAATAATTTTTTCGTTTTTTAAAATAGGGCACTATATGAATAAGGGAGAAACTCCATGAA
>CM067169.1:85074487-85279487 GCA_034093135.1 Erigeron breviscapus | reverse complement strand
TGAGACGTACTGAACAACAATCTGGTACCCATTAATCTCCATAGAGTCTTCCAGAAATAACTCAGAAACTTCACATCTCGATCTGACACAATTGTCTTTGGAATTCCATGCAATCTGACAATCTCTTTAAAGAATAAATTCGCTACTGCTGAAGCATCATTGGTTGTGTTACAAGCAATAAAATGTGCCATCTTCGAAAATCGATCAACAACCACCATTATTGAATCTTTTCCCCTCTGGGTTCTGGGCAGTGCAACAATAAAATCCATACTGAGATCTTCCCATGGTTGGCTCGGAACTGGAAGAGGAGTATACAAACCCTTGTGAAAAGTCGTCTTGGCCTGGTGACAAGTTGGGCAGCGACTGATAATATTCTGGACGTCCTTCAGGAGACTTGGCCAGTAGAAATGTTTAGTCAAGATCTCTCCAGTTTTGTTGATTCCAAAATGACCAGCTAGACCTCCTCCATGTGCTTCTCTTATCAGTAAATCTCTAATCGAACCTCTGGGAATGCACAATTTGCTATTCTTAAATAAGAAACCATCTTGTACAGTAAATGGTCCCTTCTGATTAGCTTCAGTGAACTTTTCAGAAAAATCTGGGTCTGTAGAATATAACTCTTTTATAAATGAAAACCCCAGCACTCTTGCTTCCAGGATAGACAACAGTGAATATCGTCTGGAAAGCGCGTCAGCAACAACATTACAAACTCCAGCTTTATGTTTTGAAACAAATGAATAAGACTGTAAGAATTCTACCCATTTGGCATGTCTGGTATTAAGCTTGTGCTGACCGTTTATAAACTTCAGTGCTTCGTGATCAGAGAATAAGACAAACTGCTTTGGCTTCAGATAATGTGACCAGTGAGTGATAGCACGAATAATTGCATAAAATTCTTTATCATAAGTACTATACTTCAGTTTAGAGCCATTGAGCTTTTCACTGAAATATGCAACTGGACGCCCTGCTTGTACCAGAACTGCACCAATACCTACCCCACTTGCATCGCATTCTAGCTCGAACAACATATCAAAATCTGGTAAGGATAAGACTGGAGCTGAACTGAGCTTATCCTTCAGTGCTTCAAACGCCAGTTGGGCTGAACTCGGCCAGTTGAACACACCTTTCTTTAGACAATCAGTAATTGGAGCTACAACTGTAGAGAAATTCTTGATAAATCTTCTATAAAATGACGCCAGTCCATGAAAACTTCTTACTTCAGTGATTGTGGTTGGAACTGGCCATGATCTGATGGCATCAACCTTAGAGGGATCCATAGAAATTCCTTATTTTGAAACAACATATCCCAGAAATATCACACTCTCCACCATAAAATCACATTTCTCCAGTTTTGTTGATTCCAAAATGACCAGCTAGACCTCCTCCATGTGCTTCTCTTATCAGTAAATCTCTAATCGAACCTCTGGGAATGCACAATTTGCTATTCTTAAATAAGAAACCATCTTGTACAGTAAATGGTCCCTTCTGATTGTACCATCTTTATTTGGAACCAGGAGAGCTGGTACTGAACAAGGACTCATACTTGCTCTCACATAACCCTTCTCAACCAACTCATCAACTTGCCTCTACAACTCTTTAGCTTCATTAGGCGAACATCTGTAAGCAGCTTTGTTTGGAAGAACTGAACCTGGAACCAGGTCAATCTGGTGTTCAATTCCACTTACTGGTGGTAAACCTTAAGGTAGGTCTTCTGGGAAAACGTCAGTGAATTCCTTCAGTAAATTCTTCAGGAGACTGGGGACACCAGTGAACTCCTTTTCTACAGATTTTTCTACGACCAGTAACATCATAACTGGAGAGCCTTCAGATAACTCTTCTTCGACTTCAGCTTGAGACAAAAACAAAGGCTTATTGGGCTGGTCTTTCTTGACTCTCATCAGTTCATTAGGCTTCAAAGAAGTCAGTGTGACCTTCTTTCCACTTATATTCAAAGAATACGAGTTCATACGACCATCATGAAGAACATAATTATCAAATAACCATGGTCGACCCAATAAAATATGACAAGCATCCATAGGTACAACATCACAAACAATTTTGTCTTGATAAACTGACCCAATTGAAAACGGAATAGTAACTTGACGATTAACTTTTACCTCTGATCCTTTACTGAGCCATTGCAACTTGTAAGGTCGAGGGTGCTTAACTGTGGGTAGTTCCAGTTTCTCTACCATGTAAGTTGAAGCAGCATTTGCACAACTCCCACCGTCAATGATCAGATCACAAACTTTTCCTTTGACTGTGCATCTGGAGTGAAAAATGTTCTCCCTCTGGGCAGTATCAGTGGTAACTTCATCAGCATGCATCACCCTTCTGACAACCAACATTTCTCCAGTTTGCCATACAACTGGTGTCTTCTCAACAGTTCAAATACCTTCTTCAGATGGCTAACATGTTCAGCTTCAGATTTTGAATACACCAGAATATCATCAAAGTAAACAACAACAAACTGACCAATGAGTGGTCTGAGAACTTCATTCATCAGTCTCATGAAAGTACTGGGAGCATTAGATAAGCCAAAAGGCATAACTAACCATTAATACAAACCTCCCTTGATTTTGAAGGCAGTTTTCCACTCATCTCCATCTTTCATCCTTATCTGGTGGTAGCCACTTCTGAGATCAATCTTGGAAAATACTCTGGAGCCATGCAACTCATCAAGCATATCATCCAACCTGGGAATGGGATTCTATACTTAATGGTGATATTATTGATGGCCCTGCTATCAACACACATTCTCATTGTACCATCTTTATTTGGAACCAGGAGAGCTGGTACTGAACAAGGACTCATACTTGCTCTCACATAACCCTTCTCAACCAACTCATCAACTTGCCTCTACAACTCTTTAGCTTCATTAGGCGAACATCTGTAAGCAGCTTTGTTTGGAAGAACTGAACCTGGAACCAGGTCAATCTGGTGTTCAATTCCACTTACTGGTGGTAAACCTTAAGGTAGGTCTTCTGGGAAAACGTCAGTGAATTCCTTCAGTAAATTCTTCAGGAGACTGGGGACACCAGTGAACTCCTTTTCTACAGATTTTTCTACGACCAGTAACATCATAACTGGAGAGCCTTCAGATAACTCTTCTTCGACTTCAGCTTGAGACAAAAACAAAGGCTTATTGGGCTGGTCTTTCTTGACTCTCATCAGTTCATTAGGCTTCAAAGAAGTCAGTGTGACCTTCTTTCCACTTATATTCAAAGAATACGAGTTCATACGACCATCATGAAGAACATAATTATCAAATAACCATGGTCGACCCAATAAAATATGACAAGCATCCATAGGTACAACATCACAAACAATTTTGTCTTGATAAACTGACCCAATTGAAAACGGAATAGTAACTTGACGATTAACTTTTACCTCTGATCCTTTACTGAGCCATTGCAACTTGTAAGGTCGAGGGTGCTTAACTGTGGGTAGTTCCAGTTTCTCTACCATGTAAGTTGAAGCAGCATTTGCACAACTCCCACCGTCAATGATCAGATCACAAACTTTTCCTTTGACTGTGCATCTGGAGTGAAAAATGTTCTCCCTCTGGGCAGTATCAGTGGTAACTTTATCAGCATGCATCACTCTTCTGACAACCAACATTTCTCCAGTTTGCCATACAACTGGTGTCTTCTCAACAGTTCAAATACCTTCTTCAGATGGCTAACATGTTCAGCTTCAGATTTTGAATACACCAGAATATCATCAAAGTAAACAACAACAAACTGACCAATGAGTGGTCTGAGAACTTCATTCATCAGTCTCATGAAAGTACTGGGAGCATTAGATAAGCCAAAAGGCATAACTAACCATTAATACAAACCTCCCTTGATTTTGAAGGCAGTTTTCCACTCATCTCCATCTTTCATCCTTATCTGGTGGTAGCCACTTCTGAGATCAATCTTGGAAAATACTCTGGAGCCATGCAACTCATCAAGCATATCATCCAACCTGGGAATGGGATTCTATACTTAATGGTGATATTATTGATGGCCCTGCTATCAACACACATTCTCATTGTACCATCTTTATTTGGAACCAGGAGAGCTGGTACTGAACAAGGACTCATACTTGCTCTCACATAACCCTTCTCAACCAACTCATCAACTTGCCTCTACAACTCTTTAGCTTCATTAGGCGAACATCTGTAAGCAGCTTTGTTTGGAAGAACTGAACCTGGAACCAGGTCAATCTGGTGTTCAATTCCACTTACTGGTGGTAAACCTTAAGGTAGGTCTTCTGGGAAAACGTCAGTGAATTCCTTCAGTAAATTCTTCAGGAGACTGGGGACACCAGTGAACTCCTTTTCTACAGATTTTTCTACGACCAGTAACATCATAACTGGAGAGCCTTCAGATAACTCTTCTTCGACTTCAGCTTGAGACAAAAACAAAGGCTTATTGGGCTGGTCTTTCTTGACTCTCATCAGTTCATTAGGCTTCAAAGAAGTCAGTGTGACCTTCTTTCCACTTATATTCAAAGAATACGAGTTCATACGACCATCATGAAGAACATAATTATCAAATAACCATGGTCGACCCAATAAAATATGACAAGCATCCATAGGTACAACATCACAAACAATTTTGTCTTGATAAACTGACCCAATTGAAAACGGAATAGTAACTTGACGATTAACTTTTACCTCTGATCCTTTACTGAGCCATTGCAACTTGTAAGGTCGAGGGTGCTTAACTGTGGGTAGTTCCAGTTTCTCTACCATGTAAGTTGAAGCAGCATTTGCACAACTCCCACCGTCAATGATCAGATCACAAACTTTTCCTTTGACTGTGCATCTGGAGTGAAAAATGTTCTCCCTCTGGGCAGTATCAGTGGTAACTTTATCAGCATGCATCACCCTTCTGACAACCAACATTTCTCCAACATCTGCACCAACATAGGACTCTTCATCTTCGTCTTCATCGTACACTGGTTCACCTTCTTCAGTGTCGACATCTGGCAAACATTTAATCTCTTTGGCAGTCAAGGCTCTTTGATTAGGACACTGGGCCTGGAAGTGACCAAAGCCATGACACTTAAAACATTTCCTTCCAACTTGTTCCTTTGATCCTCCAGTTTCTTTCTCTTTGCCTCTGAAGGATTTTTGGACAGTTTCAGTAAATCTGGGAACTGGTTGACTGGTAACTGGTTGACTTGCACTGGCAGGAACCTTACTGAATGACTTGTACGGAACCTTCTTCTTCAGTTGTCTTTCAATCTGGATAGCCATCTTGCATGCACCTTCATATGTCCAGATAGGCTGCAACTCAATTTTCTCAGTAATAGCAGCGTTCAGACCACCAAGAAATCTGGCAATAGTGTGCTCTTCAATCTCATTCACACCAGTTCTGGTCTTCAGATGCTCAAACTCTCTAATGTACTCCACAACTTCCTTGGATCCTTGCTTCAGATTGTTCATCAGTAGATACTGATCTTGCTTGTACGACTGGGGAACAAACCTCTTCTGCATGACCTCCTTCAGTTTGGACCAGGTCTTGATTTTACTTTTGCCCTTGTATTCCCTTTCAGACTTCATATTATCATACCATGATGAAGCATATTTCTTAAGTTTAATATTGGCAACCTTGAAACTTTTTCTATCATCATAACCTTTTATTTTCATTATTCTGTCCATCACCTGGACCCATTCAAAATACTCTTCTGGGTTAGAAGATCCATTAAAATCTGGTGGATCTATCTTAATATCCCTAGTATCATTACCCTTATGCCTCCTACGCCTTTCTCTAGGATGTGGTTCATCAGAATCACTAGAGTTTCTAGGTGTACTATCAGATCTTATACTATGACCTTGAGATTCAGAATCTCTTTCACTAGTAACAATATTTTCTCGATTAAATCTTAAACCACCATCTTCTAACATATGAACAACTCTACCAAGTGCCTCTTGTAGATCTTCAATCTGCTTATCTCTCCTAGCATTATGAGCTTCTTCTAATGTGATGTTTCTTCTAAAAGCTATTTATATTCAACAAACAATAGATCTATACCAGCAACAACTAGATCTAAACAACCAAAAAACAGATCTGACTAAATCGAAATGAGATCTAAACAAACAATACCCCAACGGACAAAAAGATTAAGAAACCTTTTTTAAACCTGTCTCTGATACCAAATTTGATGCGTAAATCACGCGACAAGCGACAACGGAAGACTATTTTTGGTATTTTCTGGATTTTATATGAAACAAACAACAAACAAGACAATAAAAAATTAAATTGATAGATAAAGACTCCACCACCAAGACTCGTAAAGGCTAAGCCACCGGAATCAAGGATAAAGGAAACACTCCACCCCACCACTACAACCGATAAAGGTCTAGCCACCACGATTATAGATAAAGGAAACCGAAGATTTAAAAGACCTCACCATAATATTTGATAAAGGACGAATCACCACAAATATTGATAAAGGGGTCACTCCTAACCACCAAGATCAAAGATCTATAAAGGTAAAAGAAGATTTGTAAGAAATAGAGGCTGCTCTATTAATTTTCATTCAACATCAACTAACTTTACAATGAGAGATAAAACCTCTATTTATAGCCACATGCTCTACCTAGGAATTAACGATTAAATAATAAAATAATACATAAAAGCTGTCACGAGCTAAGCCACTAATCAATTTGGACCAATAGAAAATGGACAGCGTGGGCTTCTAGAATTATTCCCCTGCAAGTGGTCCCACAATACCGTTAGTCACACGCTCCTTCCTTGACAGCTGTCATTCCTTCTTTATTGGACCCACAGACATAGGACTTTAGTGGGGACTTTATTATCGGGACACTAGAGCATAAATCTGGAGATAAAATATCTGGACCCTTACTGGAGATAATATCTGGAGCACTTCACTGGTGGTCTTCAGTAGTGGTTACTGGACCATTTGTCTGGAGCAGTCATCTGGAGCGCTTCACTGGTGGACTACCAGAATTGGTTACTGGTGAAACTTGCCACTGGAGGAGTGTTACTACTGGCGACTGGATTTGTTCAGAAAAGACTTGTTTGAAATGGGCCACTGCTGGCAGAATCAGCATGGCTTGTTCAGATGGCATGATCAGCTCAGTTTCCATCAGCACAGTGGACTTCTTCAGTTCCCTGGGTTCCTCCAGTTCAGTGAACCTGGACACTTCCGCATCACTATGTGTCTCGAGGGTGGAGAGAACTTGCCTTCATTTGATGGGGGATAACCTCTATTTATAAGAGGGACTTATCTTGAGGGATAAGTTAGGACTTCTAGGGTTTTTAGGGGGATACCCTAGTTATTAGGAAGGGATTTAGGCAGATCCTTTTTTCTTTAGGGGAAGAAATAAGAGATTTTCTCCATATTTCGGGGAGCTCCGTTTTGACGGGTAAGCTCCGTAATAAGATCTGGGACATTCTGAGGTGAGCTCCGTTCTGACGTGGCGAGCTCAGTTATTCTGACTGAGGTGAGATCCGTATTTCTGACACGAAACAGCCTTCGTAATAGCAGATTTACATACGGAGGTAGGGCTCCGTATATGGTATATCATCAACAATCACACAGTACGATTAACAATCTGGGACGCATCCCCTCAAATTGTCGGGGACTCATCCCAAGAGACAACCTTCACATAAACCAAGTAGCAATTGTCGGGGACTCATCCCAAAACAACCTTCCATAAACCAAGTATCAATTGTCAGAGACTCATCCCAATAGACAATTTATTAACAGTAAATAAAACACAATAATCACCAATGGGAACTGTTTGATCAAATAATCGCACTATGGCAAAACCGGAGGGGTGTGTGGATTTTGGGGGTGTTTGTAGGCGATTCCCTATTGGTAATAAGGCTACGGCCGCTTTACGCCTAATTGGTGTTATAGATTATCACCGGACCTTAGGGGTCGGGGTGACGTGGAGTGTGAATGATGCGTTAGGGTGATTGAAGATGATTTGTGCCGTGTGATATCTCTCCTTTATATAGAGGGCAGAAACTTGAAGAGGAGGGTAAGAGAATTAGGGTAAATCTCTTCCTCTTTTGAGAATATCTTTTATCTCTTTAGGGAGATTCGTAGTGATCTCTTTACAAGCCATGTCCGAGGTACTCGGCTTTAAATGTATTGTTTTATTCGGATAATCATGGAAGGAATCTATATCCAGTCTTTTTGATATATTTCTTCGGAGCTGGGTATTTGATACCTCGGGAGCTCCGGAATGATAATGTTAGTCGGAGATCGAGCTTCGTAAATAAATAATTTTTACCTGTACGAAGGTGTCTTCGTATCTGTTTCGGGTACGGAGGTAAAGCTCCGTATAGGGTATATCATCAAGCCCCCCAGTCTAACTGGAGAGGCTTCCTGCAGAGTATCCGGTTAGACTTCAAAAGATGTGCTCCGTTGCTCCGTGTTGCAACTTGCCCGTCTTATTAGCTGATCACTTTATTTAAACGACATTAAAGTCATTTACTGCAGAGGTATAATTACGGCTTATCCCTTTATAACAACTTGTTGGCACGGAACTCGGGGTAACTTTTCACTGGTAGATACCCGTGATTATTACCCGATATAAATACCAACTCTTTGTCAAAAAAGGGCTTTTTGCCTCTTTTTTACTTCGAAAACTCTTCTTCCGCTGCTTCCTCGTCGATCCTCATCAGGTAAACTCCTCATCCTTTTTCTTCTTTTACTCCATAACAGTTAGTGATGACGAAGAGAGGAATAAGAAGTATTACCAATGTACTGGGTCGTTCTGCTTATCAGAACTTTGTATCCGTTTATTTTGCCCAAAACCCTAACTTAATCCGGTTTCCGGAAAGGGGGCAATCTATCTGCGATCCACCTGCTGGTTTTGTTGGTCTGTATATAAAAGCTTTTACCCTTGGTAATCTTAGGATCCCTCTTTCTTCCTTCTTCCTGGCTGTCTTAGATTATTATCAATGCCACATCTCTACTGTTCATCCTACCGGCATTGCGAAAGTCATTGCTTTCCAAGTTCTCTGTAGTGCTAATCGTATAGAGCCTTTGATAATGTTGTTTAACTCCTTCTACAAACTTAAAGAGTCTGGTGATTGGGTTACTGTTTCCAAGAATGGTAATCATGAACTGTTTATTGCTGGTGGTACAGAGGTTAGGGATTGGAAAGACTTGTTTGTTTTCATTGATCATTCATTGATTCCTCCTGAGCGTAGTGGTTTGTTAGATGTTGGTAGTTTGAGTATAAGTCTATAGGTGTTCCTGGTACTCGTGGTGTTAGACAATCTGATGTCGATCGTCTTTCTTCTTATGGCCTTAAGCTGTGCATATACCCTGAAGCTGTGTTGTTTAAGTCGCATGTTGCTTCGTTTTGGGAGTATGGTACTAGAGATTTCATCATTGAGTGTGGTGGTCAGGGTAGGTTGCTGTTTCCCTTTGTCTGTTTTCTTCCTTAGTTGCTGGATATTGCAGCTTGTTGATTTCAACATATCTTTTTTCTCGCAGAGATGTCTTTTAAACAGATGATCGATAGGCAACCTGCGTTGTCCAGCCTTGTCTTCAAGCCGGTGGCTCTCGCTCCGCCTTCGACCCCATCCTCTGTTATCCAGGGGGGTCCTTCTGCAGGGGTGTTGGCTGAGAAATCCGTTCCTTTGGCTCAGAAGCGGGTTGTTGAAGAGCAAGTTGTGGTTGATGTGTCCGATGGTATTGGTGAGGATGTAGAAGATGTTTCCCAGGAGGACACTGTTGCTAGTCGTTTGAAGAAGAGGAAAAAGTCGTCTAAAAGTGTCAGTGGTTCCAGATCAAAGAAGTGGAAGACCAGGACTGTTGAAGTGCCTGAGCAGTCTACTTGTAAGTTCCTCTTGGCTTTCCCTTGCTTGTTCCTTCATTGTTATTAATTATCTGTTTTCTCTGCAGCCTTCGACCCTCTTGGGGAGGCTCTTGATGCTGCTTCGTGTCATCGCTCTCTTCAGAGTATCGCTCCTTCTGGATGGGTCAACAGATTAATGAATATGGAGATCCCGGAGCTTTATGCTTTCTTTAACCGCTCAATCTTCTGCAGTGCTATTGTTGGTAGTGCACTGGATGCGAGATTGAGGGAGGTTTCTGAGGAATCTGGGCCAACGAAGGAACAGTATGAGAAGCTGATGTCAGAGAAGCATGCTCTTGAAGTGAAGGCGACTGAGCTGGAGGTGGACTGTGGTGCTCTTTAGTCTGAGTTGGATACCGTGCGGACAGCTGTGCAGAGGGTCATCGCTGAGAAGAAGAAAGAGGTGGAGGCTCTTACGGATCAGATTCGAGAAAAGGATGCGCTGCTAAAGGGAGCGCATGACGCACTTGCAGCACAATCTGGGAAGTATGGAAGGCTGATTGTTGAAGTTATTCCCCATGTGTGCAAGTCATTCCTGCATGGTCCTGAAGTTGGTACGTTGTTGTCGAAGATCTGTAATGAAAACAGGGTCGATGCAGAAGTGGGATTGATGCGTGCTCTAGCTGATGAGGGTGTTGTTAGTCTAGAGGGCCGTGTTATTCCTGAAGACACGGCTGGTCGTCTTGATTCTGCTTTGGATGAGCTGGCCAACATTGACTCGGCATACCTTCGTAAGCTAACATCCGACCCTGAAGCCTCTCCCTCTGATTTGTTACGGGTTGTTCCATGACTCCTCTTGGTATCTTGGTTTTTTGAAACTTTGTTGATGAACTGTGGTACTTTGAACAATCTTCATGTATTGGTGGCACCTTTGGACAATTTCACCTTGAACTTTGGTTGACCTCCCTTTGTGTTGGGGGAGGTTTTGGTATATATTATTTTGATGCATGAAATTTCTTAACCTTACCCTTGACTTCTTCGTTATAACGAGTCCGTCTTTGAGTGGTTTTATGTTTGGCCGTTCCCTTTATTTTGGGGAGGCTCTTTTTGTTGCTCCATGAATGTCTTAATGGGCGTCCCCTTGAACATTTACATGAAGTCTTTTTGTTTTCATTTTTTACGCGCGTTTAGAATATATTAATCGATCTTAGGAATATTTTGAAAGCTTTAATTATTTAAAAATAATTGGCAGGAGGACGTTACATAGTAAGGTTCCTAGTTTACCTACCATATTCTAATTATATAAGTACATCAATAAGTATCACATGCAATATCCAAAGGATCACCTTAGCATAGGCTACCATAACTTACACGTTTAACATCGTTCATACTGTTACTACCAATATACATGTCTACCTAACAATGTGTAATAGCACCAAAAATATATGCACGTAATATTAACATAAGTTTAATCTACGGCATAGCACATTGGCATATAGTGAATATCTTTCCACCCCCAAAGCACGCAAATAGTAGGGGTTACGAACTCACCTGATGCGAGAAAAACAATCCACGGGTGCATGCATGAGCTTTACACACGATGCAACGCTCAATCTTATCCAAACCTAGGACAATTAGACATGATTTATAAGAGTTATATCTCTTTAAACTTAACTTATTAGTTGTCAATCCGAGGTGTTCATTTTCAAAGACACAACATGTCTATTAAGTCTCATTTGGACGTATGAACGAGTTTTAGTTTTGTAAAGGAGTTGTGGTTCGACACCAAAACTTGACGGATGAATCAAAGTGTTCCAATGGAAGTTTTGACAAGTTTGCTGACCTTTATTTGACATTAAAAACTAGTACATAAGTATCCGGCCATGAAAAAGTCAACCGGTAACTGAACAAAAACCTTGTGTCCGAAACAGACCTAGACGACCTTTGCTGATGCGGACGGTCGCTTGCAAAGTCCGTCCTCCTGACAACGACCGTTCCTGGTCTGTTCGCCCAAAACGCCCACTTTTCTCGTAAACGACCTATCTAGACTCAACGTCAAAGTTTCAAACCATTCCCGGAATCAAAAACCCTCTTTTGAAACACTAACGTGACTGGAAAGCTTAATGACACTATTTTTGAACAAAGATCTTGTAACAAACTAGTAATCCAAGGCTTGTAACAACTTAAACAAGTAATTTGAAGATGAAAAACACTTACCCAACTTCCTTGAACTCCCAAATTCGGATTTGAAGACTAAGAGATGAAGAACACCAACAACCACAAAGAATTCTTGAAATTTTGAACCTAAATGTTATTATTATACTTGTTACCAACGATTTCACTTACAAAGATGATACAAGATCCGAATTTTCGTGAAGAAATAAGAAAAGATAAGATGATGATGATGATAATAATGATGATGATGTTCTTGGATTCTTAGAGAGAGGGGGGAGAGAAAGGAAGAATAGAGAGAAAGGTGTGGGTAAAGATGAGAGAAAGAAAGAAGGGAGGAGGTTTTGTTCCCTCTTTGGGCTCTAGCGGCTAGTTCCGTTTTCTCCCGAAGAATGATTCGTTTAGTTAAATTATTGATTAGAGACTCGTTCAAATATTTACTTAGCTCAATACTATGTATTTTTGAATTATTTTTCCAATGACTATTCACATGACCACATTTCTCATTAATATATTCACTTAGCTCAATTTGACTCATTTTTTTTCGGTAAAAGGCCATCAAAAATATATGGGAATAATTTGACTCATTTCGAACTTACTAACTCCGTAACATTGACCGGCCCAAACGGAGGGTGTTACAGCGGTAGACATTCTTTTTTGTAATCTTTATTATGTTATTAAAAATAGTAAAAAAAAATGTGGATGAATATATATGGTTGGTAATGATAATATATAGATGATTCGACATTGATGTGACATTGGAAAAACAACACGGTTGGCCTTAGTAACTTAAAAGTTATTGTGCTCCAATATCAAAACAATTAATTAAAGGAGATTTTACCATATTGTACAAATATTACAACAGATTTTACAAAACAATGATGCGTGAATTTGATAACTTAACAAAAACCCATGAAACTAATATCATCTCCTATAAGTTAATTGAATAATACCACAAATATTAATATCTAAAAGATTCCAACATATTGCATGGAACCAAATTGTGCAATTTTATGACCAACTAAATGAAATTATCACAAAAAGGCCCTTGAAATGACTAATTTAATTGCATAAATTCTTGACCAACCAAATGAAATCCTAACAACGTCTTTCAACAATATTCTATTTATTTCTCTTATAAATTTTGACATATCGGCATCATATTAGCATTTATAAATAAATGTATGTCGATTGAACAACACTTTCTTACTTCCTTCTTCAATTTATTTTTCATTTTTTCAATTATACCTAATAATTTAAAACCACAAATAGAGTTGTATATTATTAAGATTAATTATGTTAATAAAAATACACTAATAAAAAGTTTCATTAATTAAAAAAAAATATTACTTGTCTTCGTCATCGTATTTGTGAAACTAATCGTCATGCTTTTCCCACAACTTTTCTTTTTTTGGTTAATGGGTATACCCCTGTGAATTTTATACCATAACCAAACATTACAAATCAAGTAGTATGGCTAGCTTACCATACTAGTTCATATACATGACAGGCCATGTATATGTGTAAACAAAGACCACCAATTTGTGTGGCAGATTCCAAGCTTTAACAAAGCGACCAACCTGATCCGTGTTCTTGAACCTCAAGGTAACTAATTTTAGCCGAACTATAGCAGCAACTAAGTCTTGAATCTGGTCATGTGCTCGAACCTTGTCAGAGAACAATCGCATATTCCTTTCTTGCCAAATAAAATAAGCTGTCGCCGCTACCAAAAGTCTTCCAATAACACTCTTAGCCGATCTAGAATTTGCTCGATGGAGTAACCAAGAAAGATATCATCCCACCTTGGGCTAAGTTGCTGCATTTGAGCTAGATGGCGTACACTTAACCAAACCTGAGATGAAAACGAACATTCAAAGAAAAGGTGAGAATGTGAGTCTGGACCTTGTTTGCACAGAGGGCAGAAAACGAGGTTGTAATTCATGTTTGTTCCTCCCTTCCATTGCATGATAATGTCCTGGGTCTTCAGTTTTTGCTTCACAACCAGCCACATTAAGAAAGCATGTCGCGGTATCATTTGAGAGAACCAAATAGTCTTGTACCAATTAACTTCCTCCTGTTTGTTCCGGATAGTGTTCCATACTGCCCACGAGGAGAACGACAGCTCATTCCCTTCAGAATCTTTCCAATATAACCTGTCTTGAACATTGATAGAAATATGGATGTTAGGGATAGTAATCAACACAGGAAACAGGTCCATCTAAGCTATCGGCCAATTCCATTCACCATTATGAGTTAAGTCAGCAACAGTAGATCGCATGGTATAACCAGCCCGCATCACTTCTCTAGGCGATATGAAGTTTCAAATAGGGCATAAATCCATCCATTTATCAAACCAAACAGATGTCTTCAAACCGTTTCCAATCCTGGACCATATATGGGGCCTAATAGAATCTCTTAATGATAGCATCTTTCTCCAACCCCAGCTGCAATTATGAGGGATAGGAATATCCCAAAAATTGCGTGCCTTTAATCTGTAGGAGTGTATCCATTTCACTCATAATGATTTTTCATGATTAAGAATCCTCCAGATATGATTAACCATCAAAGCTTTGTTAACATCATCAATCCTTCTAATTCCTAATCCACCCTCCGATTTCGGTAAGCATAAGGACTTCCATGATACTTTGGCTTTACCTTTGATTGATTCACCCTGACTCTACAGAAAGGCCCGCATCTTTGCTTCAAGTTCTTTAATAATGCGCTGTGGAAGGATAAACACGGATGCCCAATAAATATGTAGCGATGATAACACCGATCGAATCAGTTGGACCCTTCCCGCAAAGGATAGATATTTATTCCTCCAATCAGTAATCCGTTTTTCCAATCGTTCTACCAAAATTTGGCAATCTTTATATAGTAAACGGGATGAAATTAAAGGAACCCCAAGATATCTAACCGGAAGTTTGCCCTTCTCAAATGGCATAATTGCAAGAATAGCTTGCTTAATCTGATCAGGAACAATGCAAAAGAAAGTTGTACTCTTTGGTAGACTCGGCTTTAAACCTGACATATCACTAAACGTATTGAGCGAATCCATGATAATCTTGGCTGATTTTGTTTCCCCTCGAGCGATGATAAACAAATCATCAGCAAAGCATAGATTGAGGAGTTGTTGCTGTTCACACTGCTTATGAAACCTGAACCCTGAAACAAGTGAAACTGAATTATGTAAAATAAGCGTTAGTACTTCCATCACCAAGGTGAACAAGTATGGAGATATCGGATCACCCTGTCTCAGTCCTCTTTTCCCTTTGAAATATCTATGTAGATTACCATTAACACAAAGCGAGAACGACGTAGTTGAGATGCACACCATAATCCATTTAATCATAATAGGGTGAAAACCAAATCCCTTCAAAGCAGCCTCCAAAAAATTCCAATCAACTGTATCATAGGCTTTTTGAATGTCAATCTTGAAAGCACACCTCGGTGGCCCCACATTCCTATGATAGTTATGCATAAGTTCTTGCGTAAGTAATCTGTTATCAGAAATCCTTCTCCCCGGTACAAACGCAGATTGATTAATACTAACAATGTCATCCAAGCCCTCCTTAATCCTGTTTGTGATTATCTTGCTGATACACTTATAAATAGTATTACAACAAGAAATAGGCCGATAATCAGTCACTAACGAAGGCGTAGATACCTTAGGGATAAGGGAGATGATAGTGTGATTAAGCTGTTGGAGCATGCTGCCATTTTGAAAGAACTCATGGACAGCCAAGCACACCTCTCGACCTACTATATGCCACGCACTTTTGAAAAAAGATGACGAGTATCCATCAGGTCCTGGAGCCTTATTATCTCCTATATCAAACATGGCCTGTTTGATTTCCTCATCTGTCACCTTGCGCACCATAGCAATCGAACGATCATGTTGCAGCTTTTTAGAGAACAAGTCAGGCGTAGGGATCAGTGACGTAACACCTTCCATACCAAGAAAATTGATATAATGATTGACAAAAGCTGAGGGTGCATCCCCTCCTTCATGTACTATCCCATTCCCATCTTTGATAACCTCAATTCGAGACCTGTGATTCTTTGCATTTTAGAGAATTATGAAAGAAAGCCGAGTTTGAATCACCAACATCCAGCCATTCCACTTTAGATTTTTGTTTAAGAAACCTTTTCTCATCAAGTTGAGCATCTTTGAAATTTTTAAGAATTACCGCTTCTCTTTCATGCAAACTTGCGTCCAATGGGGCTGAATTAATAGCCAGTTGAACTTCATCCAGTTCTTGCGTAAGTAATCTGTTATGAGAAATCCTTCTCCCCGGTACAAACGCAGATTGATTAATACTAACAATGTCATCCAAGCCCTCCTTAATCCTGTTTGTGATTATCTTGCTGATACACTTATAAATAGTATTACAACAAGAAATAGGCCGATAATCAGTCACTAACGAAGGCGTAGATACCTTAGGGATAAGGGAGATGATAGTGTGATTAAGCTGTTGGAGCATGCTGCCATTTTGAAAGAACTCATGGACAGCCAAGCACACCTCTCGACCTACTATATGCCACGCACTTTTGAAAAAAGATGACGAGTATCCATCAGGTCCTGGAGCCTTATTATCTCCTATATCAAACATGGCCTGTTTGATTTCCTCATCTGTCACCTTGCGCACCATAGCAATCGAACGATCATGTTGCAGCTTTTTAGAGAACAAGTCAGGCGTAGGGATCAGTGACGTAACACCTTCCATACCAAGAAAATTGATATAATGATTGACAAAAGCTGAGGGTGCATCCCCTCCTTCATGTACTATCCCATTCCCATCTTTGATAACCTCAATTCGAGACCTGTGATTCTTTGCATTTTAGAGAATTATGAAAGAAAGCCGAGTTTGAATCACCAACATCCAGCCATTCCACTTTAGATTTTTGTTTAAGAAACCTTTTCTCATCAAGTTGAGCATCTTTGAAATTTTTAAGAATTACCGCTTCTCTTTCATGCAAACTTGCGTCCAATGGGGCTGAATTAATAGCCAGTTGAACTTCATCCAGTTCTTTGCGTAAATTATCGACTTTAGCATGAAGGTTACCTTGCATATGCAAAAGACATCGCATTGGTTTTTTCAAAGCTTTTAGCTTTTTTATCACACGAAACATATAGTGACCTTGCACATCCATAGCCCATTCTCGTTCCACCATATCTGCAAACCCCTGCTTATGCACAATAAAATTAGGAAACTTGAAAGGTTTAGGTTTAGACCTTGCCACTGATGGAAGCTTTAATGCACAAGGAGAGTGATCAGACACTCTATACGGCTGAAACCTAGCAGAAGCAGCCGGAAATGCATCAATAAAGCTCATATTTCCCATCACTCTATCAATTTTCTTAAAAATGCCCATGCCATTTTTCGGCTTTTGATTCCATGTGAAGTGAAAACCCGAGCTGTTAATGTCCATGACTACAATCTCCTCCACACAAGCTCGAAAGTCCCTCATACCGGTAGTGATTGTTGATGTTCCCATAAGCTTGTCTTCTAGATTCAAAGAGGAGTTGAAATCACCCATGGTCGATCATGAACAAAAGCATTATGCCTTACTAAGTCGTGCCATAGTTCTCTTCTCTTGATATAATGGTTGTCTGCATATACAAAGGAGCAAAACATAGCTTTCTTATCCACCTTGAATATGACTTGAGTGTGCATTACTTGATCAGTTTGAGAAATCACCATAAGATCAATCAAATCAGTATCCCAACCAACAATGATCCGAGCACCTTTATTACATAAACCTCCATTAGATGTCCAATCCCAAGTTCTACAAATTTTCTTGCAAATATCAAAGAGTTTACTAATATCTACATGTGACTCCATAATAGCGCATAAGTTCAAGAAATTCTCACGCACTACCTGTCGAACCTCATTTTGTTTCCGGGGGCGGTTCAACCCCCTTATATTCCACGATGCAATACTACCCATTAGAACCATTTTGATCGGGAGTGCTTGCCCCCTCAGAAACATTCTTTTTAAAACTATTTTCCATAAAAAACGGATCTGTTTCATCATAAATATCCTCAACCTCTTCATCATCAGAGTTATCATCAAACTCCCTCGTTTGCTTAAGCTTCCCTTCGTAATTAATCCCTGCTGACTTTTTCAAACCAGGTTCCTCACACCCCTTCCCATTATCAGATAAGACATCATATTTATTTTTAGTATCAATGGGATTTCGAGACGTGCTAGCCCCATCAGGATTAATCTTAGGTTTTACAACAGGTCGATATTCAAATATTGGTTTGGGTTTATTTTTGTTCATATTAAAACCGCCCCTGTTCTTCTTCTTTCCAATCACTTGAGTGAATCCATCCGCATCAACTTGAGGAATTGTTTTAGGGGCTGCCCGAACCACTTTAGGACACAACTCAGATTTATGTCCAAAAACACAACATGAGGCGCATCTAGGTGGTCTCCATTCATATTCTACCTGCATAGTTTCCTTAACATACCCATCTGCATCATCCTCTGGTATAGCTACGGTCAGAGTATTTTTAAACTCGAAATCAGCAGAAACTTCCACCAAAGCCCTAGCATAACTGCTTCTTCCCCATGACTCTGTGCACATCTTATTCATGTAGGTATCTAGAAGTTTTGGTGTGCCAATCGTAGAGAATAACATGCTCAATCCATCATCAGTATAAGCTGCAATTGGAACATTATGTAATTTTACCCAGATTGATATCTCCTTAATGTCCTTCTTCTTTAATTTAGCGGTTGGGTGCCAAACATTAAGGAAGATAGGTGTACTACGAATTAGCCAAGGACCACCTTCCAGCACTTTAAGCATTCCTTGTTTCTCCGCAAACTTGAAGAAAAAATACCCATTTCCATTCATCATCACCTTTTGCATACCATATTTCGTCCAGTTATTCTTTACATAATATTCAACTACCGGAAAGGCTAATCTATCACCCAAGAAGTAACCAAATAGAGTGTTTGCAAATTTATCCTGAACAAGACGAACCGATTCCTTAGGTAGAACCACATCAACCCCCTCCTGTTTTTGAACCGTTTCTAACTTTCTGAAATTCACAGTTTTTGTCACCGTACCAGTTTGAACCTTATCCGAATAGGAAACAGATGGGGTTGAATTACTTTTCAAATCTTGACCAGCATTAGCATTATTCGTTGCTTTGTTACTCTCCTGCTGATCATTAACATTATTCGTTGCTTTGTTACTTTTCTCGGAGTCTTTTGCATTAAATTCTACTTTGTTTTCATCAGCGACATTCTTTGGTTCTGGTGGCATTGATGTTTGGGCAATCTTGTCACCCTCATTAGTACATTCAAAAGCAGCAGCAAAAGCCTTAGCTTTAGATGGAGAAAGGAGGGTAGGGCTGCCACCATCGATAATATTACTCGTCAAAAACCCATCAGAATTAGGGTTTTCAGTTGACACTTCACCACCATCAGGAATGTTTGTATTTAACTCTTCACTACCAGTTGTATCATAATCAGCACCAATAGGAATTTTACCAGTAGGAATGTCAATACTTACTTTACCAGGATCGACAGATTGAGAAGGGGGTTGTGATTTTCCATCTTGTTTAGAAACATTACCCTTATTAGGGCTGCCACCTTTCTTCTTCTTCTTTCCAGACATCTCACCAGCACAAATCTCCCCAGCACGTATTCTATTAAAGCGTTCGTCTAAAGCTTTCAAATCAAAAATACTATCTTTCTTCATACAAAATAAAACACCATGCAGCAAATAAAGCAAACAATGCAATCTCTCCACTTAACAATTAAGACATGAAAAAACTACAGCCAATCGAAACCAAAACAAACACACCGATACGATCCACAAACAGAAACAAAAATCAGATTTGCATCAGAACGGCCCACGAAACAGAAATAAAAACGATCAGAACATGTAGAAGCGTCAAAAAAAGCAAAACCCTACTCCCTATCAAACCCTAAATCACAAGACCTAGTCCCTTAATCAATTAACAAGTTTGTAAATCTAGCTGGACTAAACAAGTTAGCCGCGAACACAAACAAGGTAATCAATTAGGAAAAAGATAAACAATCTAGGGTTTAGGCGAAATAAAAGGAAAGAAAAAAACCCTAAAAACGTGAAACTAGATTAAATGGTGAAAGTGATACGATTAGAACATCAAAGGAGATACCATAAGCGCATACAAACACCATGATTAACAAGAAATCACGAGATTAGGGCAGCAAAGGGAAGAACAAGATCGCCATAGGGGGGTAGAATTTTAGGGTTCTTTTAAAGAAAGTTATTCTAACTAAAAGAATTTCCCACAACTTTTCTCGTGCTTTTTTGATCATTTTTTAATTCTTTTTACTCAAATAATCGGGAATTGACGTTTGAAGGATTATGAACACTTCGATGACTTCTTTCTGCCTCGCCGTCCCTTGGATAGTCTTCAAAATCTCTTGTTGAATCGTTAAGGTTTGCTGAAGTTACATTCAGCTTACATCTCTCGTAGCTCATGACGAAATTGCACCCGATGAGGTTATGTTTTCAATCTTTTAGCCCAATTCAAAGAAGTCAGTGTGACCTTCTTTCCACTACTGAAGGTCCTCCAGATGAATGCTCCAGTGACCACTACTGAAGGTCCTCCAGATGACGTGCTCCAGTTTTTGTCTCCAGTAGCGGTCTAGATTTATGTTTCCAGTTGCCAATTAATAAAGTCCCCACTGACGTCGTTTGTGGGCCCAATAATAAAGAAGAATGACAGCCGTTAAGGAAGGCGCGTGTGACAAGACGTTTCTAACAATGTTATGGGACCACTTGCAGGGGAATATTTCTAGAAGCTCACGTGTCCATATTTTATTGGTCCAAGTTAATTGGTGGTTGCACATGACAGATTTTATGTATTATTTTATTATTTCATCGTTAATTCCTAGGTAGAGCATATGGCTATACATAGAGGTTTATCTCTCATTTGTAAAGTAGTTGACGTTGAATGAAAATTAATAGAGCAGCCTCTATTTCTTACAAAATCTTCTTTTACCTTTATAGATCTTTGATCTTGGTGGTTAGGAGTGACCCCTTTATCAATATTTGTGGTGACTTGTTCTTTATCAAATATTGTGGTGAGGTCTTTTAAATCTTTGGTTTCCTTTATCTATAATCGTGGTGGCTAGACCTTTATCGGTTGTAGTGGTGGGGCGGAGTGTTTCCTTATCCTTGATTCCGGTGGCTTAGCCTTTACGAGTCTTGGTGGTGGATTCTTTATCTATCATATTTTATTTTTATTGTCTTGTGTGATTGTTTATTTCATATAAAATCCAGAAAATACCAAAAATAGTCTTCCGCTGTCGTTTGTTGCGTGATTTACGTATCAATTTGGTATCAGAGACAGGTTTAAAAAGGTTTTTTAATCTTTTTGTCCGTTGGGGTATTGTTTGTTTAGATCTGTTGAGGTTTTGTTTAGGTCTGTTGATTGATTGTTTAGATCTATTAGTTATTTGCTTAGATCTATTGATTGTGAGTTATTTGTTGGTTATAAATGGCGTTTAGAAGAAATATGACTTTAGACGAAGCTAATAATGCTAGGAGAGATAGACAGATTGAAGATCTACAAGAAGCACTTGGTAGAGTTGTTCATATGTTAGAAGATGGTGGTTTGCGATTTAATCGAGAAAACGTTGTTGCCAGTGAAAGAGATTCTGAATCTCAAGGTGGTAGTGAAAGATCTGATAGTAATCCTAGACACTCTAGTGATTCTGATGAACCACATCCTAGAGAAAGGCGTAGGAGGCATAAGGGTGATGATACTAGGGATATTAAGATAGATCCACCAGATTTTAATGGTCTTCTAACCCAGAAGAGTATTTTGAATGGGTCCAGGTGATGGACAGAATAATGGAAATAAAAGGGTATGATGATAGAAAAAGCTTCAAAGTTGCCATTATTAAACTAAAGAAATATGCTTCATCCTGGTATGATAACATGAAGTCTGAAAGGGAATATAAAGGCAAAAGCAAAATCAAGACCTGGTCCAAACTGAAGGAAGTTATGCAAAAGAGATTTGTTCCCCAGTCGTACAAGCAAGACCAGTACTTATATCTCGCTTGGTTAGTAAAGTCAAGTTTTTGGCCTTATCTTGCAGGTGACGACGACGTCGAGTTGACGGCAGAGAAAGACTGGGCATTCAGGCGAGCCGCCCGGTGGTTTGAGCCTGAGAGGATTTCTGATCGTTTAGAGGATCCTGTTAGCAATGCTCCTCTAGCCTTCAACTGATGAACAATCTGAAACAAGGAGTTAAGGAGGTTGTAGAATACATTAGAGAGTTTGAGCATCTGAAGACCAGAACTGGTGTGAATGAGACTGAAGAGCACACTATTGCCAGATTTCTTGGTGGTCTGAACGCTGCCATTACTGAGAAGATTGAATTGCAGCCTATCTGGACATACGAAGGTGCATGTAAACTGGCTATCCAGATTGAAAGACAACTGAAGAAGAAGGTTTCGTACAAGTCATTCAGTAAGGTTCCTGCCAGTGAAAGAGATTCTGAATCTCAAGGCCCCAGTGAAAGATCTGATAGTAATCCTAGGAACTCTAGTGATTCTGATGAACCCCATCCTAGAGAAAGGCGTAGGAGGCATAAGGGAAATGATACTAGGGATATTAAGATAGATCCACCATATTTTAATGGATCTTCTAACCCAGAAGAGTATTTTGAATGGGTCCAGGTGATGGACAGAATAATGGAAATAAAAGGGTATGATGATAGAAAAAGCTTCAAAGTTGCCATTATTAAACTAAAGAAATATGCTTCATCTTGGTATGATAACATGAAATCTGAAAAAGAGTACAAGGGCAAAAGTAAAATCAAGACCTGGTCCAAACTGAAGGAAGTTATGCAAAAGAGATTTGTTCCCCAGTCGTACAAGCAAGACCAGTACTTACTGATGAACAATCTGAAACAAGGAGTTAAGGAGGTTGTAGAATACATTAGAGAGTTTGAGCATCTGAAGACCAGAACTGGTGTGAATGAGACTGAAGAGCACACTATTGCCAGATTTCTTGGTGGTCTGAACGCTGCCATTACTGAGAAGATTGAATTGCAGCCTATCTGGACATACGAAGGTGCATGTAAACTGGCTATCCAGATTGAAAGACAACTGAAGAAGAAGGTTCCGTACAAGTCATTCAGTAAGGTTCCTGCCAGTGAAAGAGATTCTGAATCTCAAGGCCCCAGTGAAAGATCTGATAGTAATCCTAGACACTCTAGTGATTCTGATGAACCCCATCCTAGAGAAAGGCGTAGGAGGCATAAGGGAAATGATACTAGGGATATTAAGATAGATCCACCATATTTTAATGGATCTTCTAACCCAGAAGAGTATTTCGAATGGGTCCAGGTGATGGACAGAATAATGGAAATAAAAGGGTATGATGATAGAAAAAGCTTCAAAGTTGCCATTATTAAACTAAAGAAATATGCTTCATCTTGGTATGATAACATGAAATCTGAAAAAGAGTACAAGGGCAAAAGTAAAATCAAGACCTGGTCCAAACTGAAGGAGGTTATGCAGAAGAGGTTTGTTCCCCAGTCGTACAAGCAAGATCAGTATCTACTGATGAACAATCTGAAGCAAGGAGCCAAGGAAGTTGTGGAGTACATTAGAGAGTTTGAGCATCTGAAGACCAGAACTGGTGTGAATGAGACTGAAGAGCACACTATTGCCAGATTTCTTGGTGGTCTGAACGCTGCCATTACTGAGAAGATTGAGTTGCAGCCTATCTGGACATATGAAGGTGCATGCAAGATGGCTATCCAGATTGAGAGACAACTGAAGAAGAAGGTTTCGTACAAGTCATTCAGTAAGGTTCCTACCAGTGCAAGTCAACCAGTTGCCAGTCAACCAGTTCCCAGATTTACTGAAACTGTCCAGAAATCCTTCAGAGGCAAAGAGAAAGAAACTGGAGGAACGAAAGAACCAGTTGGAAGAAAATGTTTCAAGTGCCATGGATTTGGTCACTTCCAAGCCCAGTGTCCCAATCAAAGAGCCTTAACTGCCAGAAAAATTGAATGTTTACCAGATGTCGACACTGAAGAAGGTGAGCCAGTGTATGATGAAGATGAAGAAGGAGATGAAGAGTCTTATGTTGGTGCAGATGTTGGAGAAATGTTGGTTGTCAGAAGAGTGATGCATGCTGATGAAGTTACCACTGATGCTGCCCAGAGGGAGAACATTTTTCACTCCAGATGCACAGTCAAAGGAAAAGTTTGTGATCTGATCATTGATGGTGGGAGTTGTGCAAATGCTGCTTCAACTTACATGGTAAGAGAAACTGGCGCTACCTACAGTTAAGCACCCTAGACCTTACAAGTTGCAATGGCTCAGTGAAGGGTCAGAGGTAAAAGTTAATCGTCAAGTTACTATCCCGTTTTCAATTGGGTCAGTTTATCAAGACAAAATTGTTTGTGATGTTGTACCTATGGATGCTTGTCATATTTTATTGGGTCGACCATGGTTATTTGATAATTATGTTCTTCATGATGGTCGAATGAACTCGTATTCTTTGAGTATAAGTGGAAAGAAGGTCACACTGGCTTCTTTGATGCCTAATGAACTGATGAAAGTCTAGAAAGACCAGCCCAGTAAGCCTTTGTTTTTGTCTCAAGCTGAAGTCGAAGAAGAGTTATCTGAAGGCTCTCCAGTTATGATGTTACTGGTCGTAGAAAAATCTGAAGAGAAGGAGTTCACTGGTGTCCCCAGTCTCCTGAAGACTTTACTGAAGGAATTCATTGATGTTTTTCCAGAAGACCTGTCTGAAGGTTTGCCACCAGTAAGAGGAATTGAGCACCAGATTGACTTGGTTCCAGGGTCAGTTCTGCCAAACAAAGCTGCTTATAGATGTTCACCCAATGAAGCTAAAGAATTGCAGAGGCAAGTAGATGAGTTGGTTGCCAGAGGTTATGTCAGAGCAAGCATGAGTCCTTGTTCAGTGCCAGCTCTCCTGGTCCCAAAGAAGGATGGTACGATGAGGATGTGTGTTGATAGCAGGGCCATCAACAATATAACCATTAAGTATAGGTATCCCATTCCCAGATTGGATGATATGCTTGATGAGTTACATGGCTCCAAAGTATTTTCAAAGATCGATCTCAGAAGTGGCTATCACCAGATAAGAATGAAAGATGGAGATGAGTGGAAAACTGCTTTCAAGATCAAAGGGGGGTTGTATGAATGGTTAGTTATGCCTTTTGGCTTATCTAATGCCCCAGTACTTTCATGAGACTGATGAACGAAGTTCTCAGGCCACTCATTGGTCAGTTTGTTGTTGTATATTTTGATGATATTCTGGTATACTCAAAATCTGAAGCTGAACACGTTAGCCATCTGAATAAGGTATTTGAACTGTTGAGAAAACACCAGTTGTATGGCAAACTGGAGAAATGTGATTTTATGGTGGAAAGTGTGATATTCTTAGGATATGTTGTGTCTAAGAATGGTATTTCTATGGATCCTTCTAAGGTTGATGCCATCAGATCATGGCCAGTTCCAACTACAATCACTGAAGTAAGAAGTTTTCATGGACTGAATAGCTATAAAATTTTAATCATAGCTATAAATTCCAAGGATGGGAATGGTTCGGTGATTTCAATCTTCATTCACCTTATTGTTATATCCGATTACAATTCTTTTGGATTTGCGATTGTTCTCTCCTGATCTTTTAGCGATTTACCTGATCGCGGCCACTTGTGTGGTTTAGCTAGATCGTTGGTACGTTTCTAAGGGATCTAGGGTTTTCGATCTGCATTTTTTCTAGGTTTAGGGTTTCGGATTTTTTGTGGGATTGAAGGTACTGTGTTCTTTTGTCTCAATGTGTTTATGAAGAGAGATTGTCCATTTGATCTTCAGGCTCTTAACGAAAGGTTTTCTAAAATTCGTTCACGTGAGATGTCGGGTAAAAAGAGCAATGGCGGTAAACCTAAAAGAGGTTCACCGGTGAAGAAACAATCACCTGCTAAGCAGTCTCCTGTTACGTCTGCTTCTTCACTTGCTGCTGAGGCTAAGAGTTTGAACAAAGATAAAGATAGTGGGTGTACTTCTGGTTTTAAGAATGGTAACGTGGATGGCAATTCTGATCATGTTAATCAGAATGCGAATGATGGGAAGTTAGGTGCTGGTTATAATTCATCTAATGAAACACCGAATTTGAAGAATGATGTTGCTGGTCAACAAAGTCCACCGGTGACAGAAAATTGCGATGTTGTTCCTCCTGTTGCTGCTGCGTCATATGAGTTTGTAGATGGTAGCATGGATGATAATTCTGAATTTGTTAAACAGCATGTGAATGATGGGAATTTAGGTGGTGGTTCTAATACTACCAATGAAACTCCTAGTTTTTCTGTGAATGGCGATGGTGTTGGTGATGGGATTCATCAATCTGTACCACCAGTTGCAAAGGTGGTGCAGCCTGATAAGGTGAACCAGTCCGATCCTCCGGTTGTTAATATCCCTTTTTCGTATGCAAAGGTGGTGCGATCTGATGTGAATAATAAACCAAAAGTTAATTTCCGTTCTTTGAGTGTGGAATCTAGTGTTGAAGGCATCGATTTGATTATTCCAAAAGAAGCTATTATGTCAGCAAATAGCAAATATGCTAATACTTTGGTTGGATATTTTCTTGGAAAAAGACTTGCTTTCCCCGTTGTTGAAAACTACGTGAAGAATGCTTGGGCTAAATATGGGTTTCAGCGTCTTATGATGAATGCATCCGGTTTCTTTTCTTCAAATTTGAGGAGAAATCTGGTATGGAGAAAGTGTTAGAACAAGGACCATGGTTAATTCGCTCAGTTCCTCTTTTCCTTAATATTTGGACTCCTGATTTTAGTATGTCCGACATTAAGAAGGTTCCGGTTTGGGTAAAGATGCATAATGTACCTTTGGTTATATTTAATGAAGATGGTCTAAGCATGCTTGCGACCAAGCTTGGAAGACCAGTTGCTTTGGATGATTATACGAGTTCCATGTGCATTAATGCATGGGGTCGTAGTAGTTATGCTCAGGCTCTTATTGAATTGGATGCAGATAATGAGCTAAAATCTGAGTTGATTGTTGGAATTCCTAATATGGTTGGTGATGGTTTTTCGAAACACGTTATTAACATTGAGTACCAATGGAAACCTCCTTATTGTTCGACTTGCAAGGTGTTTAATCATGCAAGCGACCAATGCCCTAAATTGCCTAAAAAGGTCATACCAATTCCTAAAAAGGTTATATCAGAGGTGCACAGTGATGGTTTTCAGCTAGTTGGCAAAAAGAAAGGTTCAAGGCAAGGATTTCCGGTCCAAAATCAGAAAAATAAGTTCGAATATCGGCCCGTGGTGAAACCAAAAACGAGTACTGATCAAGCAAGCACCTCAAAAGGGCAGATTCCAACCAAGAATTCGTTTGGAGTCTTGGTAGATGAAGATGGACAAAAAGGAGATGACCCGTTAACTGATTATGGGACTAAACAAAGTGTACCTGTACTTCGGGAAGCCACTGAAAGTGAAATGGCTGAAAAGGCTGCGAAATTAAAGGCAACGATGGATGCGGCATTTTCTGCTGATTCTGATAATGATGAAGTCGATGATGATTATGTGGAAAATATCTATGATGAATCTGATGATTTTATGGCTGCACATACGAAGCCTAATTCCACTTCTGAGGGGGCAAGCACTCCCGGTATGCACGGTTTTAATGGGTAGTATAGCTGCATGGAATATTAGGGGTTTGAACCGACCCCTCAAACAGAAAGAGGTTCGGCAGGTGGTAAGTGAAAATAATCTTAATGTTTGTGCTATCTTGGAATCCCATGTACATATTTCTAGTCTTATGGATGTGTGCAAAAGGGTGTTTAAAACCTGGGATTGGTCTTCTAATGCTTCGTCCTGTAGTAAGGGTACGAGGATTATTCTGGGGTGGACTTCTGAGGTTGTGGATGTTATGGTTTTGTCACATACGGATCAAGTCATACATATTCAGATTATATACAAGTTAGATCAAAAGGCTTTCTATTGTTCGTTTGTATATGCGGACAACTATTATGTTCATAGAAGATTATTATGGGATAATCTTTGTACACATCAGCATTTTATACAAGGAAAACCGTGGGTGTTGTTGGGAGATTTTAACTCAGCGCTTAATTTGGAGGATAGCTTCTCTAGTTCTTCCAAAATTGATGTTGGTATGCGTGATTTTAAGGAGTGTATACAACAAATTGATGTAATGGATATTAATTCTTCCGGGTTCCATTTTACATGGACTCAAAAACCCAAGCATGGAACGGGAACATTGAAGAAAATTGATAGAATCATGGGTAACGGTCAGTTTTGTGATGAGTTTCAATCCGCTCATGCCATCTTTCAACCCTATAGAATCTCGGATCATACCCCATGTGTCTTGAAACTTCCTAATGTTACTAGGCAAAGACCCAAACCATTCAAATTTGCTAACTTCCTAGTTCATAAGAAGGATTTTGCTGAAATGGTTAAAACTCATTGGGATACTCCTTTTACTGGATGCAAGATGTACAGATTAGTGAAAAAGCTAAGACTTTTGAAACATCCGATCCGAAGTATGCTCTTAGGCAAGGAAATCTGCATAATAAGGTTAAGGAGCTTCGTCTTGAGCTTGATAGCCTCAAAATAGCTATCGATGCTGATCCTCTGATAAAGAATTAAGAAACCAGGAGATTGCTGCACTTTATGATTTTAAAGAGGCGGTTCTTGATGAGGAACGCTTCTTAAAACAAAAAGCCAAGATTGAATGGTTAGAGGTGGGTGACTCTAATACTTTGTACTTTCACAACTCTGTTAAAGCAAGATCTCACAGGAGCCGGATAGAGAAGATTCAAGACGTTAATGGAGTTGATCATGAAGGGGTGGTGTGGCTACTGCGCTTGTAAAACATTATGAAGACTTCCTGGGAACTGAAGGGCCTCCATCTTGTTTTAATCCTAATGAAGTTTTCAGAAGAACTATTAGTAGGCAAAAAGCGGATTATATGGTTCGAGCGATCACTGATGTTGAAATTAAAGAAGCTATGTTCTCAATTGATGAAAATAAAGCTCCGGGTCCTGATGGGTATACCTCGCTCTTCTTTATGAAGACTTGGGATATAACGGGAAAAGAGGTATGTCTTGCCATTCATGATTTCTTTAAGACTGGCAAAATTTTGAAAGAAATCAACCATACCTTCTTAGCATTGATTCCGAAAGTGTCCACTCCTAATAGAGTTACAGATTATCGCCCAATTTCTTGCTGCAATACAATATATAAATGCATTAGTAAAATTATTACTAATCGCATTAAGGATGGGTTGGACGATATTGTGGATATTAATCAATCCGCATTCATTCCTGGTAGGCTTATATCGGATAATATTCTTCTAACTCAAGAATTAATGCATAATTATCATCGTAAGATTGGCCCCCACGATGTGCTTTTAAGGTTGACATTCAGAAAGCATATGATACTGTTAATTGGAGCTTCTTAAGAGCAACATTAATTGGTTTTGGATTCAATCCGACTATGGTACATTGGATCATGTCTTGTGTTACCAGTGTTTCTTTCTCTATCAGCTTGCATGGTAATATTCATGGTCTTTTCCAAGGAAGACGAGGTCTTAGACAGGGTGATCCCATGTCCCCATATCTCTTTACTATGGTTATGGAGGTGTTAACTCTGATGTTACACAAATCTGTGCAACATTCTCCGGGCTTCAGGTTTCATAACTTGTGTGGAAAACAACGAATTATTAACATTTGTTTTGCAGATGATCTCTTTCTCTTTGCCCGAGGTGATCTTGCTTCAGTCAAAGCTATTATGGACGGGCTTACGGAGTTTTCTAATGCCTCAGGACTTATGCCTAGTCTAGCTAAAAGCACGGCTTTCTTTTGTAATGTTCCTGATCGTATTAAGAGGGTTATTTTGGAGATCCTCCCATTTGAAGAAGGCTCTCTTCCGGTTCGATATCTTGGTGTTCCACTTATTTCATCTAGACTTTTACACAAAGATTGCACAATTTTAGTTGAAAGGATGGAGGCTAGAATAAGTGATTGGAAGAACAAGTCTCTTTCGTTTGCTGGCAGGTTACAATTAATTAATTCTGTTCTCTCTTCCATGCATATTTATTGGGCTTCAGTTTTCATTCTCCCTGCTAGTATCATTTCTGATTTGGAAAAGAAGATGCGGGCTTTTTTATGGACTCAAGGACCCATGAGCAAAGGTAAAGCTAAGGTGGCATGGAAGGATTGTTGCCTTCCTAAGTATGAGGGTGGACTTGGAATTAAAAGAATTTGTGATGTTAACAAAGCTCTTATGACTTCTCATGTATGGAGTATCTTGAATAATCGAAAGTCTCTTTGGGTACAGTGGATTAATGTGCATAAACTCAAGGGAAGAAATTTCTGGGATGTCCCTTTGAAAGCTGGCTCAACATGGGGATGGCGTAAGCTTCTTCAATTGCGAGAAGTAATCCGACCACATATTAAGTATCTGATAGGGGATGGGTGTACTACTTCAGCTTGGTTTGATAATTGGGCTTCTATTGGCCCTTTATGTAAGTTTATTACATATAGAGATATTACTAGAGCGGGATTTCGTCTTGATGCAACTGTTAATGATGTTCTAGCTAATGGACGCTGGAAATGGCCAATTGCCTGGTTTGATCTATTTCCAGTGCTTATAAATGTTACTCCTCCTGTTCTTCGTCCTGCTGTTTCTGATGTAATTACTTGGTATGATAATAATGGGAAGGAAACGGGTTTTTCAGCCTCTTCCACATGGGAAACCATCCGATTTAGAAGACCAGTTGTTCCTTGGGTTGATCTTGTTTGGTTTGCACATAGTATTCCGAGGCACTCATTTCATGTCTGGCTTATTATGAGAGAAAAACTGAAGACTCATGATAAGATGAAGCAATGGGATGTTAGTGGTTCTACTAACTTAAATCTACTTTGCTGTTCCCTCTGCAAGCGTGGACCTGATTCGCATCAACATTTATTTTTGAATGTAATTACTCATTGCAGATTTGGAATTTGGTTCGTCCCTTAATGGGATTTCATGCGGTTCCAAACCGATGGATTGATATCACTTCGATGCTATTGTTGACATCAAAGCCTAATCTTGCCAAGACGGTTATTGCTAAGCTTTTGATTGCTGCATCGGCTTATTACTTATGGCAAGAGAGAAACTCCAGATTATTTTCTCCTAAAGAAAGATCGGTTGCTCAATTGCGTGATGTTATTGTGTCTACTGTCCGGATGAAGTTAGCCACTATGAAGTTCAAGAAAAAGATTCAAGGAAGAAGCATCCTAGAAGAATGGAAGTTGGATATCACGTAAACATTTATTAAACATCACTTTTATTGTTTTGCCATTGAGAAGTCAACCAGTCTTCTAAATGTGTCCCTCTGACAGGCCTTTGGATTTATCTAAGGGTAGGAGTCTCCATTTGGTTCGCCATTTTGAGCTCTTCACTGTAATGTGCATGTTTGAGATTTGGTTTCGATTTGGTAGAATGATAGAGGTTGATGTTTGATATTGGTTACTTACATATTAGAGGTGTATTATTAATGCTTTTGATGTTATTAGCCTTTTTTATGTATTGTTCAGCTAGGTCGTTTGTGATGTTATTGTTTCACATACATATGGCATGTCATATGTATGAATTAGTTTGGTACTTTGCCAAGCTACTTGTAATAATCTTCTTTTGGGTGATTTATAAAAGCTTACCGGGTTTAAATTCCCTTTACCCAAAAAAAAAAAAAAAAACTTGCAATTAACCAAAAACGCTAGCTAATGCGGAACCCGCCAAAAAGAGAAAAAGAAATACGGAGTAGTAATATTTTCTTGCTCCTCTTTTCACCACGTGTACAACAGTCTCAAAACCCACAAACAATTCCCCTGGCACATATTGTTTGATCCACCAGTATTCACTAGTGGTCAACCCACACACACATCCCTCACACTTACACGCACCACATATACATATATCTCCCATTCACCCAACACACTTGTTTCATTCATCTTGTTTCCAATTCCGTTATCAAATATATCTAAATCATGGAAACAACAACATCTCAGCTCACTTGTCATACAATAAATTCTCTTTCTCGCTCAAGTGATTACACAAGATTCAATTCCGTTGGTAGTTTGCTTCCAAGCACTGTCAGGATCAAACGCCGGAATCGAGTCACTCGTGCTGTCGCAACCGAGCCGAAACCCAAGGCGACTGAACCTCGGTCGTCTAGAAGTACTGTCAATGGATCTCCCATTAATGGCACGGTATGTATCCAATTTTCAATACCTCTCTATATTTCTATAATTCATATACAGTGTATGTAAAAAAAGAAAAGGTAATTGGATGGGAACCAGGGGCGGAACCACATTCAACTTAGGGTCCGCTAGATGACAAATTTTTCAAAAAATGATGTATTTTTTAATGGTGTTACGGATCAATAAATATATGGGATACCAGTCAATGTGACCAACTTTAAACTTTTGAAACATTTTTGTATCAATAAAACTTATAAAAATGTATATGTACAACTAAATGATAAATAAAAACTACTAAAAGTGCCAAAAAAATCTTAAAAATCCATTATAAATAGCCAAAAATCATTAAAAACGCTAAAACTCGTAACAATTTAGTCGTTATCATTGTTATTGTTACTTTATGCCGATACAAGACTAGTGGAAAAAAAATTGTGCTACCGGTCACTTTCGTTTCTGGTTCCGCCACTGATGGGAACCTCTGATCCCATGTACCATTTGGTACCCACTAATCCCCCAGCTAGGCTAGTGTCCAGGTGAATCTCAACCACTTAATAATCCCCTGATTATCTCAAGTTTGCCTTTGGCAAGACTCGAACCCAGGACCTCTCCTGGAAAGTGGCGGCTGGTGGCCACTAGGCTATTACCTAGTGGTTCATATACAGTGTATGTATCTATATGGTAACAAGTGTTTTTTTTTTGGTTATAAGTTATGATGGTATCAAACAAACAACGGTTGTTTACAGGGTCACATTACATAGAATAACAAAAATTGAGAGTTTTTATACATACATACAAACATTCGAGATTGTGGCATACAATATCAAAAGTTCAGCCAATGCGGGGTTAGTCCACTTGGTAGAGGTTCTTGTTTCTTGGGGTGAAATCTAGGTCTATCCTTGGCAATTGTCACGCCCGATTTTAGGACTATTTGGGGTAGTTCAAAGTTTGATATATACAATAGAGATTGTGAGAGTTGCGGATACATATAATTTGACAAGTTTCATACATTTTTGGGCACTTGTCCCGTTAATTATTACAGTCTGAGGTTGATTGCAGCTTTAATCTTTTATAATGATCTCCTCATCCTCTAACTACCATATGGGCATTGTAGTTCTTTCTGATTTAATATAGTAATAATAGAAATGATGTGTCTACATTTACTATGGTTCATGATATTTTTAGGGAATTTTTGCATTGGGTATCTGAAAAAGTGGTTTTAGGTTTTGATTTATGGGTGTATTTTTTATTTATGCGTGTATGCAGAGAATGGAGACAGTTTCGCAAGAGATTAAAAGAGTTAGGGCTCAGATGGAGGAGAATGAGCAGTTGGCATCACTTATGAAGGGCCTTAGGGGTCAAAATTTAAGTGACTCTCAGTTTGCTGCTGACGATGTTCAACTTCGCCTTGTAGAGGTATTACTCACAATCCAGGACTATGGTCCACAAATAACACACTTAGATTGGTTAGACGTTTTTCTGATTACACTTTATAATATTCCAACCTAGTTATTATAACTTTTGTTTTTAAATCTGTGCTTGTTTCGTTATTTAGCAGATATACAAATTCTATTATGATGAACCATGGTTATCAGATCAAATTACCAAATTAGCCAGTTTCAGAAATGTATATATTTACCAGTTTCGGACATTATTGAGTATTTGAGTATACGTCCCAAAATCGATCACCAACTGATGTGTACATTTATTCTATGACATTAGCCTTTTAGGTGTGTCAATGAGTCTGTGTTTTATATGAAATTTGGGTTTGTACTTTGTCAGACTGATGAAAGTAGCGAATTGTTGCCAATGGTGTATGATCCTGCTAGCATTTCTGCATATTGGGGTAAAAGGCCAAAGGCTGTTGCCACTCGTATAATGCAGCTGACGTCTGTGGCAGGAGGGTTTTTATCACGCCTTGCTTGGGACGTGATAAACAAAAAGGTTAAAGAGGTAAGTGATCATTTATGTTTTCTTCCCGTGTATTTTGAGGAAGGGAATAAAAATAATGATCCAAAGACCACTTTCATTAGTAGCTTGACGGTGCTTGTTTACATATGAGATTTATGCCCACTCAAAACTTATATTGATAAAAAATTGTTATGTTCCTCAGAATGAAGTCGCTCGAGCAATTGAGTTGAGGGAGATCGTAACCTCTTTGGGTCCGGCATATATAAAACTAGGGCAAGCATTAAGCATTCGACCAGATATATTGTCACCTGCTGCAATGACTGAGCTGCAAAAGCTTTGTGATAAGGTTAGACCAGACTTAGCATCTGAGTATTCGGTGAATGCACATTGACAAAAGAACGCCGAAACTCTCTTATTATAAAGTGATAATAGTAGTATATCTTCATTCTGAATTACTCGAAATCCCTCAATTTCACTTGTGTTTTCTGATTGCCCAAGGTTCCATCATATCCGGATGACATTGCCATGGCATTTATAGAAGAGGAACTTGGACAACCATGGTACAATATCTATTCGGAACTCACAACGTCCCCTATAGCTGCAGGTGACTTCCTTACCTCCTACTCCTTCAGATTCTTTTTCTTCTCTTTGAAATATTAATATTCACAGACCATTACGGCACACTTCTCCGTAGGGTGAATACCGTTTTTGTCCCCTTCATTTTTACGCACATATGTAAGTAGGATTGTACTTCCTCTCAAGGAATAATGTGATCTGTAAATGTATATGGTGTCTGACTTTATGTTGCTAAAGAAAGTCACCTTACATTTACCATGGACCTGAATATATTGCAGCTTCACTTGGGCAAGTTTACAAGGGTCGACTGAAGGAAAATGGGGATTTGGTTGCTGTTAAGGTACAGCGGCCTTTTGTGCTTGAAACGGTAACCGTTGATTTGTTCATCATAAGGAACTTGGGATTGGCTCTTCGACGCTTTCCTCAGGTAATATTAGTCACATTGTTAAAAATGTACTTCCATATTATATTATATATTTCATCATGAGGAACCGGTGGTCCTTTCATTGGAGGAAAGACAGTATGGTTTATGATGTTTCTTCCTTTCATATTTAGATCTCTCTGGATGTTGTTGGCTTGGTTGATGAATGGGCTGCTCGTTTCTTTGAGGAACTTGACTATGTTAACGAGGGTGAAAATGGAACATATTTTGCAGAGATGATGAAGAAGGACCTACCACAGGTAATTTCTGTTCTGTAATCAAATACAGATGTCTTTTTGTGCCTTCACACAATTTGCTAGTCCACATTTCTTCAACATATTGTAATATGTTCTGCTGTTTCAGGTTGTCATACCCAAAACCTACACGAAATACACATCAAGGAAAGTTCTTACTACACAATGGGTTGATGGCGAAAAGCTTTCACAAAGTACTGAAAATGATGTTGGGGAGCTGGTTAATGTCGGTGTTATATGCTACCTAAAGCAGGTAAACTTTTGCAAATAAAGGGAATATTTGGGTGTATATATTAATGATTTGAGATTTAAATAAAGGGTCAAATAAGAAAACATGAATTATTTTATTACAATACTATATTTGGTAACGCTTTCTGACAAATTCCGTTTTTGAATGTAGTTGCTGGATACAGGTTTCTTCCATGCTGATCCACATCCTGGAAATATGATTCGCACTCCAGATGGGAAGCTTGCTATTCTTGATTTTGGTAATAACGATAGCATCTGTTTTGAGTTGTTTTACCTGATTTCCTTTCATTTGTTATTAATGCTAATTGCTTGAATAATCATTCTGCTGACAGGTTTGGTAACGAAGTTGACGGATGACCAAAAGTATGGGATGATTGAAGCTATTGCTCATCTTATTCATAGAGATTATGATGCAATTGTCAAAGATTTTGTGAAACTTGGTTTCATTCCAGAGGGTGTAAATCTGGATCCTATATTACCTGTGTTAGCCAAAGTATTTGACCAGGCCCTTGAAGGCGGGGGCGCAAAAAATATCAACTTCCAGGAGTTGGCAGCTGATTTGGCTCAAATAACATTTGACTATCCATTTCGCATCCCTCCTTATTTTGCTCTTATCATTAGAGCAATAGGAGTTCTTGAGGGCATAGCTTTAGTAGGAGATCCAGAATTTGCCATTGTGGATGAAGCATATCCATATATTGCGCAGGTATAATGTTTAAGGCATGCTTCATCTTTTGCTACTTTATGAATTATTTATAATCGAATAAGTCATGATAAGTCAAGTTTTGATCTAATATTATGCATAGATAACCAGATACTAAAAAAAACAGAAAATAAATGGTATGAGATTCTGGTACTCTCTTACTGAATCAGCTCCATGTTTGGCTAAACTTAAAGTTTCCATTATTTTGTTGTCTGACTTCAGAGACTACTTACTGATGAATCTCCACGTTTAAGGAGTGCTTTGCGTTACACCGTATATGGAAAATCTGGAGTTTTTGATGCTGAAAGATTTATAGATGTGATGCAAGCTTTCGAGAGTTTCATAACAGCAGCCAAAAGTGGTGGCGGGGAAGATCTGAATGGTGATATGGCTGGACTTGGTATTATACAAAGTCAGACAAACTTTAACTTACCAATGTTCCAGTCAGGTGGATCTCAAGAATCGCCAGTTCAAACAAGAGCAGCTTTGGCATTTCTGCTGTCTGACAAAGGGAATTTCTTTCGAGAATTTCTCTTGGACGAGGTAACCAACATAGTCTTTTTATCTTTTTTCTCTGTTTGGCCACTTTATCTTGTATAGTATAAATAACCAAATGGGCATCAGGTGGATTGGGTAATGGAATTTGGTCAACAAGATTATTTTTGTGCAAGTCTAGATGATTAGGGTCACAGTTGGTTGATCCGTAACACTTTGGTCTAAAACATGTAATTTTATATGTAGTTGACGTGTCACGCGTAATGATATAAAGTATATAAACAGTAGTCAGTCTGATTGAGTAAAATGATTTAGATAGTCATATGTATGTATGTAAACTCAGTCAACTTAAGACTCGTTTATTAACGCTTATTTCCTTTTAAACTTATATTTCTTAGCCTTTTTACCCATTAGAGACAAAACATAACCTGAATCAACCCATTATAAGTGAATTGTCATATCGGTTTGTACGTAGCTAATCCTTGAATTTGGTTTGGACCTCACATTAAAGTCGTGCAATATTCCATCAAATAGTCGTCAACCAAGAATTTGAAACTGTGCTAAAGTGTTAATTTTATGTCAACAGATTGTGAAAGCCATTGACGCTGTTACTAGAGAACAGTTGGTCCAAGTAATGGCAGTATTGGGAATCCAAAACCCAACACCAGTTTTTAGCATGGTTCCTACCTTTGGAACCATAAGGCCCACGGGTTTCATTCCTTACATAACTGAGGAAGACAAAGTTATATTAAACAATGTTCAAAAGATTGTTGGATTTTTAACTTCTCAAGATTCAAGACCAAAATCACCAGATCAGGTACTAATATGAAGACATTGCTTTACTGTGATCAGTACTACAAATTTTCTTTACTGGTCAATAAAGTACCTTACTTTTGCTTACAGGGTTTAGATGTGACTCGTGTCATCCAAGAACTTATCCCCATAATGCCCGGTTTATCAGCTAAAGTGCTTCCTGAAGTGCTAAGTCGGTTATCTTCCCGAGTTATGGCTCGCTTGATCCGGGATACATTTTTGTAATTTAAGACGGCAGCAACTGGCCACACAATTGTGCATATGATAGGAACTGTTATTGAACTTCTAAAATTGTAACCGAGTTCAATTTCTTTTGCCAATCTACTTGGCTCGCACACATTTACCCTTACCTGATACTTTGAGTTGTATAGAACTATAGGACAGGCAACGTGGCAGATGGACAAATGTAAAGTTGTAAAAGGAAAATAATACAGAGCTTAAAACTTATTTTATGCCATTTTTAAACTGTATTTTATGCTTACAGAAGCATATATCAACTTTTTACTCTCAAATTCTGCAAGTTTCATTGTTCAGAAACATTTGCACATTCACATGCAGGCATGAACACTCGATCAATACACAACATTAAACCAAAACTTCATGTATTTGCTGTTGCACAGATTATGGAAACTTCGTAAAATATCTGTTAACGCAACCAGTGTGCAACGCTTTCCCTGTTACATAATACATTTCCAACTGAAAGTTTATCAACATTTTGACAGTAAAGGCAGTCTACACTCTCCTGATGCATAAGGATGATATTCCTCTTCAATGTTGCATCATTGAATGCCGCAACTCATAATACATTAAGTGGCCAAAAATTAACAGCATAACCATCTTGAACGGTCATCATTGATATATTTACTATTTCCCTATCTGAATTGAGAAACAAAAACAGACAAAATAAAAAAGAGAATAATATCTATGATTTTAGTATTTCACATTGCTATAGAAACTAGTTATTCTATCCATGTTTTGCTGTGGATTTTGACATTTTGGCGAAGAACTAACATAGGAGAAGTAGACTTTGTGCTTAGATACCAAATTATCCATGTTCCAAGTTTTGTTTGATGACGGTTACAAAAATATAGCGTTTGGTTAATCTAACCACATATTTCTATTAGAGTTAACCCTTAAATTACGTTTCTATACCAATCAAGTAATCAACTAAAACATGTCATTCTCAACCAAATCGAATTGTCATGCTCCGTATGGTCTTATACCATTTTCCATAACCCGTATGGTCTTACCACAATACGCCATACCCCATATGGTTTTACCACAATACACTGTACCCAGTGTGGTCTTATCACAATATGTCATACCCCGTATGGTCTTACACTAATTGTCATACTATGTATGGTCTTCATCCCATCAACTCAATTACGACATATAGATTCCACCATCATATCATGTAATTGACCCGACATGTGAATAAACAAATATAAAGATACTCAACTCAATGACGAACAACCAAATCCAGGATGACCACAAATATCATTGTAATTGCTTTCTACCTAGCAAATCAAGTCATAAAACATACATAAGGGCACTAGGAGTCATGAAGCCCAATTTTTCAACCTTCCCAAATCCCACCAATCACATCTTTCCATCTCATTTTACCCCTCAAACCCTCACAACCAACTCTCCCAACTCATTTCTTTGGCATTCATAACTTTTTCAACCCTCCCAAATTTTTTTATTTTCTTTTTCATTTAATTTAATCAAACATTTATAATAAAAACTTAAACGATTCATTAAAATAAACTAAACATTACATAAACATAAACATAATTTAAAAAAGTACATAAACATAATTAAAAAAACTACATAAACAACATATTAGAAATTAAAATACTACATCATAATAAAGACACCTAAATCAATGTCTATCCCGATATATGCGTTGTCAGATCATACTGGAGGCGATGATGGACTTTTTCGTCATGTAACTCCTGCATCACATTCCGGTTATAAACTATAGGGGCAGATGGATCCATAATACGAACCGGTGATATTACCCTCCCGTCGCCTTTTATGATCATGTTGTGCAATATACAACATGTGGTGACAATTTTCCCAATCTTCTCCTTTGGCAAGAACCGGAGGGGATACTCCAAAATCTTCCATTTCCACTTGAGAACACCAAAAGCCCGCTCAACATCCTTTCTTGCCACCTCTTGGAGCCTTTTGAACTTCTTTTTGTCCACTTCGACTGGATGCGGATATGCCTTAACAAACGTAGACCACCTAGGATAGATTCCATCGGTAAGGTAATATCCACGCTTGTAATGTCGTCCATTTACGCTAAATGAACTGTCTGGTGCGGATCCATTACGCTCGGAATAAAACAATGGCGACTGAAAAGTTGACATCGTTGTTCGATCCAGCAGGACAAAAAAACGAATGCCAAATCCACAAGTCATGGGAAGCAACACATTCGATAATAATAGTCGGCACCTTATGATCACCCCTCGTGTATTGCCCTTTTAAGTATTTAGGACACTTAGCCCATTCGATGTGTGTACAATCAAGACTACCAAGCAAACCTGGAATGCGGTGTCTTTCTTCACGCGCTTGTGTGATGAGAACAATGTCGAGAGATGTCGGCTTACGTAATAACTCCTTTTGATATAAAGCAATGACCGCATCACAAAAATACTCGAGGCTCTCGCGTGATGTTCTTTCAGCCATGCATATATACTCATCAAAGTTATCTGGAGGTTCACCCGTCGCCAATTGATTGATCGCCGATGTGCATTTCTATAGAGCCGTGAAGCTTTTTTTCTCCCGACCGTTGTATCGCTCTTAAAAGTACTCGACCTAACTTCGATATCACCAACAATCTTCCAAAACAACCTTTGGCTCATGCGAAAACGATGACGGAAAAATGGCTCGTCGAACTTTGAGTCTTCAACAAAATAGTCACGCATTAGTGTTTCGTGAGCTTCGGCCCGGTTTTGATCGATGTACCTACGGGTGTCGGTAGAGTTTCCGGTGTCTTCAAGCTCGTCTAACACCCTTCGGAAAAACTTGAAAGTACTCCCCGTGGATAAGTCGGAAAGAGTAAGTGGTTCACAATATGAAGACGAGGAGGAAGATGAATCCATTTGATAAAAGTGAGGTGTTTGGGGTGAATGTTTATATGAAAAGTGTGTGTAAAATGTATATATTTAGTTGTTGTGGTTGTGGGTTTGAAAGAATTGGGGTTAACTAAGTAAAAAAGGGGTTTTTTTAAAACCATTGCACGCTCTCCCATTTTCGACCGTTGAACGGTCGCTTCCTCAAGCCTCCAACGTACCCTCCACTGCTTCAAATCCCACTCACTCCAAGCCCGTCCAGAACCCGCAGGGTCGGCGGCGGTATTTTTGGGCGTGTTTGCCCAGCCCGCGTGCAGCCCTCCCTGACTCCGTATGCCCTAAGGCCATTTATCCATAGCCACTATTTTCACTAGAATTTATACAACCTTTCCAAACTTATATTGTTATTGAGTTGGTTTATCTTTACACAAAATCTCATTTGTCCATGTTTTCATAATCACAACAATATGACTATACCATTTTACTAGTCAAAATTATCATTTTCATCTCTTGACTTTACTAGTCACCAACAACATCAAAATCAAATTCATAATCCAACCCAATAACAAGAAAATCACCAAAATAAAAATGGGAAGTCATGAAATATCATGCATGGTCCTAAATTGACCAAAAACATAGAGTTCAATATCAAAAATCCCAATTTAATAAAATCCCCAAATTGGTTAACTTGCATGAACCCTAACTTGAACTAAATCTAAACAACTTACTTTAATGAAAACCCCCAAATTCTATCCATCTTAAGAACCCTAATTTCAAATAGTAAAATAGTCAAAATTATTCTTACCTCAAAGAATTAATAGCTATTAAAATCACTAATTTCTACTCTTCTTTCCTTGTAATTTCGATCCACGCACGCCTCAACCCACCATTTTCTTGCTAGGAATCTTGAGAGTAAATTTTTTTATATGTAACACCTCAAATTTTTAAAAGATAAATAAATGATTTATTATTATAGTTTTACCATTAAAATATTTTCCTAGTATTTTAAATTGAATTACGGTGTTAAATTAGTCGAAACCTTAGTGGCCGGTGGGTAAGATACTCTTGATTTTGATGTGGCACAAAAAGAAGTTGCTAGCCATATTCATTTTTGGTGAATCATTTACCATCACAAATATTTGTACCTACTTTTACTATTTTCTCTTTTCCTTCTCAATTCTTCTTTCATTTTGAGTGTTCTTAATTTCAAGTAACTAAAGAAAAGATTCAAGAGATAATAATAGTAATCACCCTCAAACTTTTTAGTAATTTCAAGTGGAGATTTTAGTGTGTGATTTCCATAATCATTCAAATCAAAATCCTCAAGCAACAATAATAATTCTAAGACTTCTAGCAATTTAATTTGAGGATTGAGAGTGTGTGTGGGGGCTAAAATTAGAAGAGAGAAGAAATTAAACAATGCTAGCGCAGTGGTTGGACACCCCGGATGTTGTAGCACGGGTCACACGTTCGAATCCCATCTCGAGCGTTGTTACTAGCCAATATTCTTGGCGAGCGAGTTGAATTTACCGGGTGGATCGGGCGGGGGGAGGGGATCGGGTAGGCCCACGGTATTCAGTCCGGATACCCGTGGTCCGGCCCTTCGCTGTTCTAAAAAAAAAAAAAACTAGTGATTTTTCCATTCTTCCCATCTTATATTCTTCATTCAAGGAATGAATTTGATCACTTTGTTACTATTGAAATTAGGGTTCGTGCAATCAATTAAATTTGGGGGTTTTGATGAAATGGGTCATTTGGATTAATTTCAAGTTAGGGTTCTTGAACTTTAATGAAATTGGGGATTTTGGGTGGGATGATGTTTTTGTTATTGTTTTTTCCAATTTCTACTTGTAATCTTGTGTATGGTCATGGAGTTGCATGAATATTTTTGATATAGAGTGGTTGATGACCTTTATGGTCAAAATGAGAATTTGCTAATTGTTAGTCCAGGTTTCACTGGACTCGCCCCATATTTCATTGGAGTGGTCCAGTCATCTGGAGCTCTTGAAGATTTGTCTAGAAATAAATGAAGACAAGTGAATGCCTAACTTGTACAGAAGATCTGGATGGCACCAGATTTCAGTTCACTAGACTTCATTCCAGTCAAGATCTATTCCACTGAAGACATTCTCACTGAAGTCGAAGACTGAAGTCTGATGAAGAAGACTGGCTAAATGGTGGAGCCCAGTAACAGTTTTACCAGATCAAGTCTGGAGTATCTTTCAGTGTTCTAGAATTTATAACTCTTGTTGAGTCCTAATGTTCATTGTAAATTTGGTGATAACAAATCTGATAGTAAAACAATTAGAAATCTTTTGGTCCTTTACATTCTTAATATATAAGCTGAGTCTTTAAAACTATTTCTTAAAAGTTTGTAAAGATCGAATTAAGTTGTATTCACCCCCCCCCCTCTACAACTGTTATGTGTACAATATACTTTGGTATATTGATACACCTTGGGACGTGTCAATTGGTATCAGAGCAGGGGTTAAGAATTAACTTGATCCTTGCTTATTTTAATGAAAGTAAAGCATAATGTCTTCTTATGTTGATAATGGTTCTTCTACCAGACCACCCATGTTTGATAAAGATGATTTCAGTGGGTGGAAAGGTCGACTGTCTTTGTTCCTTGAATCCATCGATAACAATATGCCTAACATCCTTGCAGATGGTCCTTATGTTCCTACACAGACCCTTGTGGTTGATGTTGTGGTCAGAGATGGTCAACCAACCATTCCTGCCACAGTCAAATCTATTGTTAAGGACAAGGCAGATTGGGGGGATGAGGATAGGAGATTGGCAAATTTGGATGTGAAGGCAAGAAATTTCATTGTCCAAGTTGTGCCCAAAGATATTTACCATTCTATTAAAATGTGTTCAACTGCTAAGAAAATGTGGGGTACTCTGACTATCATGTTTGAGGGTTGTTTTACTTCCATGGAATCCACCATAACTACTTTAACCAGGAAGTATGAGAGATTTTTCTCATTAAGGAATGAATCCTTGACTGATACTCACACCCGCTTTAATGCATTGGTTAATGATTTAGCTGCAGTAGGAAATGTTAAGAGTAAATTTCTAGATTCTCTACCACCTAAATGGAATAATTATATTTCTTCTGTTAAGCTAAGTTCTATTTATCAAGATCTTGATCTCCCTGGACTCTTTGGTTTACTCCATAACCAAGAGTGTTCAGAGGCTGAAAAGTTGATTGCTATGGGTGATTCTTATAGTCAGCCTGCTACTGCACTTGTTGCATCTATGACTGAACACCCTAGCTCAATAAGTAATGAGATCATTCCTTGTAGGGGTGAGTACGGTTCGGTTTGGGTCGGTTTTTAACTAAAACGAAAACTGAACCGCTATAATTCGGTTTTTGAAATCTAAACCCATTGGGTTTCGGTTTTTTCGGTTTCGGTTTTTTCGGTTTGGGTATTTTTCGGTTCGGTTTTTCGGTTTTAGTCGGTTTTTAACCACTTGTGGGTTGAGCCAATTTGAGTTAAAAAAGATTAAGGTTTATACCATATGATTATACTACAACTTCAATAACTTATCCAAACAATATTACTAACAAAAACAATTCAACAATGACAATAAATCCATCAAATTAAGTTGAACAAACTTCAAATATTTATTTCAAATAACTATTTATATCTTTCACGTGTTGTTTAAATATGCAATTGATTAAACCGAATCGATCTTGTTGTGTCTTTTCACATAAAACATATAATTAATATTGTTTTGTACACTAACTAAAAGCAAATATATTAACATGTTTAATGAGAATGAGTATTAAAAGGATATAAATACAAAATTTTATAAACAATATATATTTTTGGTTCGGTTCGGTTTTTATGGTTCGGTTTTTCATATGAAACCGAAACCGAACCAAAACATTCGGTTTTCAAAAAATCAAAACCGAAAACCATTGGTTTTTCGGTTTTTCGGTTTCGGTTTTTTCGGTTTCGGTTTTTCGTTGTTTTTTGGTTTTTATCGGTTTTTCGGTTTCGGTTTTTTCGGTTTCGGTTTTTTCGGTTTCGGTTTTTTCGGTTTCGGTTTTTTCGGTTTCGGTTTTTTCGGTTTCGGTTTTTTCGGTTTCGGTTTTTTCGGTTTCGGTTTTTTCGGTTTCGGTTTTTCGGTTTCGGTTTTTCGTTCGGTTTTTCGGTTTTAGTCGGTTTTTAACCACTTTCGGTTTTCATCGTTTTTTTGGTTTTCGGTTTTTTGGTTTCGGTTTTTTCGGTTTCGGTTTTTTCGGTTTCGGTTTTTTCGGTTTCGGTTTTTCGGTTTCGGTTTTTTCGGTTTCGGTTTTTTCGGTTTCGGTTTTTTCGGTTTCGGTTTTTTCGGTTTCGGTTTTTCGGTTTCGGTTTTTCGGTTTCGGTTTTTCGGTTTTTTTCGGTTTTTATCGGTTTTTGGTTTCGGTTTTTTCGGTTTCGGTTTTTTCGGTTTCGGTTTTTTCGGTTTCGGTTTTTCGGTTTCGGTTTTTCGTTGTTTTTCGGTTTTAGTCGGTTTTTAACCACTTGTGGTTTTCATTCTTTTTTGGTTTTTTGGTTTTTGGTTTCGGTTTTTTCGGTTTCGGTTTTTTCGGTTTCGGTTTTTTCGGTTTCGGTTTTTCGTTGTTTTTTCGGTTTTATCGGTTTTTCGGTTTCGGTTTTTTCGGTTTCGGTTTTTCGGTTTTTTTTGTTTTTCGGTTTTTCGGTTTCGGTTTTTCACTTCGCCCCTGCTTTTTTGTTTATGTCTCAAACTGAAGTAGAAGAAGAGTTAACTGGAGGCTCTCTAGTTATGATGTTACTGGTGCTTGAGCGTACTGAAGAGAAGGAGTTCACTGGAGTCCCAGTCTCCTGAAGTCTCTACTGAAGGAATTCACTGATGTTTTTCCAGAAGACCTACCTGAAGGTTTGCCACCAGTAAGAGGAATTGAACACCAGATTGACCTGGTTCCAGGTTCAGTTCTTCCAAACAAAGCTGCTTATAGATGCTCACCTACTGAAGCAAAGGAGTTGCAAAGGCAGGTAGATGAGTTGGTTGCCAGAGGTTATGTGAGAGTAAGTATGAGTCCTTGTTCAGTTCCAGCTCTCCTGGTCCCAAAGAAAGATGGTTCGATGAGAATGTGTGTTGATAGCAGAGCCATAAATAATATAACTATTAAGTATAGATATCCCATTCCCAGATTGGATGATATGCTTGATGAGTTACATGGCTCCGGTGTGTTTTCTAAAATTGATCTCAGAAGTGGTTATCACCAGATCAGAATGAAGGATGGAGATGAGTGGAAGACTGCATTCAAAATTAAAGGAGGCCTTTATGAATGGTTAGTAATGCCTTTTGGTTTATCTAATGCTCCTAGTACTTTCATGAGACTGATGAATGAAGTTCTCAGGCCACTTATTGGTCAGTTTGTTGTTGTTTACTTTGATGATATTCTCGTATATTCAAAAACTGAAGTGAAGAAGAGTTAACTGGAGGCTCTCTAGTTATGATGTTACTGGTGCTTGAGCGTACTGAAGAGAAGGAGTTCACTGGAGTCCCAGTCTCCTGAAGTCTCTACTGAAGGAATTCACTGATGTTTTTCCAGAAGACCTACCTGAAGGTTTGCCACCAGTAAGAGGAATTGAACACCAGATTGACCTGGTTCCAGGTTCAGTTCTTCCAAACAAAGCTGCTTATAGATGCTCACCTACTGAAGCAAAGGAGTTGCAAAGGCAGGTAGATGAGTTGGTTGCCAGAGGTTATGTGAGAGTAAGTATGAGTCCTTGTTCAGTTCCAGCTCTCCTGGTCCCAAAGAAAGATGGTTCGATGAGAATGTGTGTTGATAGCAGAGCCATAAATAATATAACTATTAAGTATAGATATCCCATTCCCAGATTGGATGATATGCTTGATGAGTTACATGGCTCCGGTGTGTTTTCTAAAATTGATCTCAGAAGTGGTTATCACCAGATCAGAATGAAGGATGGAGATGAGTGGAAGACTGCATTCAAAATTAAAGGAGGCCTTTATGAATGGTTAGTAATGCCTTTTGGTTTATCTAATGCTCCTAGTACTTTCATGAGACTGATGAATGAAGTTCTCAGGCCACTTATTGGTCAGTTTGTTGTTGTTTACTTTGATGATATTCTCGTATATTCAAAAACTGAAGTTGAACATGTTATTCATTTAAGAAGTGTGTTTGAATTACTGAGAAAACACCAGTTGTATGGTAAACTGGAGAAATGTGATTTCATGGTTGAAAGTGTAATATTTCTGGGGTATGTTGTTTCAAAAGAAGATATTTCCATGGATCCTTCAAAGGTAGAAGCCATCAGATCATGGCCAGTTCCTACTACAATCACTGAAGTAAGAAGTTTTCACGGACTGGCATCTTTTTACAGAAGGTTTATCAATAATTTCTCTACAGTTGTGGCCCCAATCACTGATTGTCTGAAGAAAGGTGTGTTTGACTGGCCTAACTCAGCCCAGTTGGCCTTCGAGTCACTGAAGGAGAAGCTCAGTTCAGCTCCAGTTCTATCCTTGCCAGATTTTGATCAGTTGTTTGAGTAGAGTGTGACGCCAGTGGAGTAGGTATTGGTGCAGTTTTAGTACAAGCAGGGCGCCCAGTTGCCTATTTCAGTGAAAAGCTCAATGGTTCTAAACTGAAGTATAGCACTTATGACAAGGAATTTTATGCAATTATTCGTGCTATCACTCACTGGTCACATTATCTGAAGCCAAAGCAGTTTGTCTTATTTTCTGACCATGAAGCACTGAAGTTCATTAATGGTCAACATAAACTTAATGCCAGACATGCAAAATGGGTGGAATTTTTGCAGTCATATTCTTTTGTTTCTAAGCACAAAGCTGGAGTGGCTAATGTTGTTGCTGATGCACTTTCCAGACGATATTCGTTGTTATCAATTCTGGAAGCAAGAGTTCTTGGATTTTCTTTCATTAAAGAGTTGTATGCTGCTGATCCAGACTTCACTGCTCGCCTTACTGAAGCTAATCAGAAAGGACCATTTGTTGTACAAGATGGTTTCTTATTCAAGAATGGAAAGTTATGTATTCCAAAAGGTTCTATCAGAGATTTACTGATAAGGGAAGCACATGGGGGAGGTCTGGCTGGCCATTTTGGTATTAACAAAACTGGAGAGATTCTCACTGAACACTTCTACTGGCCAAGTTTACTGAAGGATGTTCAGAATATCATCAGTCGCTGTCCAACTTGTCACCAGGCGAAGGCTACTTTTCACAAAGGACTGTATACTCCTCTTCCAGTTCCAAGCCAGCCATGGGAAGATCTCAGTATGGATTTCATTGTTGCACTGCCCAGAATTCAGAGAGGAAAAGACTCAATAATGGTGGTTGTTGATTGATTTTCAAAAATGGCACATTTTGTTCCCTGCAACACCACAAATGATGCTTCAGCAGTTGCAAATCTATTTTTCAAAGAAATTGTTCGATTACACGGGATTCCAAAAACAATTGTTTCAGATAGAGATGTGAAGTTTCTGAGTTATTTCTGGAAGACCTTATGGAGACTGATGGGTACCAGATTAATGTTCAGTACGTCTCACCATCCTCAGACTGATGGACAGACTGAAGTTACAAACAGAACAATTGGTTTGTTATTAAGAACACTGGTGAAGAAGACACTGAAAGATTGGGATCTGAAGCTTGCTCATGCTGAGTTTGCTTTCAACAGAGCTCCAAATTATTCAACCAGTAAATCCCCGTTTGAAGTTTGTTATGGTGTCAATCCACTGACTCCCATTGATTTAATTCCATTTTCGATTGAACCAAAGGCAAGTATTGAAGTTGAGGCCAGAGCAAAAGAAATCAAGAAAATTCATGAACAAGTGAAGGCCAGAATAGAGAAAGCAAATGCCAGTTAAAAGGCAAGGGCGAACAAGCATCGAAAGCAGTCCAGTTTTGCTCCAGGTGATCTAGTCTGGGTATACCTCAGAAAAGAAAGATTTCCAGCAAGAAGGAAGAACATGCTGATGCCCAGAGCTGAAGGGCCATTCAAGATTCTGGAGAGATATGGTGATAATGCTTATAAAGTTGAGCTACCTTGAGATATGTCAGTTTCAAGTACTTTTAATGTCGGAGATCTAATGCCTTATCTGGAAGATGAATACCTCGAGGACTTGAGGACAAGTCCTTTCTTAGAGGAGGAGATTGATGTGGAAATGTCCAGGTTCACTGAACTGAATGATACCAGTGAACTAGAGAAGTCAACTGAACTGAAGGGTAGAACTGAACGAATAATGCCATCTGAGCAGGCCATGCTAATTCTGCCAGCAATAGCCCATTTCAGACAAGTGTTCACTGAACCAGTCCAGTCACCAGTGATAACACTTCTCCAGTGGAAAGAGTCTCCAGTGACAACCAGTAGTGATCCACCAGTGAAGTTCTCCACTGAAGCACTCCAGTGACCAGCTCCAGTCTAGTCTCCAGATTTGAGTCTCCAGTGAAAGTTCCAGATTTAAGTTACCAGTTTACTAAATAAAGTTTGTTCCAGTCGTGTGTTTGTGGACCCAATAAAGAAGGAATGACAGCTGTCAAAGAAGATAAGGGAGGAGCGTGTGACAACGTTAATCCTAACGGTTTGTGGACCCTTGTGCAGAAGGAATCTTTCTAGAAGCTTTGTCTGTCCATTCCTTATTGGTTGATAAATTAGTGGCTGTCCTTAGCACATGACAGCTTTTTGATTATTTTATTGTATTTCGTTAATTCCTAGGTAATAGCATGTGGCTATAAATAGGGGCTCTTTTTCATTGTAAAAATAATGTTATGTTGAATTGAATGAAATTAATAGAGCAGCCTCTATTTCTTAAAAATCTTCTTTTACCTTTAGAGATCTTTGATCTTGGTGGTTAGGAGTGACCCCCTTTATCAATATTTGTGGTGGTTCGTCCTTTATCAAATATTGTGGTGAGGTCTAAATCTTCGGTTTCCTTTATCTGTAATCGTGGTGGTTAGACCTTTATCGATTATAGTGGTGGGCGGAGTGTTTCTTTTATCCTTGATTCCGGTGGCTTGGCCTTTACGAATCTTGGTGGTGGATTCTTTTATCTATCATTTTATTTTATAGTCTTGTTTTATTATTTGTTTCATGTTAAAATCCAGAAAATACCAAAAATAGTCTTCCGCTGTCGTTTGTCGCGTGATTTACGCATCAAGCAATAGAAGATTAATACGTGGTTGAATTGGACATCAAGAGAAGAAGGGCCTTCTCCTATAAAAGCCCCATTCCTTGATTGCATATAGGTGGCATTTCCTGAGAATCATATACACAGCTTAGTCTGTATGAGATCAGCTTGGGCTGATTCTCTTGAGTAGAAACTTGTTGATTGTAATTTGTCATTTCAGCTGGGTTGTTTAGATATCTGTAGGCTATCTTGTTTCCGCAACAACCCTGTAATTCTTTGTATATATTATATCTTAATAAAGAGTTACTTTGAAAATTACAATCTGTGTTGAAGAATGTTTCTTTATTTTACTTGCTTTACTATTTTATTGATTCCTGTTCTTTACATTCTTAATATATAAGTTGAGTCTTTAAAACTATTTCTTAAAAGTTTGTAAAGATCGAATTAAGTTGTATTCACCCCCCTCTACAACTGTTATGTGTACAATATACTTTGGTATATTGATACACCTTGGGACGTGTCAACTCTGAACACTGATTACGAGGAATGACTTTATACCTTTATACTCTATTATCCAGACAATCCATTTGTCTGTGATAAAGTACAACATATGTGTAAAGGTGGTTGGTCTAAAGTAAGACAAGTCACATCAATGTGACTTTATCCTTGTACTTTAAACAATGCATTTAAGTAATCACAATTAATTCCTTAAATCCAACCATATTTGTACTGCTTTGGATCCACTGGTGGATTTATTTTTCCTATAAATACCAAGTCATTCCTTGGCCAAAATGACTTTTGCATTTTTGGTGAACTATATTGTAAAATACTCTCGATCGCAAAAAGAATACTTCGCAACTTTAAGTATTTCGATCTTGCTAGAATATTTACCAAGTATAGATCACTTGTAATTCATAGATTGTTAGGATATTTACATATTTGTATTATCTTGGTTCCGCAACAATCTTGTATTTTATTTAACATCAATAAATAAAGTACACTTGAAAATTACATTGTGTTCCACCATTTATTTATTTATTGCTTTAAGCCTGTATTACTTTATTTATATTGCATTTATATTTAAAGTAATACTAGTTCTTTTGTAGTATTGTATCTCTAAATTAGAAAGCCTTATTTAGAGATATCATTATTTGATTTACATTATTATAGAGGTGATTTTGAAAGTACCATCAAGTTTGGGACTTACAGTATTGTAATAAGAATGAATTTTTGGGGTAAGAGGGTACAATTATACCCCGGTTAGTATATATAATTACCCAAAACAATTATAGTTCAGGCAACATGATTGGGTATCATGTTGGCTTGTACAAACATATGCTTAAAAAGCAACAACCAAAAACCTAAATGGCAAGTGACAAACCACTCCCATACTAACCTATCTAGATATGAAATAATTATTTAAAACATTACAATCAGCAAACTAGATAGGTCGAAAAACTCATGATGCTAAGGCGCACTGATAAGTGAAGAAGGTAACTTCCATCGAGATAAAACATCTTCCACTCTTCTGTTTTTCTTGAAACGAAAAGTCATGAGTTTGAGCCTAATGGTAGAAAGAATCACCTCCACCAGTTGATTTTCAGATCGTCTCTTATGTTGAAAAATACGATTATTCCTCTTTTGCCAAAGGTGGTAAACCGTTGTAGATAGTACTAACTTAGTCATCACACCCAAACATGAACTTTTCTTGGCTATAGGAATCAAATCACGAATAATATCATTTAAAAGGAACTGATTCGTTCCAAGACCAGCATCACCATTCACATTGAACCAGATTCGCTTTAAAAATTCACATTCAAAGAAAAGATGTGAGTGAGAATCGGGCTCGATTCCACAAAAAGAACATACCATATCCAAAGAATTGTTATTTTGAATGTCCCACGAACGAAGCATGTCTTGTGTTTTCAATTTTTTCTTGATAACAAGCCAATGCAAAAAGGAGTACTTTGGGATACATTGCTTGAACCACACAATATGATACCAGTCCGCCACAGGTGCCCTTGTACGCAAATCATCCCATGCAATAGAGACTAAAAAGTCCCCCATCGATAACAATTAAAAAACCCTAAATTCTCTCTTCTTTTGGCGATCACGAACTCCCCTTCCAAACCCTTTTCGATTTGATCTTCCTGCTAATCAACATGGCTTTTGATTCATCTTTGTTTCAGAATTATGTTCGCTTAGTTTGGATTGTTATTCGTTAGGGTTTTCTCTTCTAAACTTAGGGTTTTCGTTTTCAACAATTAGGGTTAGGGTTTTTCAAATCTGTTCTTCATATAGTTTCGTTTTCTTGCTACTGTGTTTCTATTTATTAGTTTCAATGTTTTAATTGTTATGGAGAGATTGAATGATGCTAATAACACCAAACCTATTGGGGATTTAGCCTCAAAGATTACAAAGATAGATGGTCGTCCTACAATGCAACCGATACGGTCTATTCTGAAAACTCCAGTAAGAGTTCGAATGAGAATAAATCTAAACCAACCAATTCAGGGGATAAGAGTTCAAAAGACACATCAAGTGGTGGCCTTAAGGTCACCAGGGAAACTCCTAGTGCTCCTTCAAACGTTGCTCCTCCTGATTCGACCCATTCAGGTCATAGGAACAAACAAGCTGAATTTGTGACGGGGAGTAACATTGAGACTTCGAGCAAGGATTTTGTGTCCCATTCAAACGTTACTAATGAGGAAACCCTAGATGGGGAAGTCAAGAAAGCTGATCATGGTAAAAAGATGTTGAACAAGATGACGGTGTAAAGAAGGACAATCCCAATCAAATGGTGGTGTCTGTACGAAGGGAACACGTATCATTTTAGGATGGAATACGGATGTGGTAGACCTTATGGTGCTTTCTCAATCTGATCAGGTAATGCATACACAAGTAATTTTCAAGCAGGAACAAAAAGTTTTATTTTGCTCTTTTGTTTATGCACATAATTACTATAAAGAGAGAAGAGCGTTATGGGCTGATTTGTGTAAGCATAAGACCTTTGTTCGTGACCAACCATGGGTTATTCTGGGTGATTTTAACTCTTCTTTGAACTTGGAGGACAACTCTTCGGGTTCATCAAACATCACTAATGGTATGCGGGATTTTATGGAATGTGTCGAAGAGATTGAAGTCATGGACATTAACAGTTCTGGTTTGCACTACACATGGAATCAGAAACCCAAACGCGGGACGGGTCTTCTTAAGAAGATTGACTGTGTAATGGGCAACATGAAATTTATTGATGATTTCCCAGAAGCGTGTGCATTATCGGATCACTCTCCGTGTGTGCTAAAATTTCCGTCTATTTCAAGAGTGAAGCCAAAACCGTTTAAATTTCCAAATTTTCTTATTCATAAGGATGGTTTTCTTGAGGCTGTGAAAAAGGAATGGGAGACTGAAATGGCTGGACATTTTATGTTTCGGGTCACTCAAAAATTAAAAGCAATTAAGAAACCCATGCGTAAAATGCTTCAAAATATGGGAAATTTGCATGCCCGTGTTGATATGTTACGTGCAGAGTTAGATGCTGCCCAAATATCTATCGATCATGATCCTTCTGATCCACAGTTATGAGAACAGGAAGCTGTTTGCCTCAAAAACTTTCACCAAGCTAGACTAGATGAAGAAAGGTTCCTGAAACAGAAGGAGAAAATTGAATGGTTAGAGGTTGAGGATGCAATTTCGACATTCTTTCATAGATCCTTGAAATGTAAAAATCATAGAAGTAGAATCGAAGTCATAAAGGATATGAATGGTGTTCTTCATGAAGGAGGAGATGCTCCGCTGGCCTTAGTAAATCACTACAAAAAATTTCTTGGCATGGAGGATAATAACTCGCTAACAGTCCTGATGCGGAAATGTCCAGATTCACTGAACTGGAGGATTCCAGTGAACTGAAGAAGTCAACTGAACTGATCATGCAATCTGAACAAGCCATGTTGATCCTTCCAGCAGTAGCCCATTTCAGACAAGTCTTTTCTGAACCAGTCCAGTCACCAGTGGTAACACTTCTCCAGATGGATGCTCCAGTGGCCACTACTGAAGGTCCTCCAGTTGCAAGCTCCAGATGACTGCTCCAGATGGATGCTCCAGTGACCACCAGTGAAGTGCTCCAGATTTTATCTCTAGTGGTGGTCCAGACCTATGTTCCAGTTGCCAAATAATAAAGTCCCCACTAAAGTCGTTTGTGGGCCCAATAAAGAAGAATGTCAGTTGTTAAGAAAGGCGCGTGTGACGTTTCTAACAATATTATGGGACCACTTGCAGGGGAATGTTTCTAGAAGCTTACGTGTCCATGTCTTATTGGTCCAAACTAGTTAGTGGCTTGCACATGACAGCTTTTATGTATTATTTTATTATTTCATCGTTAATTCCTAGGTAGAGCACATGGCTATAAATAGAGTTTTATCTCTCATTTGTAAGGCAGTTGATGTTGAATGAAAAATTAATAGAGCAGTCTCTATTTCTTACAAATCTTCTTTTACCTTTATAGATCTTTGATCTTGGTGGTTAGGAGTGACCCCTTTATCAATATTTGTGGTGACTCGTTCTTTATCAAATATTGTGGTGAGGTCTTTTAAATCTTCGGTTTCCTTTATCTATAGTCGTGGTGGCTAGACCTTTATCGATTGTAGTGGTGGGGCAGAGTGTTTCCTTTATCCTTGATTCCGGTGGCTTAGCCTTTACGAGTCTTGGTGGTGGATTCTTTTTATCTATCATTTTACTCTATTGTCTTGTTTAGTTGTTTGTTTCATATAAAATCCAGAAAATACCAAAAATAGTCTTCCGCTGTCGTTTGTCGCGTGATTTACGCATCAAATTTGGTATCAGAGCCAGGTTTGCAAAAGGTTTCTTAATCTTTTGGTTGTCGTTGTTTGATTGATTAGATCTGTTGGTTATTTGTTTAGACCTATTGATTGTGAGTTGTTTGCTGGTTATAAATGGCTTTTAGAAGGAATATGACTTTAGATGAAGCTAATAATGCTAGGAGAGATAGACAGATAGAAGATCTACAAGAAGCTCTTGGTAGAGTTGTTCATATGTTAGAAGATGGTGGTTTAAGATTTAATCGAGAAAATGTTGTTCCAAGTGAAAGAGATACTGAATCTCAAGGCCCCAGTGAAAGATCTGATAGTAATCCTAGGCACTCTAGTGATTCTGATGAACCACATCCTAGAGAAAGGCGTAGGAGGCATAAGGGTGATGATACTAGGGATATTAAGATAGATCCACCAGATTTTAATGGGTCTTCTAACCCAGAAGAGTATTTCGAATGGGTCCAGGTGATGGACAGGATTATGGAAATAAAAGGGTATGATGATAGGAAAAGCTTCAAAGTTGCCATTATTAAACTGAAGAAATATGCTTCATCTTGGTATGATAACATGAAATCTGAAAGAGAGTACAAGGGCAAGAGCAAAATCAAGACCTGGTCCAAACTGAAGGAAGTTATGCAAAAAAGATTTGTTCCCCAGTCGTACAAGCAAGACCAGTACTTACTGATGAACAATCTGAAGCAAGGAGCTAAGGAGGTTGTAGAATACATTAGAGAGTTTGAGCATCTGAAGACCAGAACTGGTGTGAATGAAACTGAAGAGCACACTATAGCCAGATTTCTTGGTGGTCTGAACGCTGCCATTACTGAGAAGATTGAGTTGCAGCCTATCTGGACGTATGAAGGTGCATGCAAGATGGCTATCCAGATTGAGAGACAACTAAAGAAGAAGGTTCCGTACAAGTCATTCAGTAAGGTTCCTGCCAGTGCAAGTCAACCAGTTGCCAGTCAACCAGTTGCCAGTCAACCAGTTGCCAGATTTACTGAATGTTCAGAAATCCTTCAGAGGGAACAGTGCCAGTCAACCAGTTGCCAGTCAACCAGTTGCCAGTCAACCAGTTGCCAGTCAACCAGTTGCCAGTCAACCAGTTGCCAGTCAACCAGTTGCCAGTCAACCAGTTGCCAGTCAACCAGTTGCCAGTCAACCAGTTGCCAGTCAACCAGTTGCCAGTCAACCAGTTGCCAGTCAACCAGTTGAAAGACAACAAGAAGAAGGTTCCGTACAAGTCATTCAGTAAGGTTCCTGCCAGTGCAAGTCAACCAGTTGCCAGTCAACCAGTTGCCAAATTTACTGAAACTGTCCAGAAAGCCTTCAGAGGCAAAGAAAAGGAAACTGGAGGAACGAAAGAACCAGTTGGAAGAAAATGTTTCAAGTGCCATGGCTTTGGTCACTTCCAGGCCCAGTGTCCTAATCAAAGAGCATTGACTGCTAAAGAAATTGAATGTTTGCCAGATGTTGACACTGAAGAAGGTGAGCCAGTGTATGACAAAGAAGAAGATGAAGAGTCTTATGTTGGTGCAGATGTTGGAGAAATGTTGGTTGTCAGAAGAGTGATGCATACTGATGAAGTTACCACTGATACTGCCCAGAGGGAGAACATTTTTCACTCCAGATGCACAGTCAAAGGGAAAGTTTGTGATCTGATCATTGATGGTGGGAGTTGTGCTAATGCTGCTTCAACTTACATGGTAGAGAAACTGGCACTACCTACAGTTAAGCACCCTCGTCCATACAAGTTACAATGGCTAAGTGAAGGATCAGAGGTTAAAGTCAACAGACAAGTTACTATTCCTTTTTCCATTGGATCTATTTATCAAGATAAAATTGTTTGTGATGTTGTACCTATGGATGCTTGTCATATTTTGTTGGGTCGACCATGGTTATTTGATAATTATGTCCTTCATGATGGTCGTATGAACTCGTATTCTTTGAGTATAAGTGGAAAGAAAGTCACACTGACTTCTTTGAAACCTAATGAACTGATGAAAGTCAAGAAAGACCAGCCCAGTAAGCCTTTGTTTTTGTCTCAAGCTGAAGTCGAAGAAGAGTTATCTGAAGGCTCTCCAGTTCTAATGCTACTGGTCGTTGAAAAGTCTGAAGAGAAGAAGCCCACTGAAGTCCCCAGTTTACTGAAGTCATTACTGAAGGAGTTCAGAGATGTTTTTCCTGAAGATCTACCTGAAGGTTTACCTCCAGTTAGAGGTATTGAGCACCAGATTGACTTGGTTCCAGGCTCAGTTCTTCCAAACAAAGCTGCTTATCGTTGTTCTCCTAATGAAGCTAAAGAATTACAAAGACAAGTAGATGAACTGGTCGAAAAGGGTTATGTCAGAGCAAGCATGAGTCCTTGTTCAGTTCCTGCTCTACTGGTCCCAAAGAAAGATGGAACGATGAGAATGTGTGTTGATAGCAGAGCCATCAACAATATAACTATTAAGTATAGATATCCTATTCCCAGATTGGATGATATGATTGATGAGTTACATGGCTCCAGAGTGTTTTCAAAGATTGATCTCAGAAGTGGTTATCACCAGATTAGAATGAAGGATGGGGATGAGTGGAAAACTGCATTCAAAATCAAAGGAGGCTTATATGAATGGTTAGTGATGCCTTTCGGCTTATCAAATGCCCCCAGTACGTTCATGAGACTGATGAATGAAGTTCTCAGACCACTCATTGGTCAGTTTGTTGTGGTATACTTTGATGATATTCTGGTGTACTCTAAATCTGAAGCTGAGCATGTTGGTCATCTGAAGAAAGTATTTGAACTGCTAAGAAGACACCAGTTGTATGGAAAACTGGAGAAATGTGATTTTATGGTGGACAGTGTTATATTTCTGGGGTATGTTGTGTCCAAGGATGGAATTTCTATGGATCCTTCGAAGGTTGATGCTATCAAGTCATGGCCAGTTCCTACAACCATCACTGAAGTTAGAAGTTTTCATGGACTAGCATCATTTTATAGAAGATTTATCAAGAATTTCTCTACAGTTGTAGCTCCAATTACCGACTGTCTGAAGAAAGGTGTGTTCAACTGGCCAAGTTCAGCTCAACTGGCGTTTGAGTCACTGAAGGAGAAGCTCAGTTCAGCTCCAGTTCTATCTTTGCCAGATTTCGACATATTATTTGAACTTGAATGTGATGCAAGTGGTGTGGGTATTGGTGCAGTACTGGTGCAAAGTGGTCGTCCAGTTGCATACTTCAGTGAGAAACTGAATGGATCTAAACTGAAGTATAGTACTTATGACAAAGAATTCTATGCAATTATTCGTGCTATCACTCACTGGTCACATTATCTGAAGCCAAAGCAGTTTGTCTTATTCTCTGATCATGAAGCCCTGAAGTTCATAAATGGCCAACACAAGCTTAATGCCAGACATGCCAAATGGGTAGAATTCTTACAGTCTTATTCATTTGTTTCGAAACATAAGGCTGGAGTTTGTAATGTTGTTGCTGATGCATTGTCACGAAGATACTCACTGTTATCTATTCTGGAAGCAAGAGTTCTTGGATTTTCTTTCATTAAGGAATTGTATGCCACTGATCCAGACTTTGCTGATCACCTCACTGAAGCTAACCAGAAAGGACCATTTACTGTACAAGATGGTTTCTTATTTAAGAATGGAAAGTTGTGCATTCCCCGAGGTTCAATCAGAGATTTGCTGATAAGAGAAGCACATGGAGGAGGTTTAGCTGGCCATTTTGGAATTAACAAGACTGGAGAGATCCTCACTGAAAACTTCTACTGGCCAAGTCTACTGAAGGATGTCCAGAGTCTTATCAGTCGCTGTCCAACTTGTCACCAGGCGAAGACTACTTTTCACAAGGGTTTGTATACTCCTCTTCCAGTTCCAAACCAGCCATGGGAAGATCTCAGTATGGATTTCATTGTTGCACTGCCCAGAACCCAGAGGGGAAAAGATTCGATAATGGTGGTTGTTGATAGATTTTCGAAAATGGCACATTTTATTGCTTGTAACACAACCAATGATGCTTCAGCAGTAGCAAATTTATTCTTTCACAAATTTTAAAGAAAAAATTTGAGAAAAGCACCACTTGCCCCACGGTGGGCGCCAAATTGTTTTGGTCAAAAATTTACCTAAGATAATCTACATTGAAGACCTAGATTAATTATGTAACCAAACTTTCGTTCGTGAGGTTGTGTGCTTAAAGATCTTAAAAGGTCAGTATACTGAGTGATGCGAATATGATCCCACTCGCTGAACTGACTAATTCCAGTCAGCTAGAAGGGGTCGCTGAAATACCTGGCAGCAATCAACTGGCAGCGAGCATTGGACTGAAGATGCCTCCAGAACAAGCCATGCTCATCTTGCCAGCCATAGCCCATTATGGACAAGCCTTCGCTGACAAACAACCTCCAATTGTTACTTTAATCCAGTGGCAAGTCCCTCCCTGATCAAATGAAAGTCATCAGCGAATAGCATCAGCGAGCAACTCCAGTCAGCATACTTCAGCAGAGTTTTGTTCTGTCAAGAAGTTGCTTTATTCAATAAAAGGCTGCCACGTCACCAGTTCTATAAGGTCTTGGATAAGGATGTGTGCATGAGAATAAAGTATCCACTGAAGTCCCATGTTTGTGGGCCAAATAAAGAAGAATGACAGCTGTAAAGAAAGGTGCGTGTGACAATGACATTTCTAACGGTATTGTGGGACCACTTGCAGGGGAATGTTTCTAGAAGCCCACGATGTCCATTTCCTATTGGCCAAATTCAATTAGTGGCTAGCATTTGACAGCTTTTATGTATTATTTTATTATTTTGTCGTTAATTCCTAGGTAGAGCATGTGGCTATAAATAGAGGTTTTATCTCTCATTGTAGAGTTAGTTGATGTTGAATGAAAATTAATAGAGCAGCCTCTATTTCTTAAAATCTTCTTTTACCTTTATAGATCTTTTGATCTTGGTGGTTAGGAGTGACCCCTTTATCAATATTTGTGGTGGTTCGTCCTTTATCAAATATTGTGGTGAGGTCTAAATCTTCGGTTTCCTTTATCTGTAATCGTGGTGGCTAGACCTTTATCGATTATAGTGGTGGGGCGGAGTGTTTCCTTTATCTGTAATCGTGGTGGCTAGACCTTTATCGATTATAGTGGTGGGGCGGTGTGTTTCCTTTATCTGTAATCGTGGTGGCTAGACCTTTATCGATTATAGTGGTGGGGCGGTGTGTTTCCTTTATCTGTAATCGTGGTGGCTAGACCTTTATCGATTATAGTGGTGGGGCGGTGTGTTTCCTTTATCTGTAATCGTGGTGGCTAGACCTTTATCGATTATAGTGGTGGGGCGGTGTGTTTCCTTTATCTGTAATCGTGGTGGCTAGACCTTTATCGATTATAGTGGTGGGGCGGTGTGTTTCCTTTATCTGTAATCGTGGTGGCTAGACCTTTATCGATTATAGTGGTGGGGCGGTGTGTTTCCTTTATCTGTAATCGTGGTGGCTAGACCTTTATCGATTATAGTGGTGGGGCGGTGTGTTTCCTTTATCTGTAATCGTGGTGGCTAGACCTTTATCGATTATAGTGGTGGGGCGGTGTGTTTCCTTTATCTGTAATCGTGGTGGCTAGACCTTTATCGATTATAGTGGTGGGGCGGAGTGTTTCCTTTATCCTTGATTCCGGTGGCTTAGCCTTTACGAGTCTTGGTGGTGGATTCTTTATCTATCATTTTTATTTCATTGTCTTGTTTGATTGTTTATTTCATATAAAATCCAGAAAATACCAAAAATAGTCTTCCGCTGTCGTTTGTCGCATGATTTACGCATCAAATTTGGTATTGACGCTGAAGCCAGAGCGAAAGAAATCAAGAAGATTCATGAAGAAGTGAAGGCCAGAATAGAGAAAGCAAATGCAAGTTACAAGGCCAGGGCAAACAAGAATAGAAAGCAGCCCAGTTTTGCACCAGGTGATCTTGTGTGGGTGAAAAGAAAGGTTTCCAGCAAAAAGAAAGAGTAAACTGATGCCCAGAGCTGAAGGTCCGTTCAAGATTCTGGAGAGATATGGCGATAATGCTTACAAGGTTGAATTACCTGGAGATATGGCAGTTTCAAGTACTTTTAATGTGGGAGATCTGATGCCTTATCTGGAGGATGAGTACCTCGAAGACTTGAGGACAAGTCTCTTTTCAGAGGGGGAGAATGATGCGGAAATGTCCAGATTCACTGAACTGGAGAAACCCAGTAAACTGATCATGCCATCTGAACAAGCAATGTTGATTCTGCCAGCAGTGGCCCATTTCGGACAAGTCTTTTCTGAACCAGTCCAGTCACCAGTGGTAACACTTCTCCAGTGGCAAGCTCCAGTGACCAACTCTGGTAATCCACCAGTGAAGATGTCCAGTAACTTGCTCCAGATGACTGCTCCAGTGACCAACACTGAAGGTCCACCAGATGAACGCTCCAGTGACCACTACTGAAGATCCTCCAGTGAAGTGCTCCAAATTTTGTCTCCAGTTGCGGTCCAGATTTATGTTTCCAGTTGCCAATTAATAAAGTCCCCACTGAAGACGCTTGTGGGCCCAATAAAGAAGAATGACTGCTATTAAGGAAGGCGCGTGTGACAAGACGTTTTCTAACAGTATTTTGGGACCACTTGCAGGGGAATATTTCTAGAAGCTTACGTGTCCATATTTTATTGGTCCAAATTAATTAGTGGTTTGCACGTGACAGCTTTTATGTATTATTTTATTATTTTATCGTTAATTCCTAGGTAGAGCATGTGGCTATAAATAGAGGTTTTATCTCTCATTGTAAAGTTAGTTGATGTTGAATGAAAATTAATAGAGCAGCCTCTATTTCTTACAAATCTTCTTTTACCTTTATAGATCTTTGATCTTGCTGGTTAGGAGTGACCCCTTTATCAATATTTGTGGTGACTTGTTCTTTATCAAATATTGTGGTGAGGTCTTTTAAATTTTCGGTTTCCTTTATCTATAATCGTGGTGACTAGACCTTTATCGATTGTAGTGGTGGAGCGGAGTGTTTCCTTTATCCTTGATTCCGGTGGCCTGGCCTTTACGAGTCTTGGTGGTGGATTCTTTTATCTATCATTTTTATTTTATTGCCTTGTTTGATTGTTTATTTCATATAAAATCCAGAAAATACCAAAAATAGTCTTCCGCTGTAGTTTATCGCGTGATTTACGCATCAATTTGGTATCAGAGCCAGTTAAAAAAGGGTTTCTTAATCTTTTTGTCCGTTGGGGTGTTGTTTGTTTAGATCTGTTGATTGATTGTTTAGATCTATTAGTTATTTGCTTAGATCTATTGATTGTGAGTTATTTGTTGGTTATAAATGGCGTTTAGAAGAAATATGACTTTAGACGAAGCTAATAATGTTAGGAGAGATAGACAGATTGAAGATCTACAAGAAGCACTTGGTAGAATTGTTCATATGTTAGAAGATGGTGGTTTACGATTTAATCGAGAAAACGTTGTTGCTAGTGAAAGAGATTCTGAATCTCAAGGTCCCCAGTGAAAGATCTGATAGTAATCCTAGACACTCTAGTGATTCTGATGAATCACATCCTAGAGAAAGGCGTAGGAGGCATAAGGGTGATGATACTAGGGATATTAAGATAGATCCACCAGATTTTAATGGGTCTTCTAACCCCGAAGAGTATTTTGAATGGGTCCAGGTGATGGACAGAATAATGGAAATAAAGGGTTATGATGATAGAAAAAGTTTCAAAGTTGCCATTATTAAACTTAAGAAATATGCTTCATCTTGGTATGATAACATGAAATCTGAAAGAGAGTACAAGGGCAAAAGTAAAATCAAGACCTGGTCCAAACTGAAGGAGGTTATGCAGAAGAGGTTTGTTCCCCAGTCATACAAGCAAGATCAGTATCTACTGATGAACAATCTGAAGCAAGGAGCCAAGGAAGTTGTGGAGTACATTAGAGAGTTTGAGCATCTGAAGACCAGAACTGGTGTGAATGAGACTGAAGAGCACACTATTGCCAGATTTCTTGGTGGTCTGAACGCTGCCATTACTGAGAAGATTGAGTTGCAGCCTATCTGGACATATGAAGGTGCATGCAAGATGGCTATCCAGATTGAGAGACAACTGAAGAAGAAGGTTCCGTACAAGTCATTCAGTAAGGTTCCCACCAGTGCAAGTCAACCAGTTGCCAGTCAACCAGTTCCTAGATTTACTGAAACTGTCCAGAAATCCTTCAGAGGCAAAGAGAAAGAAACTAGAGGAACGAAAGAACCAGTTGGAAGAAAATGTTTCAAGTGCCATGGCTTTGGTCACTTCCAGGCCCAGTGTCCTAATCAAAGAGCCTTGACTGCCAGAGAAATTGAATGTTTGCCAGATGTCGACACTGAAGAAGATGAGCCAGTGTATGATGAAGATGAAGAAGAAGATGAAGAGTCTTATGTTGGTGCAGATGTTGGAGAAATGTTGGTTGTCAGAAGGGTGATGCATGCTGATGAAGTTACCACTGATACTGCCCAGAGGGAGAACATTTTTCACTCCAGATGCACAGTCAAAGGGAAAAGTTTGTGATCTAATCATTGATGGTGGGAGTTGTGCTAATGCTGCTTCAACTTACATGGTAGAGAAACTGGCGCTACCTACAGTTAAGCACCCTCGACCTTACAAGTTGCAATGGCTCAGTGAAGGGTCAGAGGTAAAAGTTAATCGTCAAGTTACTGTTCCATTTTCAATTGGGTCAGTTTATCAAGACAAAATTGTTTGTGACGTTGTACCTATGGATGCTTGTCATATTTTATTGGGTCAACCATGGTTATTTGATAATTATGTTCTTCATGATGGTCGAATGAACTCGTATTCTTTGAGTATAAGTGGAAAGAAGGTCACACTGACTTCTTTGAAGCCTAATGAACTGATGAAAGTCAAGAAAGACCAGCCCAGTAAGCCTTTGTTTTTATCTCAAGCTGAAGTCGAAGAAGAGTTATCTGAAGGCTCTCCAGTTATGATGTTACTGGTCGTAGAAAAATCTGAAGAGAAGGAGTTCACTGGTGTCCCCAGTCTCCTGAAGACTTTACTAAAGGAATTCACTGATGTTTTTCCAGAAGACCTACCTGAAGGTTTGCCACCAGTAAGAGGAATTGAGCACCAGATTGACTTGGTTCCAGGGTCAGTTCTACCAAACAAAGCTGCTTATAGGTGTTCACCCAATGAAGCTAAAGAGTTGCAGAGGCAAGTAGATGAGTTGGTTGCCAGAGGTTATGTCAGAGCAAGCATGAGCCCTTGTTCAGTGCCAGCTCTCCTGGTCCCAAAGAAAGATGGTACGATGAGAATGTGTGTTGATAGCAGGGCCATCAATAATATCACCATTAAGTATAGATATCCCATTCCCAGATTGGATGATATGCTTGATGAGTTACATGGCTCCAGAGTATTTTCCAAGATTGATCTCAGAAGTGGCTATCACCAGATAAGGATGAAAGATGGAGATGAGTGGAAGACTGCTTTCAAGATCAAGGGAGGGTTGTATGAATGGTTAGTTATGCCTTTTGGCTTATCTAATGCTCCCAGTACTTTCATGAGACTGATGAACGAAGTTCTCAGACCACTCATTGGTCAGTTTGTTGTTGTATATTTTGATGATATTCTGGTATACTCAAAATCTGAAGCTGAACATGTTAATCATCTGAAGAGTGTATTTGAACTGTTGAGAAGACACCAGTTGTATGGCAAACTGGAGAAATGTGATTTTATGGTGGAAAGTGTGATATTCTGGGATATGTTGTGTCTAAGAATGGAATTTCTATGGATCCCTCTAAGGTTGATGCCATCAGATCATGGCCAGTTCCAACTACAATCACTGAAGTAAGAAGTTTTCATGGACTGGCTTCTTTTTACAGAAGGTTTATCAAGAATTTCTCTACAGTTGTGGCCCCAATCACTGATTGTCTGAAGAAGGGTGTATTCGACTGGCCTAAGTCAGCCCAGTTGGCTTTTGAGTCACTGAAGGAAAAACTCAGTTCAGCTCCAGTTCTATCTTTGCCAGATTTTGATCAATTATTTGAATTAGAGTGTGACGCCAGTGGAGTAGGTATTGGTGCAGTTCTGGTACAAGCAGGGCGTCCAGTTGCATATTTCAGTGAAAAGCTCAATGGCTTTAAACTAAAGTATAACACTTATGACAAGAAGTTTTATGCAATTATTCGTGCTATCACTCACTGGTCACATTATCTGAAGCCGAAGCAGTTTGTCTTATTCTCTGATCATGAAGCCCTGAAGTTCATAAATGGTCAACACAAGCTTAATGCCAGACATGCCAAATGGGTAGAATTCTTACAGTCTTATTCATTTGTTTCAAAACATAAGGCTGGAGTTTGTAATGTTGTTGCTGATGCATTGTCACGAAGATACTCATTGTTATCAATTCTGGAAGCAAGAGTTCTTGGATTTTCTTTCATTAAGGAGTTGTATGCTACTGATCCAGACTTTGCTGATCACCTCACTGAAACTAACCAGAAAGGACCATTTATTGTTCAGAAATGGTTTCTTATTTAAAAATGGAAGGTTGTGCATTCCCAGGGGTTCAATAAGGGATTTACTGATAAGAGAAGCACATGGAGGAGGTTTAGCTGGCCATTTTGGCATTAACAAAACTGGAGAGATCCTCACTGAACACTTCTACTGGCCAGTCTACTGAAGGATGTCCAGAGTATCATCAGTCGCTGTCCAACTTGTCACCAGGCGAAGACTACTTTTCACAAAGGATTGTATACTCCTCTTCCAGTTCCGAGCCAACCATGGGAAGACCTCAGTATGGATTTTATTGTTGCACTGCCCAGAACCCAAAGAGGGGAAAAGATTCAATAATGGTGGTTGTTGATAGGTTTTCAAAAATGGCACATTTTATTGCTTGTAACACAACCAATGATGCTTCAGCAGTAGCAAACTTGTTCTTTAAGGAGATTGTCAGGTTGCATGGAATCCCCAAGACGATTGTGTCAGATCGAGATGTGAAGTTCTTGAGTTATTTTTGGAAGACTCTATGGAGATTGATGGGTACCAGATTGTTGTTTAGTACGTCTCACCATCCTCAGACTGATGGACAGACTGAAGTTACCAACAGAACAATTGGTATGCTGTTAAGAACACTGGTGAAGAAGACACTGAAGGATTGGGATCTGAAGCTTGCTCATGCTGAGTTCGCTTTCAACAGAGCCCCTAACTATTCTACCAGTAAATCTCCGTTTGAAATATGCTATGGTGTCAATCCACTGACCCCCATTGATATAATTCCATTTTCGATTGAACCAAAAGCCAGTATTGACGCTGAAGCCAGAGCGAAAGAAATCAAGAAGATTCATGAAGAAGTGAAGGCCAGAATAGAGAAAGCGAATGCAAGTTACAAGGCCAGGGCAAACAAGAATAGAAAGCAGCCCAGTTTTGCACCAGGTGATCTTGTGTGGGTGCATCTAAGAAAAGAAAGGTTTCCAGCAAAAAGAAAGAGTAAACTGATGCCCAGAGCTGAAGGTCCGTTCAAGATTCTGGAGAGATATGGAGATAATGCTTACAAGGTTGAATTACCTGGAGATATGGCAGTTTATAGTACTTTTAATGTGGGAGATCTGATGCCTTATCTGGAGGATGAGTACCTCGAAGACTTGAGGACAAGTCTCTTTTCAGAGGGGGAGAATGATGCGGAAATGTCCAGATTCACTGAACTGGAGAAACCCAGTAAACTGATCATGCCATCTGAACAAGCAATGTTGATTCTGCCAGCAGTGGCCCATTTCGGACAAGTCTTTTCTGAACCAGTCCAGTCACCAGTGGTAACACTTCTCCAGTGGCAAGCTCCAGTGACCAACTCTGGTAATCCACTAGTGAAGATGTCCAGTAACTTGCTCCAGATGACTGCTCCAGTGACCAACACTGAAGGTCCACCAGATGAACGCTCCAGTGACCACTACTGAAGATCCTCCAGTGAAGTGCTCCAGATTTTGTCTCCAGTTGCGGTCCAGATTTATGTTTCCAGTTGCCAATTAATAAAGTCCCCACTGAAGACGCTTGTGGGCCCAATAAAGAAGAATGACTGCTGTTAAGGAAGGCGCGTGTGACAAGACGTTTTCTAACAGTATTTTGGGACCACTTGCAGGGGAATATTTCTAGAAGCTTACGTGTCCATATTTTATTGGTCCAAATTAATTAGTGGCTTGCACGTGACAGCTTTTATGTATTATTTTATTATTTTATCGTTAATTCCTAGGTAGAGCATGTGGCTATAAATAGAGGTTTTTATCTCTCATTGTAAGTTAGTTGATGTTGAATGAAAATTAATAGAGCAGCCTCTATTTCTTACAAATCTTCTTTTACCTTTATAGATCTTTGATCTTGGTGGTTAGGAGTGACCCCTTTATCAATATTTGTGGTGACTTGTTCTTTATCAAATATTGTGGTGAGGTCTTTTAAATCTTCGGTTTCCTTTATCTATAATCGTGGTGACTAGACCTTTATCGATTGTAGTGGTGGAGCGGAGTGTTTCCTTTATCCTTGATTCCGGTGGCCTGGCCTTTACGAGTCTTGGTGGTGGATTCTTTTATCTATCATTTTTATTTTATTGCCTTGTTTGATTGTTTATTTCATATAAAATCCAGAAAATACCAAAAATAGTCTTCCGCTGTAGTTTATCGCGTGATCTATGCATCAACAACGTATTAGCAATTTATGCTTCGCAGATGATTTATTTATCTTTTCAAGAAGTGAGGCGAGATCGGCTAAGGTAATAATGGATTCTTTAAATGAATTTAGCAACATGTATGGGTTAAAGCCTAGTTTGCCTAAGAGTACAGTTTATTTTTGCAATGTCCCTAATCGTTTGAAGCAATCCATTTTGAACATTATGCCTTTTGAAGAAGGAAGTTTGCCGGTTAAATACCTTGGAGTTCCACTTGTATCGTCTAGATTGGCATATAAAGACTGTAAGGTATTGGTTGAACGTATGGAAAAAAGGGTGACAGATTGGAGAAATAAGTCACTGTCCTTTGCAGGTAGGCTTCAATTGATTCGGTCTGTCCTTGCATCTTTGCATATATATTGGGCATCTGTATTTATCCTACCACAACGCATAATAGATGAACTTGAAAGTAAAATGCGAGATTTTCTTTGGTGTCAAGGAGAATATGTTAGAGGAAAAGCCAAAGTATCTTGGGATCTGTAGGCCAAAAAAAGGGGGTGGTTTAGTATAAGGCGAATTTCAGATGTCAATAAAGCTCTGATGACCACTCACATTTGGAGTATTTTAGATCATAGAGAATCCTTGTGGGTGAAGTGGATTCATTCGTATAGGCTCTCTAATCGCAGTTTTTGGGACGTCCCTATTCCACCAACTGCAGCTGGGGATGGCGTAAATTATTGCAGCTTCGGGATCAGGTACGTCCCCATATCTGGTCTAAAATAGGTAATGGGAAGAACACTATGGTCTGGTTTGATACATGGAATGAAAACTGCCCTATTCGTAATTTAGTGTCTAACCGAGACATTAGGAATGCGGGATTTTCCTTACATATGAAAGTGAGTGACCTTGTGTTGAATGGAAATTGGAAATGGCCTGATGAATGGCTGGATTTGTACCCTGTATTAAATGGGTTGCCTCCTGTTAACATAAGGCCACATATTCCTGATTCGATTTGTTGGAAAAATAAAGATGGAAATGAGGTGGAGTTCTCGTCGTATGTAGTATGGAACACAATAAGGCAACGACATCAACAAGTATCATGGGGGAATGTGGTCTGGTTCAAGCAAATGATACCGAGACACTCTTTTATTCTGTGGTTAATTTTTCTTCGAAGGCTAAACACTCAAGACAGAATGATGAAATGGAGTGCTGGAGGAAACATGAACCTCAACCTGGTTTGCTGTCCGTTATGCAAACAAGGGCCGGATTCTCATTACCATTTGTTTTTTGATTGTTCTTATTCTTCACAGGTTTGGCAAACAATTCGGCACTTAGCTTACATTCAAAATATTCAAGAAAAATGGGAAGATGTGGCCGAATCGATGATTCAAAAGGGGAAGTCGAATTCAGCAAGAACTGTAATTGGCAAATTATTAGTTGCTGCAACGGCTTAATTCATATGGCAAGAGCGAAACACGAGAATTTTCTCCAACAAATCAAGACCTGTGGAGACGATATCGGATGTCATTGCCACTACAGTTCGCCTAAAGCTTGTAACAATGCGGTTCAAGAATACAAAACTTGCTAATCGTTGTTGTAGAAGATTGGAATCTGCCTCGGCATTTGGTTATATATGAACAATGATGGCTTGTTTAGTGATAGATATCTTATTTACCTAGTCGCTATGGTTTAATGTAAATCTAGAGTGGCTTTGTAATAGGTGCAATAATAGTTTGATAGATAGATTTGTTTACGTATTTAGGGCATGTCCTAAATACGAACTAGTATGGTACTCAACCATACTACTTGTTTTCTAATGTTTTTTGGTGATGGAATATAATTTACAGGGGTATACCCACTAACCAAAAAAGTAAAGATAACGGAACAAGAACACCGAGATTTGTTGACGAGGAAAAGCCCTTAATCCTTATGGATCGCCGGCATAAAAACCCCGGGAGGAAGCAATCGTCCTTGCCTTTGTTCTCTTATTAATGATTGTTAAAATGTTTACAATGGTGGAATTCGGTTGATCGATTATTGCTAAGTGTGAGAATAAAGATGAGAGTATAGAGAGTAGTGTGTGAATACAAGTGTTCAGAGATAATGCTAGTGAAAATTGTATATCCTATGTCGATCAACCTCATTCATTTATATAGACCTAGATGCTAACTGTTATGGGTGAAATTTCAAGTATCAATATCTTGAAAGCTTAGGATCTTGACGTATCAGGATCTTGACGTGGTCGAATATTCTGATAACTTATTAATATTTTGCTAACATTATGTTTCAATTGTTATTATCGTTTCTACATGAGATAAGCATGCAGATTCCAGAATGTTCGATACAAGGCTATGGAGAATACCTTTAACGGTACAAAAAGCAAAGCAGCACATGGAATAATTCATCAACACGCAAAGAAGACTTGGTCTGCCGATATAATAGGACTTCAAGTTGATTTCAGCATGAGGAGAAAAGCCTCAACGTTCACTTGACTAGGCAAGATACGCTCCAACGTTCAATCAACGAAGACCTGGAAGATCCCTACAATTTCGGATAGTTAGTTAGATCTTAGGTCTATATAAATGAAGGAGGCTGATCGATTTAGGATATCTCTGGCTCACTTATTACTTACTTACTACTCACTTGTATTCACACACTACTCTCAATTCTTTCATCTTCGTTCTCACACTTAGCTATATCGATCAACCGAATTCCACCATTATAATTGTTTTGGTCAAAAATTACCTAAGATAATCTACGTTGAAGACTTAGATCAATAATGTAACCAAACTTTCGTTCGTGAGGTTAAGGGCTTGTAAATTATGTTTAAGATTCAAAGATGCGTTTAGTAAAAGGGTTTAAAGAACGATTATGTCGACTAAACAAGAAATAAAGGTGTAAAACAATGATAATCAGAATAATAAGTATTGAAACAAATGAAATTACGATAAATAATGCTAATCAAAGTAAATAATGCTTTAAAAGTAAAGAGTAAAGAGCAAGAACACCGAGATTTGTTATCGAGGAAAAGCCCTTAATCCTTTAAGGATTGCCGGCATAAAAACCCCGGGAGGAAGCAATCGTCCTTGCCTTTGTTCTCTTATTAATGATTGTTAAATGTTTACAAATGATGGAATTCGGTTGATCGATGTATCTAAGTGTAAAGTAAATGAAAATAGCGAGAGCTTTGTGTGTGAATACAAGTGTATAGTGAACAGTATGTAAGTGATAGATAGGATGCCTATGATCGATCAACCTCATTCTTTATATAGACCTAAGATCTAACTAATTATGCGAGATTGTAGGGATCTTCCAGGTCCTCAGTAGTCGAACGTTAATGCGTATCTTGACCAGTCAAGTGAACGTTGTAGTTCTTCTCCTCGTGCTGAATTTAACTTGAAGTCCGATTATCTTGGCAGACTAAGTCTTCTTTGCGTGTTGAAGATTAATCCCACGTGTGAAATCCTCTTTCTACCGTTGGAGATATTTTCCTTAGCTTTATTCTGAAATCTGCATACTTATCTCACATGGAAATGATAATAATATTTGAAACATAACGTTAGCAAAGTATTAACAAGTAATCAGAATATTCTCCTACGTCAAGATCCTGGGCTGTCAAGATCTTGGAGCTTCAGGATATTGACACCTGAAATTTCACCCATAACAATTGTCCCCAAAGTTATTTTAATAAAATCTATTTTGTTGAAATAACTTTGAATCTTCTAGAGAAAACTTTGACCGGAGTCAATTAGTAAATTTTGAAACCATCTTAAAAATAAGACGCGTGTAAGTAGGATAACCAAGAGTCTTGATTTGATAGGTAACTACTTTACGGTTCATTTCCACCTTTTTACCCCTATATATAAGGCCACAATTTCTCTCTTCGAAAATCACAAATAATTTTCGTTTTCCTTATGCTTAGAAAATTACAAATAATCTTTTCGATTTCGATTAATTCTCATAACATTACAATGTCAGAGGTCACAAGTGGTGAATCTCATCTTCAAATCCAAGATCCTCCAAGAGTTGATTGGGGGGTCAACAAATCTGAGAAGAGACTTCTTCATGTATGATAAAATTTTAAGTTTATTTTTATTTTATAAAAACTGACTTTCATCTTTTTCTACAGTGCTTCTCCCAGATGCGATGGAAGTCGCGAGGATTAAGGATGAAGAACTGAAGAGCCAGAATCAATACATTCAATGGCTTCTCGAGTCAAGGAAAGCTCAGGCGTCAAGGATAAAGGAGTTAGAAGCAGAGTTGGCTAAAACTAAAGAAGAACTTCAAACGGCGAAAGTGGATTTGATCTACTTAAGGGTTGCCAAAAAGTTGAAGCCTAATATCTCTGAATAAGAAGTTTTCATGGGCGATGAAGGATATAATGCAAAGGCCAGAGCCCACATTTTTAGACTCTTTTGTTAGTAGAAACTTGAATCGGTAGGGGATGTGTTTTGTAGAATAACAATGTACTTAGGAGGGGCGAGATTGATCTGGAATGATCAATCATGGTTGTAAAACTGCTTCTGAGTAGTTTTTTGTAAATATCTTTTGAATGAAAACTGTCTTTTGATCCACTTTACTTTCAAACTCGAAAACCAAGAGTGTTTTTAAGGGAAAAACGGAAAATAATTAATCAATTATGTGACGTCATATGTCAGTTAATAATTATTCTTGACTTATTTGACTACATCAACAGTAAGTAATCACATCAACGCAGTAATTAAGGAGTAACATACATGCACCTTTTTTCGCAATTAAGATCCACTTGTAGGCTATGATCTTTGGCTTGCAGTATCTTTAATTATTGTCAGTCTCCACTATTTATTCCTGCATTGAAATAATATATATGGGACTGTATTGAATTTTCGGAAGGGATTAAAGCACAAATCTTAGAAACTGACGTTAGCCATTTAGCTAACGCCACTCCGACGCTCAAGTCAGTATCATCATTTTGAAAATAAAATAAAAGGTAAACAAGATAAAAATAAAATTCAATAGTAAGAAATCATACCTGATTTTGTCAAAAGACAAAATTAATCATACATGGTAGGTTTTGAGATGAATAGCATTCCAAGCTCTTGGAATTAGATTACCTTGTAAATCTTGAAGCCAATAAGATCCTTTTCCAGCTTCTGCCTCGATCAAATAAGGACCTTCCCATTTTGGATTCAATTTACCATCTGGCTTGGTTAAAGCCTTCTTGAGAACCAAATCACCAACTTGAAATCATCTTAATCTTAAATTCTTATTATAAGACTTGGCAATTCATTGTTGATAAGCTGCTATTCTTATCTTGGTCCTTTCTCGTAACTCAGTTACAGCTTCCAAATCTTCAAGTAACAATTCTTTATTTTTCTCATAAGTTAAGAAACTAATTCTAGCAGTAGGTAGATCCATTTCAGTAGGTAGAACTGCCTCAGCTCCAAAGACAAGTGAGAACGGCGTTTGTCCAGTAGCACTCTTTGAAGTTGTTCGATCAGCCCATAAGACAAATGGCAATTCTTCAGCATCTTGTTTCATAGTTGGCCAATAATAACCTGTTCTCAAGATCTTTGAATATAAAGATCTTCCAGCTGTGTGATTTCCACATTCTCCTTCGTGTATATCCTTGAGAACCTCATTAGTCTCAGGAAATTCTAAGCACCTAAGATTAGTTCATCTTTAGGGATTGTCCCAGTATTTAAATATTCTATTATTGGTGTAGTCCAGGAATTTTGATTGTCCCCGGATTTTTCAGATTCTGTATCTTGAACAGCCAATATATTAGTTGATTCTTTTTCTATAGCAGGATGTAACACATGAATTATAGGAATCCTAGTTTCTGGTGACATCTTAAGTGTTAACCCTAGATTTGCTAAAGCATCAGCCTCGGTGTTTTCTTCTCTAGGCACTTGTTCTATATCAAATAAATCAAAGTTCTCAGCTAATTTTTCACTATTTCCAAATATTGCATCAATTTTTCACCTTTTGCAGCATATGTTCCATTGAAATGATTAGCCAAAAGTAATGAATCTACATATACCTTAAGGTTTCTAATATTCATATCCCTAGCTAATTGCATACCAGAAATTAAAGCTTCATACTCTGCTTCATTATTAGTGGCTATGAAATGACAATTCACTGCTTGGGGTATAATATCCCCCTGTGGCGATTTTAGTACGATACCTAGTCCTATTCCTTTAACATTAGCTGCACCATCAGTGTATAAAATCCAATTTTTCACCTTTTGCAGCATATGTTCCATTGAAATGATTAGCCAAAAGTAATGAATCTACATATACCTTAAGGTTTCTAATATTCATATCCCTAGCTAATTGCATACCAGAAATTAAAGCTTCATACTCTGCTTCATTATTAGTGGCTATGAAATGACAATTCACTGCTTGGGGTATAATATCCCCCTGTGGCGATTTTAGTACGATACCTAGTCCTATTCCTTTAACATTAGCTGCACCATCAGTGTATAAAATCCATTTTTCACCTTTTGCAGCATATGTTCCATTGAAATGATTAGCCAAAAGTAATGAATCTACATATACCTTAAGGTTTCTAATATTCATATCCCTAGCTAATTGCATACCAGAAATTAAAGCTTCATACTCTGCTTCATTATTAGTGGCTATGAAATGACAATTCACTGCTTGGGGTATAATATCCCCCTGTGGCGATTTTAGTACGATACCTAGTCCTATTCCTTTAACATTAGCTGCACCATCAGTGTATAAAATCCATTTTTCAGTAGCTTCTTCTAACATTTTTACTTCTAAGTCTACTTCTGGTTGCAGGTCAGTACTAAAATCAGCCACAAAGTCGGCTAAAACTTGAGATTTTATAGCAGTCCTAGGTTCATAAATTAAGTTAAAAGCACTTAGTTTTACAGACCACTTAGCCATTCTACCAGATACTTCAGGTTTTCTAAGCACACATTTAATAGGATAATTAGTTTTAACATGTATAGCATGCGTTTCGAAATAATGTCTAAGCTTAGTAGATGCCATAACTAATGCAAGTATAAGTTTTTCAAGATGAGAGTACCTGGTTTCAGCATCAATTAAACTTTTACTTACATAGTATACAGGATGTTGTTGACCTTCTTCTTCTTTTACCAAGACAGCACTGACTGCGTTTGAAGATACTGCCATGTATAGATATAGAGGCTCACCATCTTCAGGTTTTACCAACAGTGGTGGAGTAGATAGATATTTCTTTAATTCTTGGAAAGCTTCTTCTTGTTTTTCTCCCCATTCGAATCTTTTATTTTTCTTCAAGATGTCATAAAATTCTTTGCATCTATCAGAAGATCTTGATATGAATCTGTTCAAAGATGCCAATCTCCCAGTTAATCTTTGAACATCTTTAGCATTCGATGGAGACTTCAAGTTCAAGATAGCCTTGATCTGCTATGGGCTTGCTTCTATTCCTCTTTTAGTGACCATATATCCTAGAAATTTTCCAGCTCCTACTCCAAAATTACATTTTGCAGGGTTCAGCTTCATGTTATACTTGTCCAGGATATTGAAGGCCACTTCAAGATCTTTCAAGTGATCTTCAGCTCTCTTTGATTTTAACACCATGTCATCTATATAGACTTCCATCGTATCCCCCAGTTGGTCTTTGAACATCATGTTGACTAGCTTTGATATGTCGCACCTGCATTTTTAAGACCAAAAGGCATAGCAATATAACAATAAATACCTGTCGGGGTCATGAAAGCGGTGGCTTCTTGATCTTTAGGTTCCATCTGAATTTGCTGAAATCCAGAAGAAGCGTCCATAAACGTGAGCATCTCATGTCCAGAAGTTGCATATACCATTGCATCAATATGTGGCAGTGGAAATGGATCTTTTGGGCAGGCCTTGTTAAGATCAGTGAAGTCTACACAAACCCTCCATTTTCCATTTTTCTTTTGTACTACCACCACATTTGCTAGCCATTCAGGAAATTTTACTTCCCTAATCATTTTTGCTTTTAATAATCTCTCCACATCTTCTTGGATAATTGCGTTCCTTTCTGGAGCAAATTTTCTTCTTTTTTGCTGAATCGGCTTGAAACTTTTATCAATTCCAAGCTTGTGTGTAATCACATCTTTGGATATTCCAGTCATATCTTCCTGCTTCCAAGCAAAAGTCTTCATTCTGATCTTCAAAAAATCAGTAAGTTTGACCTCTAAATCTTTCGAGATCTTGGCACCTAATAAAACTTTGACGTTAGGATCTTCAGGGTCCAAAATTTTTTCTTTAACATCTTTCTCCTCTGGCTCATTGACATCGAAGATCCTCTTCAGTAATTGCTATTGTGAAGTTGACTTTGCTGCCGACTTCATGGTGGATGTATAGCATTCCTTAGCTTCTTGTTGATCTCCTTTAACAGTGATCACTCCCCAAGGTGTTGGCATTTTAACACATTGGTGATATGTTGATGGTACTGCCTTCATTTCATGAATCTAAGGCCTTCCCAAAATTATGTTGCAGCCTGGAAGAGTGTCGACCACACAAAATTTTTGCATGGAATTAACCCCTCCAACATATACTGGTAGCTTAATTTCACCCACGGTATATTTGGTCTCGCCACTGAATCCGATTAGTGGTGACGCCTTGCCAATAATATTATCTTCAGAAATGTCCATTCTTCTCAGAGTCTCCAGCTTGATTATATTCACTGAACTTCCATTATCTATCAAGATCCTGCGAACATAATGGTTAGCAATAAATAGAGTGACAACTAAACCGTCATGATGAGGCTCCATTATGTCATCAAAGTCATCGTCTTCAAAAGAGACAATATCTGAATCTGAAATTGAAGCTTTCTTCACGCCTTTTTCTCCTTTATCTGCCTTGCTTTGTTTTGCAAATCTCTTGGCTGCCGAGTATGTTGTCCCACATACTTCTGATCCGCCAGAAATAGTGTTAATTACTCTAGCATCTGGAGGTGGAGAATCTGCTTTTTGAGTCGAATTAGGCCTTGCAAATTCTATGCCTTCAACATCCTTAGCCTTCTTCCTTCCAAGGAGTTCTTTAAGATAACCCTTGGCCAGAAGAATGGAAATCTCCCTTCTTAACATTTTGCAATCTTCAGTAAGATGGCCAAAGTCTTCATGATATGCACACCATTGACTGGGATCCTTCTTTTTGTAATAAGAATCATTCTTCTTTTGCGGCCATCTCACTTTGTCTCCAAGATCTCTAAGTGCCATTATAATGCCAGGTGTTGATACTGAGAAGCAGTATGTTGAAAGGGCTTGTGTAGGGCTTATTTCTCGGCTTAAATACTGGAGTTTCTGCTTTCCTATTTGGGCGATCATATGATAAAGCTTCCAGTTTTGAAGATGTCAGCTCATTTTCTTCAAGCCTTATAAATCTTGCAGCCCTTGCTTTGGCTTCAATGAGATTTCTGCATGGTGTCATTATAAGATCTTCTTGAAATTTAGATCCTTCATAGAGACCCCTTTGCAAAGCTTGTATAACAGTCAACATATCTAATTTAGGAATATTAAGAGATTCTTTTGTAAATCTAGTCATAAAATCCCTAGTGATTCGTGTGGTTTTTGAGTAATTTTATAAAGATCATCAGTCAATTTTTCAAAGGTTCTACTGCATGAAAACTGACTATAAAACAAATTAGTTAAATCAGCAAAAGAATTGATAGATAGAGGAGGCAAACTCTGCAGCCATTTTAAGGCTGATCCTGAAAGTGTAGATCCAAAGCTCCTACATAAGCAGGCTTCCTTCAGATTGGATGGAACAGGCACAATTTCCATTTTTTCCAAATATAATGCAATATGCTCTTGAGGATCAGTAGTTTCATCATATGGCTTCATATTTGGAACCTGGAACTTCTTTGGGATCTCTACATTCGCGATCCTGTCACCATTATCTATTAATAAGATAGGATGCAGGGTTGACCTCTGGAATTGGATTGCAGAATCCAGGAACACTAGAGATCATATCTTTAATCCTCTGAAACTCTCTTGCGATATATTCGTTTGGTCTTGTCCCTGCGATGAGTTAGTAAAAGCAAATGATCCATTAAACTTATTAGAATTGTGTAAACCTGCGCCTATAGTGGCAGATGTCCCAGCAGCATGAGTATTTTGAGGAATGTTGCTCCCAAAATTCGGAGTTGCAGTTGGGAATGACGTATTAAACGGCGCAGATCCAGGTGCTGCAGATGCTCCTGGAGTTGAAAATAAATTCCTTGGGGTTATTGAAGGTCCATTTTCTGTAATTCTGGATTCCAAAATCCTAAATTGAGTCTGATTAAATTCTTGATTGGCTGCGACAGTATCGGTAAGTTTCTGCAAAATAGCAAACAAATTAGGAACTTCTTCATGATCGAGATTTCGAGCAGCCTCTTCAGATCCAATATTAAATGGGTCTGGGTAGCCTTTATCATTGTAAAAGCTTGATCGTTCTGGTTGTCCAGCATTTATCTGAGGCGAATTTCCAGCTGGTGTGTCGCCAACGATGTGGAATTCGTTACTTCGATCAGCTGGTCCTTTGTCTTTGCTTTGATTCAGAATTCGAGCAGCATTATTCTTGTTCCTCCGATACAAATTATTTCCTGGAGGAGGAAGGCATCATAGAAGAAGAAACAGCAGGAGTGTTTTGTGAAGAATTAGTTGGTTGAGTCGACATTATCGGAATTAATTTCGGAAAATTGGTTTTGATAAAAAATCAAAAGAACTTTTAATCAATCGAAAGCACCTTTTGCCCCACGGTGGGCGCCAAATTGTTTTGGTCAAAAATTACCTAAGATAATCTACGTTGAAGACTTAGATCAATAATGTAACCAAACTTTCGTTCGTGAGGTTAAGGGCTTGTAAATTTGTAAAGAGTAAAGAGCAAGAACACCGAGATTTGTTATCGAGGAAAAGCCCTTAATCCTTTAAGGATTGCCGGCATAAAAACCCCGGGAGGAAGCAATTGTCCCTGCCTTTGTTCTCTTATTAATGATTGTTAAATGTTTACAAATGATGGAATTCGGTTGATCGATGTATCTAAGTGTAAAGTAAATGAAAATAGCGAGAGCTTTGTGTGTGAATACAAGTGTATAGTGAACAGTATGTAAGTGATAGACAGGATGCCTATGATCGATCAGCCTCATTCTTTATATAGACCTAAGATCTAACTAATTATGCGAGATTGTAGGGATCTTCCAGGTCCTCAGTAGTCGAACGTTAATGCGTATCTTGACCAGTCAAGTGAACGTTGTAGTTCTTCTCCTCGTGCTGAATTTAACTTGAAGTCCGATTATCTTGGCAGACTAAGTCTTCTTTGCGTGTTGAAGATTAATCCCACGTGTGAAATCCTCTTTCTACCATTGGAGATATTTTCCTTAGCTTTATTCTGAAATCTGCATACTTATCTCACATGGAAATGATAATAATATTTGAAACATAACGTTAGCAAAGTATTAACAAGTAATCAGAATATTCTCCTACGTCAAGATCCTGGTCTGTCAAGATCTTGGAGCTTCAGGATATTGACACCTGAAATTTCACCCATAACAATTTAACAACCATTAATAAAAGAACAAAGGCAGGGACGATTGCTTCCTCCCGGGGTTTTTATGCCGGCGATCCATAAAGGATTAAGGGCTTTTCCTCGATAACAAATCTCGGTGTTCTTGTTCTTTACTCTTTACTTTTATCTTATTAATCGCTAGATCTTTGCTTTAATTAGTGTTGTTTACTGTTCTTAATCTTATTTCGATACTTGTTATTCTGTTTTCAATTGCATTTATCTTATATTTCTTGTTTAGTCGACATAATCTTTTATCAATATCTTTTCCATTAAACGCATCTTAGACACTCGACATATTTTACAAGCCCTTAACCTCACGAACGAAAGTTTGGTTACATAATTAATCTAAGTCTTCAAGGTAGATTATCTTGGGTAATTTTTGACCAAAACAATTTGGCGCCCACCGTGGGGCAAAAGGTGCTTTCAATCGAATAAAAAATTTTCAATTTTTATCAAAGAAAACCAATTTTCCGAAATTAATTCCGAAAATGTCGACTCAACCAACTAACTCCTCGCAATCTACTCCTGCTATTTCTTCTTCTATGATGGGTCATTCTGCAGGGAATAATTCGTATCGAAGAGGCAAGAACAATACGGCTCGACCTACGAATCAAAGCAAAGACAAAGGGCCTGCTGATCAAAGTACTGAATTCAACACTGCTGGTGACATCCCAGCAGGAAACCCATCTCAAACGAATACTGGATCTGGACAAGCAGGACGATCAGGCTTTTACAACGCTGAAGGCTATCCAGACCCATTTAATATTGGATCTAAAGATGCTGCTCAAAATCTTGATTCTGATGAAGTTCCTAACCTATTTACTATTTTGCAGAAACTTAGTGATACTATTACAGCCAATCAGGAATTTAATCAAACTCAGTTTAAGATCTTGGAGTCCAGGAATTGACACCTGAAATTTCACCCATAACAATTTAACAACCATTAATAAAAGAACAAAGGCAGGGACGATTGCTTCCTCCCGGGGTTTTTATGCCGGCGATCCATAAAGGATTAAGGGCTTTTCCTCGATAACAAATCTCGGTGTTCTTGTTCTTTACTCTTTACTTTTATCTTATTAATCGCTAGATCTTTGCTTTAATTAGTGTTGTTTACTGTTCTTAATCTTATTTCGATACTTGTTATTCTGTTTTCAATTGCATTTATCTTATATTTCTTGTTTAGTCGACATAATCTTTTATCAATATCTTTTCCATTAAACGCATCTTAGACACTCGACATATTTTACAAGCCCTTAACCTCACGAACGAAAGTTTGGTTACATAATTAATCTAAGTCTTCAAGGTAGATTATCTTGGGTAATTTTTGACCAAAACAATTTGGCGCCCACCGTGGGGCAAAAGGTGCTTTCAATCGAATAAAAAATTTTCAATTTTTATCAAAGAAAACCAATTTTCCGAAATTAATTCCGAAAATGTCGACTCAACCAACTAACTCCTCGCAATCTACTCCTGCTATTTCTTCTTCTATGATGGGTCATTCTGCAGGGAATAATTCGTATCGAAGAGGCAAGAACAATACGGCTCGACCTACGAATCAAAGCAAAGACAAAGGGCCTGCTGATCAAAGTACTGAATTCAACACTGCTGGTGACATCCCAGCAGGAAACCCATCTCAAACGAATACTGGATCTGGACAAGCAGGACGATCAGGCTTTTACAACGCTGAAGGCTATCCAGACCCATTTAATATTGGATCTAAAGATGCTGCTCAAAATCTTGATTCTGATGAAGTTCCTAACCTATTTACTATTTTGCAGAAACTTAGTGATACTATTACAGCCAATCAGGAATTTAATCAAACTCAGTTTAAGATCTTGGAGTCCAGGATATTGACACCGAAATTCCACCATTAATCATTTTAACAACCATTAATAAAAGAACAAAGGCAGGGACGATTGCTTCCTCCCGGGGTTTTTATGCCGGCGATCCATAAAGGATTAAGGGCTTTTCCTCGATAACAAATCTCGGTGTTCTTGTTCTTTACTCTTTACTTTTATCTTATTAATCGCTAGATCTTTGCTTTAATTAGTGTTATTTACTGTTCTTAATCTTATTTCGATACTTGTTATTCTGTTTTCAATTGCATTTATCTTATATTTCTTGTTTAGTCGACATAATCTTTTATCAATATCTTTTCCATTAAACGCATCTTAGACACTCGACATATTTTACAAGCCCTTAACCTCACGAACGAAAGTTTGGTTACATAATTAATCTAAGTCTTCAAGGTAGATTATCTTGGGTAATTTTTGACCAAAACAATTTGGCGCCCACCGTGGGGCAAAAGGTGCTTTCAATCGAATAAAAAATTTTCAATTTTTATCAAAGAAAACCAATTTTCCGAAATTAATTCCGAAAATGTCGACTCAACCAACTAACTCCTCGCAATCTACTCCTGCTATTTCTTCTTCTATGATGGGTCATTCTGCAGGGAATAATTCGTATCGAAGAGGCAAGAACAATACGGCTCGACCTACGAATCAAAGCAAAGACAAAGGGCCTGCTGATCAAAGTACTGAATTCAACACTGCTGGTGACATCCCAGCAGGAAACCCATCTCAAACGAATACTGGATCTGGACAAGCAGGACGATCAGGCTTTTACAACGCTGAAGGCTATCCAGACCCATTTAATATTGGATCTAAAGATGCTGCTCAAAATCTTGATTCTGATGAAGTTCCTAACCTATTTACTATTTTGCAGAAACTTAGTGATACTATTACAGCCAATCAGGAATTTAATCAAACTCAGTTTAAGATCTTGGAGTCCAGGATTACAGAAAACGGACCCTCGTTCACTCCAAGAAACTTGTTTTCAACTCTAGGAGCATCTGCAGCCTCTGGATCTGCACCACAAAGCATGTCATTCCCAACTGCAATTCCGAATTTTGGGAGCAATATTCCGCAAAATACTCAGGCTGCTGGGACATCTGCGACCATGGTTTTACTAATCCATTGCAGGGTCAAGGACCAAACGAACATATCGCAAGGGAGTTTCATAGGCTTAAAGATATGATCTCTAGTGTTCCTGGGTTTTACAATCTAATTCCCGAGGTCAACCCTGCATCCTATCTTATTAACAGATATGGTGACAGGATCGCAAATGTAGAGATCCCAAAGAAGTTCCAAGTTCCAAATATGAAGCCATATGATGGAACTACTGATCCTCAAGAGCATATAGCGTTATATCTGGAGAAGATGGAAACTGTGCCCATTCCCTCCAACCTAAAGGAAGCTTGCTTATGTAGAAGCTTTGGATCTACACTTTCTGGATCAGCCTTAAAATGGCTGCAGAGTTTGCCTCCTTTATCTATTAACTCTTTTGCTGATTTAACTAATTTATTTTATAGTCAATTTTCTTGTAGTAGGACTTTTGAAAAATTGACTGATGATCTTTATAAAGTTACTCAAAAACCTCATGAATCACTTAGAGATTTTATGACTAGGTTCACAAAAGAATCTCTTAATATTCCTAAATTAGATATGTTGACCGCTATTCAAGCTTTGCAGAGAGGTCTCCATAAAGGATCTAAGTTCCAAGAAGATCTTATAATGACGCCATGCAAAAACTTGGATGAAGCAAAAGCAAGGGCTGCAAGATTTATCAGGCTTGAAGAAAATGAATTAACTTCTTCAAAATTGGAAGCTTTATCGTACGATCGTCCAAATCGGAAGGCAGAAACTCCAGTATTCAAGCTAAGAAACAAACCTTATACAAGACATGTTGATAATCAAGTCAATGCGGTTGAAGAGGATGATGAGGTTGAATATCCTGCTCTTTCAACATACTGCTTTTCAGTGTCAACACCTGGCATTATAATGGCGCTTAGAGATCTTGGAGACAAAGTAAGATGGCCACAGAAGAAAAATGATTCTTATTTCAAAAAGAAGGATCCCAGCCAATGGTGCGCTTATCATGAAGACTTTGGCCACTTCACTGAAGATTGCAAGATGTTAAGAAGGGAGATTTCAACCCTTCTAGCTAAAGGGTATCTTAAAGAGCTCCTTGGAAGAGAGATTTGAGTAGGTGTGTGGACGCTTTATATTTTGGTCTTGTATTGCACGATGTGCATGGATGTCTTGTAAGCCAACTAGCATTATGCTATGTTGCCTGTTCTTCATTTTAATAAAATTTCAAACCAGGGGTGACGGCCTTTTACCGAAAAAAAAGAGCTCTTTGGAAGGAAGAAGGCTAAGATGTTGAGGGCATGGACTTCTCAAACCCTAAGCCAACTCAAAAAGCAGATTCTCCACCACCAGATGCAAGAGTAATCAATACTATTTCTGGCGGGTCAGAAGTATGTGGGACAACATATTCAGCAGCCAAAAGATTTGCTAAGCAAAGTAAAACAAATAAAGGAGAAAAGAGCGTGAAGAAAGCATCAATTTCAGATTCAGATTTTGTCTCCTTTGAAGAAGATGACTTCGACGACATCCTGGAACCTCATCATGACGGTTTAGTTGTTACTCTATTCATTGCTAACCATTATGTGCGCAGGATCTTGATAGATAACGGAAGCTCAGTAAATATTATCAAACTGGAAACATTGAAGAGGATGGATATTTCAGAAGAAGATATTACGGGAAAAGCGTCGCCTTTGATCGGATTCAGTGGAGAGACCAAATATACTGTTGGCGAAATTAAATTACCAGTATATGTTGGAGGAATTAATTCAATGCAGAAATTTTGCGTCGTTGATTCTCTCCCAGGCTGCAATATTATCTTGGGCAGGCCTTGGATTCACGAAATGAAGGCAGTACCATCAACCTATCACCAATGTGTTAAACTACCAACACCTTGGGGAGTAGTTACTGTTAAAGGAGATCAACAAGAGGCTAGAGAATGCTATACCTCCACCATGAAGTCAGCAGCAAAGTCAACTTCACATAGCAATTACAGAAGAGGATCTTCGATGTTATTGAGTCAGAAGAGCAGGATGTTAAAGAAATTATTCTGGCTCCTGAAGATCCCAACATCAAAATATTGGCGGGGGCTAAAATTTCGAAAGAATTAGAAGTCAAACTTACTGACTTTCTAAAAACTAGAAGGAAGACTTTCGCTTGGAAGCAAGAAGATATGACCGGAATCTCAAAAGATGTTATTACACACAAGCTTGGAATTGACAAAAGTTTCAAGCCAGTACAACAAAAAAGAAGGAAATTTGCTCCAGAAAGAAACGCTATTATTCAAGAAGATGTCGAAAGATTATTAAAAGCTAAAATGATAAGGGAAGTAAAATTCCCTGAATGGTTAGCTAACGTGGTAGTCGTGCAAAAGAAAAATGGAAAATGGAGAGTTTGTGTAGATTTCACAGATCTCAATAAAGCTTGCCCGAAAGATCCATTTCCACTGCCACATATTGATGCCATGGTCGATGCAACTTCTGGACACGAGATGCTCACATTTATGGATGCTTCTTCTGGATTTCAACAAATTCAAATGGAACCTGAAGATCAAGAAGCTACTGCCTTCATGACCCCGACAGGTATTTATTGTTATATTGCTATGCCTTTTGGTCTTAAAAATGCAGTGCAACATATCAAAGGCTAGTCAACATGATGTTCAAAGACCAACTGGGGGATACGATGGAAGTCTATATAGACGACATGGTGGTCAAATCAAAGAAAGCTGAAGATCACTTGAAAGATCTTGAAGTGGCATTCAATATCCTGGACAAGTACAATATGAAGCTGAATCCTGCGAAATGCAATTTTGGAGTAGGCGCTGGAAAATTCCTAGGATATATGGTCACAAAAAGAGGAATTGAAGCAAGCCCAGAACAAATCAAAGCCATTCTGAACCTGAAGTCTCCATCGAATGCTAAAGATATTCAAAGGTTGACCGGGAGGTTGGCAGCTTTGAATAGGTTTATATCAAGATCTTCTGACAGATGTAAAGAATTTTACGACATCTTAAAGAAGAATAAAAAGTTCGAATGGGGAGAAAAGCAAGAAGAAGCTTTTCAAGAATTAAAGAAGTATCTATCTACACCACCTTTGCTGGTGAAGCCTGAAGATGGTGAGCCTCTATATCTCTATATGGCAGCTTCATCAAATGTAGTGAGTGCTGTTCTAGTAAAGGAAGTAGAAGGTCAAAATGTTAGAAGAAGTCACTGAAAAATGGATTCTATATACTGATGGCGCAGCTAATGTTAAAGGAATAGGATTAGGTATCATACTAAAATCGCCACAGGGGGATATCATACCCCAAGCAGTGAATTGTCATTTTATAGCCACTAATAATGAAGCAGGATATGAAGCTTTAATTTCTGGTATGCAATTAGCTAAAGATATGAACATTAGAAATCTTAAGGTATATGTAGATTCATTACTTTTAGCTAATCATTTTAATGGAACATATGCTGCGAAAGGTGAAAAATTGATGCAATATCTAGAAATAGTAAAGAAACTAGCTGAGAATTTTGATTTATTTGACATAGAACAAGTACCTAGAGAAGAAAATACTGAGGCTGATGCTTTAGCAAATCTAGGATCAACACTTAAGATGTCACCAGATACTAAAATTCCTATAATTCATGTATTATATCCAGCTATAGAAAAAGAATTGACCAATATATTAGCTATTCAAGATAAGGAAACTGAAAATTCTAGGGACAATCAAAATTCATGGATTACACCAATAATAGAATATACAAATGATGGGATAATTCCCAAAGATGAAAACCTAAAGGCCTTTTGCATGAAATCAGCACATTATTCTATGATAAATGGTATTTTGTATAGAAAATCTCTTGCAGACCATATCTTAGATGCTTAGAATATCCTGAGACTGTTGAGGTTCTCAAAGATATACATGAAGGAGAATGTGGAAATCACACAGCTGGAAGATCTTTATATTCAAAGATCTTAAGAACAGGTTATTACTGGCCCACAATGAAGCAAGATGCTGAAGAATATGCGAAGAAATGCGATGCTTGTCAAAGGCATAGCAACATTTATCATCAGCCAGCAGAACCCATGTATCCAGTTCTATCACCTTGGCCATTCATAAAATGGGGAATGGATATTGTTGGGCCAATGACAGAATCTTCAGCTGGGAAGAAATATTTCTTGGCCATGACAGATTATTTCTCAAAATGGATTGAAGCTGAAGCATATGCCAAGATCCATGAATCACATGTTATATCTTTCATTAAAAGGAACATATTAACAAGGTTTGGAGTACCAGCGGAGATCATCTGTGATAATGGATCACAATTTATTGGAAAGAAAACTACAAACTTTTGTGAGAGATGGGGCATCAAAATGATTACTTCTACTCCAGTCCATCCACAAGCTAATGGTCAGGCGGAATCGAGCAATAAAATTATTATGAATAATTTAAAGAAAAGACTGGGACAAGCGAAGGGAAAATGGGCTGAAGAGCTACCATTTGTCTTATGGGCTGATCGAACAACTTCGAAAAATGCCACTGGACAAACCCCATTTTCACTCGTTTTTGGAGCTGAGGCAGTGCTACCTACTGCCAGAATTAATTTATTAACTTACGAAAAGAATAAAGAATTGCTGCTTGAAGATCTAGAAGCTGTAGATGAACTAAGAGAGAGAACCAGAATAAGGATAGCAACTTACCAACAACGAATCGCTAAGTCTTACAACAAAGTATTAGCCAAGTTGGTGATTTAGTTCTCAAGAAAGTATTAGCCAAACCAGATGGTAAACTAAATCCAAAATGGGAAGGTCCTTATTTAATCGAGGCTGAGGCTGGAAAAGGATCTTATTGGCTTCAAGATCTTCAAGGTACTTTAGTTCCAAGAGCTTGGAATGCCATACATCTCAAAACTTATCATGTGTAATTTATTTTGTCTTTCGACAAAATCAGGTATGATTTCTTACCCTTAATTTTTATTCACTTTCTATTTACTTATTATTATTTTTCAAAATGATGATACTGACTTGAGCGTCGGAGTGGCGTTAGCCAAATGGCTAACGTCAGTTTCTAAGATTTCGCTTTGTAGATTCCAAAGGATAATCAAAATCAACAAACACATGCATTACAACGTGGAACAAGGTCTTCACCTTTTGGCTTTCGCGCCAACTTTTGGTTGAAGGTTTTCACCTTCTCTTTAAATCGCCCGTGTCGCACGTTAATTAATTTCACGGTTGAAGGGTTAAATTCCAAGGTCGTTGAAATTAATTCTATTGGTTGTCGGTGTTACCATCGATCTCCCGAATTGGCTAACCACGCCACCCATTATACAAACACACAAAAAAGGCTAACCACGCTGAAGGGGTCGCTGAAATACCTGGCAGTAATCAACTGGCAGCGAGCATTGGACTAAAGATGCCTCCAGAACAAGCTATGCTCATCTTGCCAGCCATAGCCCATTATGGACAAGCCTTCACTGACAAACAACCTCCAATTGTTACTTTACTCCAGTGGCAAGTCCCTCCCTGATCAATGAAAGTCATCAGCGAATAGCATCAGCGAGTAACTCCAGTCAGCATACTTCAGCAGAGTTTTGTTCAGTCAAGTAGTTGTTTTATTCAATAAAAGGCTGCCACGTCACCAGTTCTAGAAGGTCTTGGATAAGGATGTGTGCATGAGAATAAAGTGTCCACTGAAGTCCCATGTCTGTGGGCCCGATAAAGAAGAATGACAGCTGTAAAGGAAGGCGCGTGTGACAATGACATTTCTAACGGTATTTTGGGACCACTTGCAGGGGAATGTTTCTAGAAGCCCACGATGTCCATTTCTTATTGGCCAAATTCAATTAGTGGCTAGCATTTGACAACTTTTATGTATTATTTTATTATTTTCGTTAATTCCTAGAAAATAGCATGTGGCTATAAATAGGGGCTTTATTCTTCATTGAAGGATAGTTTTGGGTTATCAAATGGAATGAAAAGAACACTTTCTTTTCCTTATCAAATCTTCATATTACCTTCATAAATCGTTATTTATTTGGGTGTTTGGAGTGATCCCTTTATCTTTAATTGTGGTGGTTCGTCCTTTATCAATTAAAGTGGTGAGATCTTAAAATCTTCGATTCCTTTATCTATATTCTTGGTGGCTTTGTCCTTTATAGATTATAGTGGTGGGTTGGAGTGTTTCTATTATTTGATTCTGGTGGATCGTTTCCTTTACGAATCAAGTATTAGATTCTTATCTATCTTTGCATTTTATTGTCTTGTTCGTTTTTGTTGTCTTATAAACCAGAAAATCCTCATAAAAATTATTACATTCCGCTGTGTTTTGAAAATTTCACATCAATTTGGTATCAGAGACAGGTTTTAAAAAAAGGTTTCTTAATCTTTTTGTCCGTTGGGGTATTGTTTGTTTAGATTCATTTCAATTTAGTCAGATCTGTTTGTTGGTTGTTTAGATCTAGTTGTTGTTGGTATAGATCTATAAGAGGCACTTGGTAGAGTTGTTCATATGTTAGAAGATGGTGGTTTAAGATTTAATCGAGAAATATTGTTACTAGTGAAAGAGATTCTGAATCTCAAGGTCCTAGTGAGAGATCTGATAGTACGCCCAGAAACTCTAGTGATTCTGATGTTCCACAGCCCAGAGAAAGCGAAGGAGACATAAGGTCGATGATACTAAGGATATTAAGATAGATCCACCAGATTTTGTTGGTTCATCAAACCCAGAAGAATATTTTGAATGGGTTCAGGTGATGGATAGAATTATGGAAATAAAAGGTTATGATGATAAAAAGAGTTTTAAGGTTGCCATTATTAAGCTTAAAAAGTATGCTTCATCTTGGTATGATAATATGAAATCTGAAAGGAATATAAGGGTAAAAGTAAAATCAAGACCTGGTCCAAACTGAAGGAAGTTATGCAGAAGAGATTTGTTCCTCAGACGTACAAGAAAGATCAGTATCTACTGATGAATAATCTGAAGCAAGGTGCTAAAGAAGTGGTAGAGTATATCAGGGAGTTTGAGCAACTGAAGACAAGAACTGGTGTCAAAGAAACTGAAGAGCATACTATCGCCAGATTCCTTGGTGGGTTGAATGCTATCATTGCTGAGAAGATGCAATTACAGCCCATCTGGCCCTCCAGATTGAAAAGCAGCTGAAGAAGAAGGTTCAGTACAAACCTTTCACTAAGATTACTTCTAGCTCCAATCAACCAGCTACCAGGCCTAGTGAAACTGTTCAGAAACCCTTTAGAGGAAAGGAGAAAGAAACTGGAGGATTAAAAGAACCAGTAGGGAAGAAATGTTTCAAGTGCCATGGATTTGGTCATTTCCAGGCCCAGTGTCCCAATCAGCGAGCACTGACTATCAGGGAGATAGAAAGTTTACCAGAAGCTGAAACTGAGGAAGAAGAACCAGTGTACGATGATGATGATGGCGCTGAAGAAACATATGTAGGTGCTGATATTGGGGAGATGCTGGTGGTCAGAAGAATGATGCACGCTGATGAAGTAACTGCTGACAAAGCTCAGCGAGAGAATATCTTCCACTCAAGATGTACCATCAAAGGAAAGGTATGCAGTCTTATCATTGATGGAGGCAGCTGTGCTAATGCTGCTTCAACTTACATGGTTGATAAACTGGGGTTACCTACACTGAAGCATCCCCGTCCTTACAAGCTTCAATGGCTCAGCGAGGGAACAGAGGTAAAGGTTACTCAACAAGTTACTATTCCATTTTCTATTGGTCTTATTTATCAGGATGAGATTGTTTGTGATGTTGTCCCTATGGATGCGTGTCATTTGTTGTTGGGAAGGCCATGGTTGTTTGATAAGCATGTATTCCACAATGGCCGTTTAAACTCTTATTCATTATTTGTAAATGGGAAAAAGGTCACCCTAACTTCTTTGAAACCCGATGAGCACTCAAAAACCAAGGTGATGGATCAGCGAGACAAGGCTTTGTTCATGACCCAAACCGAAGTTGAGAAAGAACTCGCTGATGGCACCTCAGTAATGATGTTGCTGATGGTTGAACTTGCTGATAAGAAGGGGCTCGCTGACATTTCCAGTTTAGTCAAACCCTTGCTGAAAGAATATGCTGACGTATTTCCTGAAGAAATGCCTTCTGGTTTGCCTCCTATCAGGGGTATTGAACACCAGATTGATCTAAATCCAGGATCAATCCTTCCTAACAAAGCTGCTTATAGGTGTTCACCCACTGAAGCTAAAGAATTGCAAAGGCAAGTCGATGAACTGATTGCTAAGGGTTATGTGAGAGCAAGTATGAGTCCATGTTCTGTACCAGCTCTCTTAGTTCCAAAGAAAGATGGCTCAATGCGTATGTGTGTTGATAGTAGAGCCATCAATAATATCACTATCAAGTATCGATATCCTATCCCCAGGTTGGATGATATGCTTGATGAATTACATGGTTCCTGTATATTTTCCAAAATCGATCTGAGAAGTGGCTATCACCAGATTCGAATGAAGGATGGAGATGAATGGAAAACTGCATTCAAGATTAAAGGGGGTCTATTTGAATGGCTAGTAATGCCTTTTGGCTTATCGAATGCCCCAAGTACTTTCATGAGGCTAATGAATGAAGTCCTCAGACCACTCATTGGTCATTTTGTGGTAGTTTATTTTGATGATATTCTAGTATATTCGAAGAATGAAGCTGAGCATGTTAATCATCTGAGAAAAGTATTTATGTTGCTGAGGAAACACCAGTTGTATGGGAAGCTGGAGAAATGTGATTTCTTGGTGGAAAGTGTGATATTTCTTGGATACGTTGTATCTAAAAATGGAATTTCAATGGATCCTTCGAAGGTTGAAGCAATTAAGTCCTGGCCAGCTCCTACAACGATTACAGAGGCAAGAAGTTTTCACGGTCTGGCATCATTTTATAGAAGATTCATCAGAAATTTCTCAACTGTTGTAGCTCCTATTACTGATTGCCTAAAGAAAGGTGTGTTTGAATGGCCTAAGTCAGCTCAGAGTGCCTTTGAATTGCTGAAAGAAAAGCTCAGCTCAGCACCAGTCCTGTCCTTACCAAATTTTGAGTTATTATTCGAATTGGAGTGTGACGCCAGTGGAGTTGGTATTGGTGCAGTCCTTGTTCAAGAAAAGAGACCAGTCGCATACTTCAGTGAAAAGTTGAATGATTCGAAGCTGAAGTACAGTACGTATGACAAAGAATTCTATGCTATCATCAGGGTTGTCAATCACTGGTCACACTATCTGAAGCCCAAGCAGTTTGTTTTATATTCTGATCATGAAGCTCTGAAGTACATCAATGGTCAGCATAAGTTAAATTCAAGGCATGCAAAATGGGTGGAATTTTTGTAGTCTTATTCATTTGTGTCTAAACATAAAGCTGGGGTAGAGAATGTTGTTGCTGATGCACTCTCAAGAAGATATTCATTGCTTTCCATTTTGGAAGCAAGGGTCCTTGGGTTCTCTTTTATCAAAGATTTGTATGCTGCTGATACAGATTTTGCTGGTCACTTCACTGATGGTCCCTCCAAAGGATCATATTTAGTGCAAGATGGGTTTTTATTTAAAAATGGAAGGTTGTGTATCCCTAAGGGTTCAATTCGAGACTTGCTGATAAGAGAAGCTCATGGCGGAGGACTCGCTGGTCATTTTGGTATTACTAAGACTGCTGACATCCTCAGCGAACATTTCTATTGGCCATGTCTGCTGAAAGACGTCCAGAATATCATCAGCAGATGCTCAACTTGTCATCAGGCCAAGGCAATTTTTCACAAAGGTTTGTACACTCCTCTTCCAGTTCCAAGTCAACCGTGGGAAGATCTGAGCATGGATTTCATTGTTGCTTTACCCAAAACCCAGAGAAGAAAAGATTCTATCATGGTGGTGGTTGACAGATTCTCAAAAATGGCCCATTTCATTCCTTGTAACACCACTAATGATGCCTCAGCAGTAGCAAATTTATTCTTCAAAGAAATTGTCCGTCTTCATGGAATTCCCAAAACCATTGTTTCTGATAGGGATACGAAATTTCTGAGTTATTTCTGGAAAACTTTGTGGAGATTGATGGGAACTAAGCTCCTGTTCAGCGCTTCTCATCACCCCCAAACTGATGGCCAGACTGAAGTTACTAATAGGACCATTGGGATGTTATTAAGGACGCTGGTGAACAAGACGCTGAAAGATTGGGATCTAAAGCTTGCTCATGCTGAGTTCGCTTTTAATAGAGCCCCCAACCACTCAACCAGCAAGACTCCATTTGAAGTTTGTTATGGTACCAATCCTTTAACTCCCATTGATTTAATTCCTTTTTCAATTGAGCCAAGAGTAAGTGTTGATGCTGAAGAGAAAGTTAAGGAAATCAAAAAAATACACCAGCAAGTAAAGGCAAAAATTGAGAAAGCAAATAAAGAATACAAGGCCAGAGCTAATAAGCATCGTCAGCAGCCCAGTTTTGCACCTGGCGATCTTGTTTGGGTGCATCTCAGAAAAGAAAGATTTCCTTCCAAGAGAAAGAACAAACTGATGCCAAGAGCTGAAGGACCATTCAGAATACTGGAAAGGTTCGGTGACAGCGCTTACAAGGTTGAGTTACCAGGAAGCATGTCGGTTTCAAGCACTTTTAATGTTGGAGATTTGATGCCTTACCTTGAAGATGAATATCTCGAGGACTTGAGGACAAGTCCTATTTTAGAGGGGGAGAATGATGCGAATATGATCCCACTCGCTGAACTGACTAATTCCAGTCAGCTAGAAGGGGTCGCTGAAATACCTGGCAGTAATCAACTGGCAGCGAGCATTGGACTAAAGATGCCTCCAGAACAAGCTATGCTCATCTTGCCAGCCATAGCCCATTATGGACAAGCCTTCACTGACAAACAACCTCCAATTGTTACTTTACTCCAGTGGCAAGTCCCTCCCTGATCAATGAAAGTCATCAGCGAATAGCATCAGCGAGTAACTCCAGTCAGCATACTTCAGCAGAGTTTTGTTCAGTCAAGTAGTTGTTTTATTCAATAAAAGGCTGCCACGTCACCAGTTCTAGAAGGTCTTGGATAAGGATGTGTGCATGAGAATAAAGTGTCCACTGAAAGTCCCATGTCTGTGGGCCCGATAAAGAAGAATGACAGCTGTAAAGGAAGGCGCGTGTGACAATGACATTTCTAACGGTATTTTGGGACCACTTGCAGGGGAATGTTTCTAGAAGCCCACGATGTCCATTTCCTATTGGCCAAATTCAATTAGTGGCTAGCATTTGACAACTTTTATGTATTAATTTTATTATTTTCGTTAATTCCTAGAAAATAGCATGTGGCTATAAATAGGGGCTTTATTCTTCATTGAAGGATAGTTTTGGGTTATCAAATGGAATGAAAAGAACACTTTCTTTTCCTTATCAAATCTTCATATTACCTTCATAAATCGTTATTTATTTGGGTGTTTGGAGTGATCCCTTTATCTTTAATTGTGGTGGTTCATCCTTTATCAATTAAAGTGGTGAGATCTTAAAATCTTCGATTCCTTTATCTATATTCTTGGTGGCTTTGTTATAGATTTTGGGAATTATCAGAAGTCGTTTATGACCTGAAGATGTTCAGAAATGGAAACTCGAGGACTTACTATAAGGACTTGAGGGCAAGTCCCAAAAAAGAGGGAGAGAATGATGCGGAAATGACCCCGAACCATTTCCACAAAAAAGGTGGGTTCGTATATTTGCTAATTGAAGTTCAACAAGCAACCAATTACCCTTGGTTATCCTTTGTTAGTATTACACTACTGGTGTATATTGATCTTAATGATAAGTCGAGCACTGAAGTTATGCAACCAAATCAAGTGTTGCTGGCCTTAAAGTTCATCAGTGACAAAACAAGTCCTGATCAGCAACAAGTCTCGCTGAAACAACTTCAACTGACGACGACCAGTGAACTGGTCAGCACCAGATGCAACCAGCAAGTGTCCAGAACAGCAAGTAACACTTCAGTACATCAGCAAGTCTTTCCTCAGCAAGTATTCATCAGTGACACTGGCCAGAGATGGGTGTTCAGTACTTTACTTAAGTTATACTTCAGTGAGCGTTCACTAGTGATGAAGTTTACCAGACCCATCTCAGTTACACTTCAGTGGCCCGTTTCAACTAGTTCTCAGTCCACCAGTGAAGTTAACCACTGGACAGCTTCAGTGAATAACGCCAGTAAGTTGCTTCAGTCGAAGTGCTCCAGATGGTATACTCCAGTGAAGGTTCTCCAGGTCCAGACTTCAGTGAAGCAATTCCAGATCCATGATCCAGTTGAAGATTCTCCAGATTACTTCTCCAGTGAAGATCCTCCAGATCCATTCTCCAGTAAAGATTCTCCAGATTACTTCTCCAGTGAAGATCCTCCAGATGCATTCTCCAGTAAAGATCCTCTAGATGCATTCTCCAGTGAAGATCCTCCAGATGCATTCTCCAGTAAAGATTCTCCAGATTACTTCTCCAGTGAAGATCCTCCAATCTCCAGACTCCAGGCCCCAGTCTCCAGTCTCCAGTTTCCAGGCTCCAGTCAAGACCCTTCAGTGAAGCTTACCAGTGAACGACTCCAGTCCAGATTTTGGTGTCCAGTTTCCAATCAATAAAGCCCCCACTGAAGTTCCATGTTCGTGGGCCCGATAAAGAAGAATGACAGCTGTATGGAAGGCGCGTGTGGCAAGACGTTTCTAACGGTATTGTGGGACCACTTGCAGGGGAATATTTCTAGAAACCTTACTTGTCCATTTCTATTGGTCAATTAATTAGTGGTTGTCTTTAGCCTGACAGCTTTATTGTAATATTTTATTATTTCGTTAATTCCTAGGAAATAGCTTGTGGCTATAAATAGAGGCTTTATTTCTCATTGTAAAGAAGTTGATGTTGAATGAAATTAATAGAGCAGCCTCTATTTCTTACAAAAATCTTCTTTTACCTTTATAGATCTTTTGATCTTGGTGGTTAGAAGTGACCCCTTTATCAATATTTGTGGTGACTCGTTCTTTATCAAATATTGTGGTGAGGTCTTTTAAATCTTCGGTTTCCTTTATCTATAATCGTGGTGGCTAGACCTTTATCGATTGTAGTGGTGGGGCGGAGTGTTTCCTTTATCTATAATCGTGGTGGCTAGACCTTTATCGATTGTAGTGGTGGGGCGGAGTGTTTCCTTTATCCTTGATTCCGGTGGCTTGGCCTTTACGAGTCTTGGTAGTGGATTCTTTTATCTATCATTTTACTTTATTGTCTCGTTTAGTTGTTTGTTCATATAAAATCCAGAAAATACCAAAAATAGTCTTCCGCTGTCGTTTGTCGCGTGATTTACGCATCAGTACTGAACATTAATCTGGTACCCATCAGTCTCCAAAAGGTCTTCCAGAAATAACTCAGAAACTTGACATCTCTATCTGAAACAATTGTCTTTGGAATCCCATGCAAACGAACAATCTCTTTGAAAAATAAATTTGCCACTGCTGAAGCATCATTTGTGGTGTTGCAAGGAACAAAATGTGCCATTTTTGAAAATCGATCAACAACCACCATTATTGAATCTTTTCCCCTCTGAGTTCTGGGCAGTGCAACAATGAAATCCATACTGAGATCTTCCCATGGCTGGCTTGGAACTGGAAGAGGAGTAGTCCTTTATGAAAAGTTGCCTTTGCCTAGTGACAAGTTGGACAACGACTAATAATATTCTGGACATCTTTCAGTAAACTTGGCCAGTAGAAATGTTCAGTGAGGATCTCTCCAGTTTTATTAATGCCAAAATGGCCAGCCAGACCTCCTCCATGTGCTTCCCTTATCAATAAATCTCTAATAGAACCCTTTGGAATACACAACTTTCCATTCTTGAATAAGAACCCATCTTGAACAACAAATGGTCCTTTCTGGTTAGCTTCAGTGAGACGATCAGCAAAGTCTGGATCAGCAGCATACAACTCTTTGATGAAAGAAAATCCAAGAACTCTTGCTTCCAGAATTGATAACAATGAATATCTTCTAGAAAGTGCATCAGCAACAACATTAGCCACTCCAGCTTTGTGCTTAGAAACAAAAGAATAAGATTGCAAAAATTCCACCCATTTTGCATGTCTGGCATTAAGCTTATGCTGACCATTAATAAACTTTAGTGCTTCATGATCAGAAAATAAGACAAACTGTTTTGGCTTCAGATAATGTGACCAGTGATTGATAGCACGAATAATTGCATAGAATTCTTTGTCATAAGTGTTATACTTCAGTTTTGAACCATTAAGTTTTTCACTGAAATAAGCCACTGGACGTCCTGCTTGTACTAAAACTGCACCAATACCTACTCCACTGGCGTCACATTCTAACTCAAACAACATATCAAAATCTGGCAAAGATAGTACTGGAGCTGAACTGAGTCTTTCCTTTAGTGTTTCAAAGGCCAGTTGTGCTGAATTTGGCCAGTTGAACACACCCTTCTTCAGACAATCAGTGATTGGAGCCACAACAGTAGAGAAATTCTTGATAAATCTTCTATAGAATGATGCCAATCCATGAAAACTTCTTACTTCAGTGATGGTAGTAGGAACTGGCCATGATCTGATGGCTTCTACCTTTGAGGGATCCATAGAAATACCTTCTTTTGACACCACATACCCAAGAAATATCACACTCTCCACCATAAAATCACATTTTTCCAGTTTTCCATACAACTGGTGTCTTCTCAGTAATTCAAACACATTTCTTAAATGGTTAACATGTTCAGCTTCAGTTTTCGAATATACAAGAATATCATCAAAATAAACAACAACAAACTGACCAATAAGTGGCCTGAGAACTTCATTCATCAACCTCATGAAAGTACTAGGAGCATTAGTGATGCGTAAATCACGTGACAAACGACAGCGGAAGACTATTTTTGGTATTTTCTGGATTTTAACATGAAACAAATAATAAAACAAGACTATAAAATAAAATGATAGATAAAAGAATCCACCACCAAGATTCGTAAAGGCCAAGCCACCGGAATCAAGGATAAAGGAAACACTCCGCCCCACCACTATAATCGATAAAGGTCTAGCCACCACGATTACAGATAAAGGAAACCGAAGATTTAGACCTCACCACAATATTTGATAAAGGACGAACCACCATAAATATTGATAAAGGGGTCACTCCTAACCACCAAGATCAAAGATCTCTAAAGGTAAAAGAAGATTTTTAAGAAATAGAGGCTGCTCTATTAATTTCATTCAATTCAACATAACATAATTTTTACAATGAAAAAGAGCCCCTATTTATAGCCACATGCTATTACCTAGGAATTAACGAAATACAATAAAATAATCAAAAAGCTGTCATGTGCTAAGGACAACCACTAATTTATCAACCAATAAGGAATGGACAGACAAAGCTTCTAGAAAGATTCCTTCTGCACAAGGGTCCACAAACCGTTAGGATTAACGTTGTCACACGCTCCTCCCTTATCTTCTTTGACAGCTGTCATTCCTTCTTTATTGGGTCCACAAACACACGACTGGAACAAACTTTATTTAGTAAACTGGTAACTTAAATCTGGAACTTTCACTGGAGACTCAAATCTGGAGACTAGACTGGAGTGCTTCAGTGGAGAACTTCACTGGTGGATCACTACTGGTTGTCACTGGAGACTCTTTCCACTGGAGAAGTGTTATCACTGGTGACTGGACTGGTTCAGTGAACACTTGTCTGAAATGGGCTATTGCTGGCAGAATTAGCATGGCCTGCTCAGATGGCATTATTCGTTCAGTTCTACCCTTCAGTTCAGTTGACTTCTCTAGTTCACTGGTATCATTCAGTTCAGTGAACTTGGACATTTCCACATCAATCTCCTCCTCTAAGAAAGGACTTGTCCTCAAGTCCTCGAGGTATTCATCTTCCAGATAAGGCATCAGATCTCCGACATTAAAAGTACTTGAAACTGACATATCTCCAGGTAGCTCAACTTTATAAGCATTATCACCATACCTGATGCAGAAATGACCCCGAGTCATTTCCACAAAAAGGCTTGGCTCGTATATTTATTAATCAAAGATCAGCAAGCAACCATGTACCCCTGGATATCCTTTATTGGCATTATACTACTGGTGTATGTTGATCTTGATACTAATTCGAGTATTGAAGTTTTGCAACCAAGACAAAAGTCGTTGGTCTTAAAGTTCATTAGTGACAAAACAAGCCTTGATCAACAACAACTCTTCAGTAACTTCATTTCAATAGTGCTACTGACCAGTGACACTTCAGCGAGTATCCGTCAGTTGCACTCCTATGAGATGCTCCAGTTTCAAGGCTCCAGATGGATCCTCCAGATGCATTCTCCAGTGAAGATCCTCCAGATGCATTCTCCAGTGAAGATCCTCCAGATGCATTCTCCAGTAAAGATCCTCCAGATGCATTCTCCAGTGAAGATCCTCCAGATGCATTCTCCAGTGAAGATCCTCCAGGTGCATCCTCCAGTAAAGATCCTCCAGATGGATTCTCCAGTTGGATCCTCCAGATCCATTCTCCAGTAAAGATCCTCCAGATGCATTCTCTAGTGAAGATCCTCCAATCTCCAGACTCCAGGCTCCAGTCTCCAGTCTCCAGGCTCCAGTCTCCAGTCTCCAGTCTCCAGGCTCCAGTCTCCAGTCTCCAGGCTCCAGTCTCCAGTCTCCAGTCTCCAGGCTCCAGTCTCCAGTCTCCAGTTTCCAGGCTCCAGTCAAGACCCTTCAGTGAAGCTTACCAGTGAACGACTCCAGTCCAGAAATACCAGAATAAAGTCACCAGTTTTGTTCAGTTCAGTTTATTTCGGTGACATGGCAGTGGACCCAATAAAGAAGGAATGGCAGCTGTTGACAGGGATAAGGAAGGCACGTGTGACAACGTTATTTTTAACGGTTTGTGGGCCCTTGTGCAGAAGGAATCTTTCTAGAAGCTTTGTTTGTCCTTTTCCTATTGGTGGATAAATTAGTGGTTGTCCTTAGCACATGACAGCCTTTTATTTATTTAATATTTGTATTTCTTTATTCCTAGGAAATAGCATGTGTGTGGCTATAAATAAGTGCTTAATTTCTCATTGTAAGGAGGTTGGTGAATGTTGAATGAAATTAATAGAGCAGCCTCTATTTCTTACAAAAATCTTCTTTTACCTTTATAGATCTTTTGATCTTGGTGGTTAGGAGTGACCCCTTTATCAATATTTGTGGTGACTTGTTCTTTATCAAATATTGTGGTGAGGTCTTTTAAATCTTCGGTTTCCTTTATCCTTGATTCCGGTGGCTTAGCCTTTACGAGTCTTGGTGGTGGATTCTTTTATCTATCATTTTACTTTATTGTCTCGTTTAGTTGTTTATTTCATATAAAATACAGAAAATACCAAAAATAGTCTTCCGCTGTCGTTTGTCGCGTGATTTACGCATCAATACCTCTCCAGAATCTTGAATGGTCCTTCAGCTCTGGGCATCAACTTGTTCTTCCTTCTTGCTGGAAATCTTTCTTTTCTGAGGTATACCCAGACTAGATCACCTGGAGCAAAACTGGACTGCTTTCGATGCTTGTTTGCCCTTGCCTTGTAACTGGCATTTGCTTTCTCTATTCTGGCCTTCACTTGTTCATGAATTTTCTTGATTTCTTTTGCTCTGGCCTCAGCTTCAATACTTTTTTTTTTTGGTAAAGGGGAATTTAAACCCCGGTAAGCTTTTATAAATCACCCAAAAGAAGATTATTACAAGTAGCTTGGCAAAGTACCAAACTAATTCATACATATGACATGCCATATGTATGTGAAACAATAACGTCACAAACGACCTAGCTGAACAATACATAAAAAAGGCTAATAACATCAAAGCATTAATAATACACCTCTAATATGTAAGTAACCAATATCAAACATCAACCTCTATCATTCTACCAAATCGAAACCAAATCTCAAACATGCACATCACAGTGAAGAGCTCAAAATGGCTAACCAAATGGAGACTCCTACCCTTAGATAAATCCAAAGGCCTGTCAGAGGGACACATTTAGAAGACTTGTTGACTTCTTAATGGCAAAACAATAAAAGTGATGTTTAATAAATGTTTACGTGATATCCAACTTCCATTCTTCTAGGATGCTTCTTCCTTGAATCTTTTTCTTGAACTTTATAGTGGCTAACTTCATCCGGACAGTAGACACAATAACATCACGCAGTTGAGCAATCAGAAGTAATAAGCCGAAGCAGCAATCAGAAGCTTAGCAATAACCGTCTTGGCTAAATTAGGCTTTGATGTCAACAATAGCATTGAAGTGATATCAGTCCATCGGTTTGGAACCGCATGAAATCCCATTAAGGGGCGAACCAAATTCCAAATCTGCAATGAGTAATTACATTCAAAAAATAAATGTTGATGCGAATCAGGTCCACGCTTGCAGAGGGAACAGCAAAGTAGATTTAAGTTAGTAGAACCACTAACATCCCATTGCTTCATCTTATCATGAGTCTTCAGTTTTTCTCTCATAATAAGCCAGACATGAAATGAGTGCCTCGGAATACTATGTGCAAACCAAACAAGATCAACCCAAGGAACAACTGGTCTTCTAACTCGGATGGTTTCCCATGTGGAAGAGGCTGAAAAACCAGTTTCCTTCCCATTATTATCATACCAAGTAATTATATCAGAAACAGCAGGACGAAGAACAGGAGGAGTAACATTTATAAGCACTGGAAATAGATCAAACCAGGCAATTGGCCATTTCCAGCGTCCATTAGTTAGAACATCATTAACAGTTGCATCAAGACGAAATCCCGCTCTAGTCATCTCTCTATATGTAATAAACTTACATAAAGGGCCAATAGAAGCCCAATTATCAAACCAAGCTGAAGTAGTACACCCATCCCCTATCAGATACTTAATATGTGGTCGGATTACTTTGAAGAAGCTTACGCCATCCCCATGTTGAGCCAGCTTTCAAAGGGACATCCCAGAAATTTCTTCCCTTGAGTTTATGCACATTAATCCACTGTACCCAAAGAGACTTTTGATTATTCAAGATACTCCATACATGAGAAGTCATAAGAGCTTTGTTAACATCACAAATTCTTTTAATTCCAATTCCTCCTTCATACTTAGGAAGGCAACAATCCTTCCATGCCACCTTAGCTTTACCTTTGCTCATGGGTCCTTGAGTCCATAAAAAAGCCCGCATCTTCTTTTCCAAATCAAAAATGATACTAGCAGGGAGAATGAAAACTGAAGCCCAATAAAATGCATGGAAGAGAGAACTGAATTAATTAATTGTAACCTGCCAGCAAACGAAAGAGACTTGTTCTTCCAATCACTTATTCTAGCCTCCATCCTTTCAACCAAAATTGTGCAATCTTTGTGTAAAAGTCTAGATGAAATAAGTGGAACACCAAGATAACGAATCAGAAGAAAGCCTTCTTCAAATGGGAGGATCTCCAAAATAGCCCTCTTAATACGATCAGGGACATTACAAAAGAAAGCCGTGCTTTTAGCTAGACTAGGCATAAGTCCTGAGGCATTAGAAAACTCCATAAGCCCGTCCATAATAGCTTTGGCCGAAGCAAGATCACCTCGGCCAAAGAGAAAGAGATCATCTGCAAAACAAATGTTAATAATTCGTTGTTCTCCACACAAGTTATGAAACCTGAAGCCCGGTGAATGCTGCACAGATTTGTGTAACATCAGAGTTAACACCTCCATAACCATAGTAAAGAGGTATGGGGACATGGGATCACCCTGTCTAAGTCCTCGTCTTCCTTGGAAAAGACATGAATATTACCATGCAAGCTGATAGAGAAAGAAACGCTGGTAACACAAGACATGATCCAATGTACCATAGTCGGATTGAATCCAAAACCAATTAATGTTGCTCTTAAGAAGCTCCAATTAACAGTATCATATGCTTTCTGAATGTCAACCTTAGCAGCACATCGTGGGGGGCCAATCTTACGATGATAATTATGCATTAATTCTTGAGTTAGAAGAATATTATCCGATATAAGCCTTCCCGGAATGAATGCGGATTGATTAATATCCACAATATCATCCAACCCCTTAATGCGATTAGTAATAATTTTACTAATGCATTTATATATTGTATTGCAGCAAGAAATTGGGCGATAATCTGTAACTCTATTAGGAGTGGACACTTTCGGAATCAATGCTAAGAAGGTATGGTTGATTTCTTTCAAAATTTTGCCAGTCTTAAAGAAATCATGAATGGCAAGACATACCTCCTTTCCCGTTATATCCCAAGTCTTCATAAAGAAGAGCGAGGTATACCCATCAGGACCCGGGGCTTTATTTTCATCAATTGAGAACATAGCTTCTTTAATTCAGCATCAGTGATCGCTCGAACCATATAATCCGCTTTTTGCCTACTAATAGTTCTTCTGAAAACTTCATTAGGATTAAAACAAGATGGAGGCCCTTCAATTCCCAGGAAGTCTTCATAATGTTTTACAAGCGCAGTAGCCACACCACCCCCTTCATGATCAACTCCATTAACGTCTTGAATCTTCTCTATCCGGCTCCTGTGAGATCTTGCTTTAACAGTGTTGTGAAAATACAAAGTATTAGAGTCACCCACCTCTAACCATTCAATCTTGGCTTTCTGTTTTAAGAAGCGTTCCTCATCAAGAGCCGCCTCTTTAAAATCATAAAGTGCAGCAATCTCCTGGTTTCTTAATTCTTTATCAGAGGGATCAGCCTCGATAGCTATTTGGAGGCTATCAAGCTCAAGTCGAAGCTCCTTAACCTTATTATGCAGATTTCCTTGCCTAAAGAGCATACTTCGGATCAGATGTTTCAAAAGTCTTAGCTTTTTCACTAATCTGTACATCTTGCATCCAGTAAAAGGAGTATCCCAATGAGTTTTAACCATTTCAGCAAAATCCTTCTTATGAACTAGGAAGTTAGCAAATTTGAATGGTTTGGGTCTTTGCCTAGTAACATTAGGAAATTTCAAGACACATGGGGTATGATCCGAGATTCTATAGGGTTGAAAGATGGCATGAGCGGATTGAAACTCATCACAAAACTGAACGTTTCCCATGATTCTATCAATTTTCTTCAATGTTCCCGTTCCATGCTTGGGTTTTTGAGTCCATGTAAAATGGAACCCGGAAGAATTAATATCCATTACATCAATTTGTTGTATACACTCCTTAAAATCACGCATACCAACATCAATTTTGGAAGAACTAGAGAAGCTATCCTCCAAATTAAGCGCTGAGTTAAAGTCTCCCAACAACACCCACGGTTTTCCTTGTATAAAATGCTGATGTGTACAAAGATTATCCCATAATAATCTTCTATGAACATAATAGTTGTCCGCATATACAAACGAACAATAGAAAGCCTTTCGATCTAACTTGTATATAATCTGAATATGTATGACTTGATCCGTATGTGACAAAACCATAACATCCACAACCTCAGAATTCCACCCAGAATAATCCTCGTACCCTTACTACAGGACGAAGCATTAGAAGACCAATCCCAGGTTTTAAACACCTTTTGCACACATCCATAAGACTAGAAATATGTACATGGGATTCCAAGATAGCACAAACATTAAGATTATTTTCACTTACCACCTGCCGAACCTCTTTCTGTTTGAGGGGTCGGTTCAAACCCCTAATATTCCATGCAGCTATACTACCCATTAAAACCGTGCATACCGGGGGTGCTTGCCCCCTCAGAAGTGGAATTAGGCTTAGTATGTGCAGCCATAAAATCATCAGATTCATCATAGATATTTTCCACATAATCATCATCGACTTCATCATTATCAGAATCAGCAGAAAATGCCACATCCATCGTTGCCTTTAATTTCGATGCCTTTTCAGCCATTTCACTTTCTGTGGCTTCCCGAAGTACACTTTGTTTAGTCCCATAATCAGATAACGGGTCATCTCCTTTTTGTCCATCTTCATCTACCAGGACTCCAAACGAATTCTTGGTTGGAATCTGCCCTTTAGAGGTGCTTGCTTGATCAGTACTCGTTTTTGGTTTCACCACGGGCCGATATACGAACTTATTCTTCTGATTTTGGATCGGAACTCCTTGCCTTGAACCATTCTTTTTGCCAACTAGCTGGAAACCATCACTGTGCACCTCTGATATAACCTTTTTAGGAATTGGTATGACCTTTTTAGGCAATTTAGGGCATTGGTCGCTTGCATGATTAAACACTTTGCAAGCCGAACAATGAGGAGGTTTCCATTGGTACTCAATGTTAATAACGTGTTTCGAAAAACCATCACCAACCATATTAGGAATTCCAACAGTCAACTCAGATTTTAGCTCATTATCTGCATCCAATTCAATAAGAGCCTGAGCATAACTACTACGACCCCATGCATTAATGCACATGGAATTCGTATAATCATCCAAAGCAACTGGTCTTCCAAGCTTGGTCGCAAGCATGCTTAGACCATCTTCATTAAATATAACCAAAGGTACATTATGCATCTTTACCCAAACCGGGACCTTCTTAATGTCAGACATACTAAAATCAGGAGTCCAATTATTAAGGAAAAGAGGAACTGAGCGAATTAACCATGGTCCTTGTTCTAACACTTTCTCCATACCAGATTTCTCCTCAAATTTGAAGAAAAAGAAACCGGATGCATTCATCATAAGACGCTGAAACCCATATTTAGCCCAAGCATTCTTCACGTAGTTTTCAACAATGGGGAAAGCAAGTCTTTTTCCAAGAAAATATCCAACCAAAGTATTAGCATATTTGCTATTTGCTGACATAATAGCTTCTTTTGGAATAATCAAATCAATGCCTTCAACACTAAATTCCACATTCAGAGAACGGAAATTAACTTTTGGTTTATTATTCACATCAGATCGCACCACTTTTGCATACGAAAAAGGGATATTAACAACCGGAGGATCAGACTGGTTCACCTTATCAGGCTGCACCACCTTTGCAACTGGTGGTACAGATTGATGAATCCCATCACCAACACCATCGCCATTCACGGAAAAACTAGGAGTTTCATTGGTAGTATTAAAACCACCACCTAAATTCCCATCATTCACATGCTGTTTAACAAATTCAGAATTATCATCCATGCTACCATCCACTTCCCCATCTTCACCACGTTCCACATTATCAGTATTAGAACTGGTAGAATTGTTTTTTGGACCCTCAGCTTTCCCCTCCGCATCATACAAAGGGTTACCATATTCTTCTACCTTGGGATTTGATGCAGATGTCTCAGAATTAACATTTGAACTTTCACCTGTTGGGTCTTTTAATTCAGCTTTTCGAGCTTCAGCAGCTTTCTTCTCATTAGAACCCTTATTAGGGTTTTTCAGGATTGACCTCACAGGTGGTCTCACCTTCCCATCAATATTCTTAATCTTTGAAGCAATACCAGGCGGATTACCCCCGGAGTTAGTCGATCTCTCTTTTGAATTCATGATCCCATGCAAGTTCGTAAGGTGAAAAAACTGAACGAAGATAGCTTAAGTTCGTAAGCTTCAAAACGAAAATAAGATAATTTTCTATCTTCGTTTTGCTATCTTCGTTTTGCTATCTATTCGTTTTGCTAAGTTCGTTTTGCTATCTTCGTTTTGCTATTTTCGTTTTGCTCAATCGCGTCGAAACTAGGTATTCCTCCAACTGAACGAAGATAGCTTAAGTTCGTAAGCTTCAAAACGAAAATAAGATAATATTCTATCTTCGTTTTGCTATCTTCGTTTGCTATCTTCGTTTTCCTCCAACTGAACGAAGATAGCTTAAGTTCGTAAGCTTCAAAACGAAAATAAGATAATATTCTATCTTCGTTTTGCTATCTTCGTTTTGCTATCTTCGTTTTGCTATCTTTGTTTTGCTATCTTCGTTTTGCTATCTTCGTTTTGCTATCTTCGTTTTGCTATCTTCGTTTGCTATCTTCGTTTTCCTCCAACTGAACGAAGATAGCTTAAGTTCGTAAGCTTCAAAACGAAAATAAGATAATATTCTATCTTCGTTTTGCTATCTTCGTTTTCCTCCAACTGAACGAAGATAGCTTAAGTTCGTAAGCTTCAAAACGAAAATAAGATAATATTCTATCTTCGTTTTGCTATCTTCGTTTTGCTATCTTCGTTTTCCATGAATCGCCTCCTAGAGAGAGTTTTCCAATCTTCACTATATTTTTATATCTTTATAGTGATTGGTTCAATCGAAAATGGAATTAAATCAATGGGAGTCAGTGGATTGACACCATAACAAACTTCAAACGGGGATTTACTGGTTGAATAATTTGGAGCTCTGTTGAAAGCAAACTCAGCATGAGCAAGCTTCAGATCCCAATCTTTCAGTGTCTTCTTCACCAGTGTTCTTAATAACATACCAATTGTTCTGTTTGTGACTTCAGTCTGTCCATCAGTGTGAGGATGGTGAGACGTACTGAACATTAATCTGGTACCCATCAGTCTCCATAAGGTCTTCCAGAAATAACTCAGAAACTTCACATCTCTATCTGAAACAATTGTTTTTGGAATCCCGTGTAATCGAACAATTTCTTTGAAAAATAGATTTGCAACTGCTGAAGCATCATTTGTGGTGTTGCAGGGAACAAAATGTGCCATTTTTGAAAATCGATCAACAACCACCATTATTGAGTCTTTTCCTCTCTGAGTTCTGGGCAGTGCAACAATGAAATCCATACTGAGATCTTCCCATGGCTGGCTTGGAACTGGAAGAGGAGTATACAGTCCTTTGTGAAAAGTAGCCTTCGCCTGGTGACAAGTTGGACAGCGACTGATGATATTCTGAACATCCTTCAGTAAACTTGGCCAGTAGAAGTGTTCAGTGAGAATCTCTCCAGTTTTGTTAATACCAAAATGGCCAGCCAGACCTCCCCCATGTGCTTCCCTTATCAGTAAATCTCTGATAGAACCTTTTGGAATACATAACTTTCCATTCTTGAATAAGAAACCATCTTGTACAACAAATGGTCCTTTCTGATTAGCTTCAGTAAGGCGAGCAGTGAAGTCTGGATCAGCAGCATACAACTCTTTAATGAAAGAAAATCCAGAACTCTTGCTTCCAGAATTGATATTGGAGAAGATAAGGCTCCGGGCCCTGATGGATACTCTTCCGCCTTTTTTAAAGCGGCATGGGATATAGTTGGTCGAGATGTTTGTTTGGCAGTTAATGAATTCTTCCGAAATGGTAAGCTACTACAACAACTCAACCATACTATTATTGCTTTGATCCCAAAGGTGACGACACCGTCCTCTATTAATGATTATAGGCCTATCTCGTGTTGTAATACTATTTATAAGTGCATAAGTAAAATTATTACTGATAGGCTAAAGGATGGTTTACATGAACTTGTGAGCATTAATCAATCTGCATTTGTTCCTGGAAGGAGAATCTCAGATAATATATTGTTAACTCAAGAACTGATGCATAATTACCATAGGAATGCTGGTCCACCAAGGTGTGCGTTTAAAATAGACATTCAGAAGGCATATGACACTGTTGATTGGAACTTTCTACGCCACGTTCTCTTTGGTTTTGGGTTTCATTCTGGTATGGTTAAGTGGATTATGATGTGTGTTACTACTACTTCTTTCTCTCTTGCCATCAATGGAAATCTGCATGGGTTTTTTAAGGGCAAAAGGGGATTGCGCCAGGGTGATCCCATGTCACCATATCTGTTCACTTTAGTGATGGAGGTCTTGACACTTACACTGGATAACGCAGTCTCTAATTCCTTGCACTTCAGATTTCATAGTAAGTGTGATTTGCAGCGAATTACTAACTTGTGTTTTGCTGATGATCTGTTTATCTTTGCACGAGGGGAAACTCGGTCAGCTAGAGTTATTATGGATTCGTTGGAAGCTTTTAGTGGTATGTCAGGATTGAAGCCAAGTTTAGCTAAGAGCACTGTTTTCTTTTCCAATGTTTCTGATCAGGTGAAACGGTCCATATTATCCATTATGCCATTTGAAGAAGGAACATTACCAATTAAGTACCTCGGTGTTCCACTTATCTCGACTAGATTGTTATATAAGGACTGTAAGGTACTTATTGAGCGCATGGAAAAACGTATTACAGATTGGAGGAATAAGTCGCTCTCATTTGCAGGAAGGTTACAATTTTTTTTTTTTTTTTGGTAAAGGGGAATTTAAACCCCGGTAAGCTTTTATAAATCACCCAAAGAGAAGGTTATACAAGTAGCTTGGCAAAGAACCAAGACTAATTCATACATATGACATGCCATATGTATGTGAAACAATAACGTCACAATCGACCTTGCTGAACAATACATAAAAAAGGCTAAAAACATCAAAAGCATTAATAATACACCTCTAATATGTAAGTACCAATATCAAACATCAACCTCTATCATTCTACCAAATCGAAACCAAATCTCAAACATGCACATCACAGTGAAGAGCTCAAAATGGCTAACCAAATGGAGACTCCTACCCTTAGATAAATCCAAAGGCCTGTCAGAGGGACACATTTAGAAGACTGGTTGAAATCTTAATGGCAAACAATAAAAGTGATGTTTAATATAAGTTTACGTGGTATCCAACTTCCATTCTTCTAGGATGCTTCTTCCTTGAATCTTTTTCTTGAACTTCATAGTGGCTAACTTCATCCGAACGGTAGACACAATAACATCACGCAATTGAGCAACCGATCTTTCTTTAGGAGAAAATAATCTGGAGTTTCTCTCTTGCCATAAGTAATAGGCCGAAGCAGCAATCAAAAGCTTAGCAATAACCGTTTTAGCAAGATTAGGCTTTGATGTCAACAATAGCATTGAAGTGATATCAGTCCATCGGTTTGGAACCGCTTGAAATCCCATTAAGGGGCGAACCAAATTCCAAATCTGCAATGAGTAATTACATTCAAAAAATAAATGTTGATGCGAATCAGGTCCACGCTTGCAGAGGGAACAGCAAAGTAGATTTAAGTTAGTAGAACCACTAACATCCCATTGCTTCATCTTATCATGAGTCTTTAGTTTTTCTCTCATAATAAGCCAGACATGAAATGAGTGCCTCGGAATACTGTGTGCAAACCAAACAAGATCAACCCAAGGAACAACTGGTCTTCTAACTCGGATGGTTTCCCATGTGGAAGAGGCTGAAAAACCAGTTTCTTTCCCATTATTATCATACCAAGTAATTATATCAGAAACAGCAGGACGAAGAACAGGAGGAGTAACATTTATAAGCACTGGAAATAGATCAAACCAGGCAATTGGCCATTTCCAGCGTCCATTTGTTAGAACATCATTAACAGTTGCATCAAGACGAAATCCCGCTCTAGTCATCTCTCTATATGTAATAAACTTACATAAAGGGCCAATAGAAGCCCAATTATCAAACAAGTCAGTACTTTCATCTTTACATATTTACTGGGCGTCGGTTCTTATACTTCCACATCAACTGATTGATGACTTGGAGAGCAAAATGCGGAATTTTCTTTGGAATAAAGGAGATTTTGTCAAGGGGAAAGCTAAAGTAGCATGGAATAAAGTTTGTCTCCCTAAGGCTGAAGGTGGGTTGGGTATAAGACGTATCTTAGATGTTAATGAGGCGCTGATGACGACCCATGTTTGGAGTTTGTTGACACATAGAGAATCATTATGGGTAAAGTGGATTCATTCATATAGGTTGAAAGATAGACACTTTTGGGATGTTCCCGTTCCGAATCAATGTAGTTGGGGTTGGCGCAAGATATTGCAAATGCGTGATGTGATTAAACCCCATATTTGGTCGAAAATAGGAGATGGGGCTAGTACATCGGTTTGGTTTGATCAATGGCATTCAGTCTGTCCTTTGAGTAATATTGTTTCTAATAGAGACATTAGAAATGCTGGGTTCACTCGTAATATGCAGATTTCAGATTTAGTGGAAAATGGGAATTGGAAGTGGCCGAGAGCTTGGTTGGATTTGTTTCCTGTCTTATTAAATCTCCCTAATATCCAGCTAAATGGTTCTATGCATGACTACATTTTTTGGAAGGATGTTGAGGGAAATGAGTGTGAATTCTCATCTAGCATTGTTTGGGATACTCTTAGATCAAGGTCACAAGAAGTGAATGATACCAAGACATGCCTTTCTAATTCTCATCTAGCATTGTTTGGCATAAGGTTGTTTGGTTTAAGCAAATGATACCAAGACATGCCTTTCTAATGTGGCTTATATTGTTACAGAAATTAAAGACTCAAGATAAAATTATGAGGTGGAGTGCAGGGGGGAACATGAATTACAACCTGGTGTGCTGCCCATTGTGTCACCAGGGACCAGACTCTCATAACCATTTATTTTTTGCTTGTTCTTACTCTTCTCAGGTTTGGCAGCAGGTCAACCATTTGGCTCATTTGCAACATCTAAGCTTGAGTTGGGACGATATTATTCATTGGCTCATCATGCGTGGGAAGTCTAATTCGGCCAAAACAATTATTGGAAAGTTACTGGTAGCTGCCACTGCTTACTTTATTTGGCAGGAGCGAAATCAACGATTATTCTCTAATTTATCAAGACCAGTGGAGCAGCTTCGAGATTTAATTGCGTCCACAGTTAGATTGAAGCTCGTTACTTTGCGATTCAAAAACACTATCATGGTGAATCGCTTTGTTCAAGATTGGAATTTGCCACGTGACCTAGTGGTATTTGATCAGAATGGGAGCTAATTCTACTCTAGTTTGTTTACTGCCATATTAGTTAGATTATAGTTTTATAATGTAACTAGTATGTAGTTTTATCCTTGTATGCGTTTATCGCTTGTTTACATATACATGGTCTGTCATGTATATGAACTAGTATGGTAACTTTAGCCATACTACTTGATTTGTAATGTTTTTTGGTGATGGTATAAAATTTACAGGGGTATACCCATTAACCAAAAAAAAAAAAGAATTGATAACAACGAATATCGTCTAGAAAGTGCATCAGCAACAACATTAGCCACTCCAGCTTTGTGCTTAGAAACAAAAGAATAAGACTGCAAAAATTCCACCCATTTTGCATGTCTGGCATTAAGTTTATGTTGACCATTAATGAATTTCAGTGCTTCATGGTCAGAAAATAAGACAAACTGCTTTGGCTTCAGATAATGTGACCAGTGAGTGATAGCACGAATAATTGCATAAAATTCCTTGTCATAAGTGCTATACTTCAGTTTAGAACCATTGAGCTTTTCACTGAAATAGGCAACTGGACGCCCTGCTTGTACTAAAACTGCACCAATACCTACTCCACTGGCGTCACACTCTAACTCAAACAACTGATCAAAATCTGGCAAGGATAGAACTGGAGCTGAACTGAGCTTCTCCTTCAGTGACTCGAAGGCCAACTGGGCTGAATTAGGCCAGTCAAACACACCTTTCTTCAGACAATCAGTGATTGGGGCCACAACTGTAGAGAAATTCTTGATAAACCTTCTGTAAAAAGATGCCAGTCCGTGAAAACTTCTTACTTCAGTGATTGTAGTAGGAACTGGCCATGATCTGATGGCTTCTACCTTTGAAGGATCCATGGAAATACCTTCTTTTGAAACAACATACCCCAGAAATATTACACTTTCAACCATGAAATCACATTTCTCCAGTTTACCATACAACTGGTGTTTTCTCAGTAATTCAAACACACTTCTTAAATGAATAACATGTTCAGCTTCAGTTTTTGAATATACGAGAATATCATCAAAGTAAACAACAACAAACTGACCAATAAGTGGCCTGAGAACTTCATTCATCAGTCTCATGAAAGTACTAGGAGCATTAGATAAACCAAAAGGCATTACTAACCATTCATAAAGGCCTCCTTTAATTTTGAATGCAGTCTTCCACTCATCTCCATCCTTCATTCTGATCTGGTGATAACCACTTCTGAGATCAATTTTAGAAAACACACCGGAGCCATGTAACTCATCAAGCATATCATCCAATCTGGGAATGGGATATCTATACTTAATAGTTATATTATTTATGGCTCTGCTATCAACACACATTCTAATCGAACCATCTTTCTTTGGGACCAGGAGAGCTGGAACTGAACAAGGACTCATACTTGCTCTCACATAACCTCTGGCAACCAACTCATCTACCTGCCTTTGCAACTCCTTTGCTTCAGTAGGTGAGCATCTATAAGCAGCTTTGTTTGGAAGAACTGAACCTGGAACCAGGTCAATCTGGTGTTCAATTCCTCTTACTGGCGGCAAACCTTCAGGTAGGTCTTCTGGGAAAACATCAGTGAATTCCTTCAGTAGAGACTTCAGGAGACTGGGGACTCCAGTGAACTCCTTCTCTTCAGTACGCTCAAGCACCAGTAACATCATAACTGGAGAGCCTCTAGTTAACTCTTCTTCAACTTCAGTTTGAGACATAAACAAAGATTTGCTGGGCTGGTCTTTCTTGTTTATTTTCAGTAACTCATTGGGTTTCAGAGAAGTCAAAGTGACCTTCTTCCCACTTACAAATAACGAATAAGAATTCATACGACCATTATGAAATACATAATTATCAAATAACCAAGGTCTACCCAGTAATATATGACAAGCATCCATAGGAACAACATCACAAACAATTTTATCTTGATAAACAGATCCAATGGAAAAAGGAATAGTAACTTGTCGATTAACTTTTACCTCAGATCCTTCACTGAGCTATTGCAACTTGTAAGGACGAGGGTGCTTAACTGTAGGTAGTTCCAGTTTCTCTACCATGTAAGTTGAAGCAGTATTAGCACAACTTCCACTGTCAATATCAGATTACACACCTTGCCTTTAACAGTACATCTGGAGTGAAAAATATTCTCTCGCTGGGCAGTATCAGTTGCAACTTCATCAGCATGCATCACTCTTCTTACGACCAGCATTTCTCCAACATCTGCACCTACATAGTCCTCTTCACTTTCATCTTCATCATATACTGGTTCACCTTCTTCAATATCAACATCTGGTAAGCTTTCAATCTCCTTAGCAGTGAGTGCTCGCTGGTTGGGACACTGCGCCTGGAAGTGACCAAAACCATGGCATTTAAAGCATTTTCTTCCAACTGATTCTTTTGATCCTCCAGCTTCTTTCTCCTTTCCTCTGAAGGATTTCTGAACAGTTTCACTGGGCCTGGTGACTGGTTGACTGGAACTGGAAGTAACCTTAGTGAAAGGTTTGTACTGGACCTTCTTCTTCAGTTGCTTTTCAATCTGGAGGGCCAATTTGCAAGCACCTTCATAAGTCCAGATAGGCTGCAATTCTATCTTCTCAGTAATGGTAGCATTCAACCCACCAAGGAATCTGGCGATAGTATGCTCTTCAGTTTCTTTGACACCAGTTCTTGTCTTCAGTTGCTGAAACTCCCTAATATACTCCACAACTTCTTTAGTGCCTTGCTTCAGATTATTCATCAGAAGGTACTGATCTTGCTTGTACGACTGAGGAACAAATCTTTTCTGCATAACTTCTTTTAATTTGGACCAGGTCTTGATTTTACTCTTACCCTTATACTCCCTTTCAGATTTCATATTGTCATACCAAGATGAAGCATATTTTTTTAGCTTAATAATGGCAACCTTAAAACTTTTTTTTATCATCATAACCTTTTATTTCCATAACCTGAACCCATTCAAAGAACTCTTCTGGGTTTGAAGACCCAACAAAATCCGGTGGATCTATCTTAATATCTCTAGGATGTGGGTCATCAGAATCACTAGAGTTTCTGGGTGTACTATCAGATCTTTCACTAGGACCTTGAGATTCAGAATCTCTTTCACTAGCAACGACATGGTCTCTATTAAACCTTAAACCACCATCTTCTAACATATGAACAACCCTACCCAGTGCTTCTTGTAGATCTTCTATTTGTCTATCCCTCCTAGCATTATGAGCTTCTTCTTGATGCGGAAATGTCCAGATTCACTGAACTGGAGAAACCCAACGAACTGAAGAAGCTAACTGAGCTGAAGGAAACTGAACTGATCATGCCATCTGAACAAGCCATGTTGATTCTGCCAGCAGTGGCCCATTTCAGACAAGTCTTTTCTGAACCAGTCCAGTCACCAGTGGTAACACTTCTCCAGTGGCAAGCTCCAGTGACCAACACTGATAATCCACCAGTAAAGTTCTCCAGTGACCAACACTGATAATCCACCAGTAAAGTTCTCCAGTGACCAGCTCCAGATGACTGCTCCATATGAATGCTCCAGTGACCACTACTGAAGATCCACCAGTGAAGTGCTCCAGAATTTGTTCCCAGTGGCGGTCCAGATTTATGTTTCCAGTTTCCAGATAATAAAGTCCCCACTGAAGTCCCATGTCTGTGGACCCAATAAAGAAGAATGACAGCTGTGAAAGGAAGGCACATGTGACAATGACGTTTCTAACGGTATTGTGGGACCACTTGCAGGGAATGTTTCTAGAAGCCTACTCTGTCCTTTTCTTATTGGTTAATAAATTAGTGGCTGTCCTTAGCACCTGACAGCTTTTTGATTATTTTATTGTATTTCGTTATTTCCTAGGTAATAGCTTGTGGCTATAAATAGGGGCTTATTTTCTCATTGAAAGACAGTTGATGTTGAATGAAATTAATAGAGCAGCCTCTATTTCTTACAAAAATCTTCTTTTACCTTTAGAGATCTTTGATCTTGGTGGTTAGAAGTGACCCCTTTATCAATATTTGTGGTGACTTGTTCTTTATCAAATATTGTGGTGAGGTCTTTAAATCTTCGGTTTCCTTTATCTATAATCGTGGTGGCTAGACCTTTATCGATTGTAGTGGTGGGGCGGAGTGATTCCTTTATCCTTGATTCCGGTGGCTTAGCCTTTACGAATCTTGGTGGTGGATTCTTTTATCTATCATTTTATTTTATTGTCTCGTTTAGTTGTTTGTTTCATATAAAATCCAGAAAATACACCAAAAATACGATCTCGCTTTGTTATTGCTCGCGTGATTTACGCATCACTTCTAATGTCATATTTCTTCTAAAAGCCATTTATATTCAACAAACAACACTAACAATAACATATCTAAACAAAAACTCCAACAGATCAAAAGATTAGAACAACCCTTTTGAATCTGACCCAACAAACAACAAAACCCGATAAAAAGATTAATAAACCTTTTTCAAACCTGTCTCTGATACCAAATTTGATGCGTAAATCACGCGACAAACGACAACGGAAGACTATTTTTGGTATTTTCTGGATTTTAACATGAAACAAATAATAAAACAAGACTATAAAATAAAATGATAGATAAAATAATCCACCACCAAGATTCGTAAAGGCCAAGCCACCGGAATCAACGATAAAGGAAACACTCCGCCCCACCACTATAATCGATAAAGGTCTAGCCACCACGATTACAGATAAAAGAAACCGAAGATTTAGACCTCACCACAATATTTGATAAAGGACGAACCACCACAAATATTGATAAAGGGGTCACTCCTAACCACCAAGATCAAAGATCTCTAAAGGTAAAAGAAGATTTTTAAGAAATAGAGGCTGCTCTATTAATTTCATTCAATTCAACATAACATAATTTTTACAATGAAAAAGAGCCCCTATTTATAGCCACATGCTATTACCTAGGAATTAACGAAATACAATAAAATAATCAAAAGCTGTCATGTGCTAAGGACAGCCACTAATTTATCAACCAATAAGGAATGGACAGACAAAGCTTCTAGAAAGATTCCTTCTGCACAAGGGTCCACAAACACACGACTGGAGCAAACTTTATTTAGTAAACTGGTAACTTAAATCTGGAACTTTCACTGGAGACTCAAATCTGGAGACTAGACTGGAGCTGGTCACTGGAGTGCTTCAGTAGAGAACTTCACTGGTGGATCACTACTGGTTGTCACTGGAGACTCTTTCCACTGGAGAAGTGTTATCACTGGTGACTGGACTGGTTCAGTGAACACTTGTCTGAAATGGGCTATTGCTGGCAGAATTAGCATGGCCTGCTCAGATGGCATTATTCGTTCAGTTCTACCCTTCAGTTCAGTTGACTTCTCTAGTTCACTGGTATCATTCAGTTCAGTGAACCTGGACATTTCCACATCAATTAGATAAGCCAAAGGCATCACTAACCATTCATAAAGACCTCCTTTAATTTTGAATGCAGTCTTCCACTCATCTCCATCCTTCATTCTAATATGGTGATAGCCACTTCTTAGATCAATCTTAGAAAACACACTGGAGCCATGTAACTCATCAAGCATATCATCCAATCTGGGAATGGGATATCTATACTTAATAGTTATATTATTTATGGCCCTGCTATCAACACACATTCTCATCGAACCATCTTTCTTTGGAACCAGGAGAGCTGGGACTGAACAAGGACTCATACTTGCTCTCACATAACCTTTGGCAACCAACTCATCTACCTGCCTTTGCAACTCCTTTGCTTCAGTAGGTGAACACCTATAAGCAGCTTTGTTTGGAAGAACTGAACCTGGAACCAGGTCAATCTGGTGTTCAATTCCTCTTACTGGTGGCAAACCTTCAGGTAGGTCTTCAGAAAAAACATCAGTGAATTCCTTCAGTAGAGACTTTAGGAGACTGGGGACTCTAGTGAACTCTTGTCTTCAGTAAGCTCAAGCACCAGTAACATCATGACTGAAGTGCCTCCAGTGAGTTCTTCTTCAACTTCAGTTTGGGACATAAATAAAGACTTGCTGGGCTGGTCTTTCTTATTAATTTTCAACAATTCATTGGGTTTCAAAGAAGTCAAAGTGACCTTCTTCCCACTTATAAATAATGAATAAGAATTCATACGACCATTATGAAATACATAATTATCAAACAGCCAAGGTCTACCCAATAAAATATGACAAGCATCCATAGGAACAACATCACAAACAATTTTATCTTGATAAACAGATCCAATGGAAAAAGGAATAGTAACTTGTCGATTAACTTTTACCTCAGATCCTTCACTGAGCCATTGTAGCTTGTAGGGACGAGGGTGCTTTACTGTAGGCAGTTCCAGTTTCTCTACCATGTAAGTTGAAGCAACATTAGCACAACTTCCACCATCAATGATCAGATTGCACACCTTGCCTTTAACAGTACATCTGGAATGAAAAATGTTCTCTCGCTGGGCAGTATCAGTTACAACTTCATCAGTATGCATCACTCTTCTTACTACCAACATTTCTCCAATATCTGCACCTACATATGCCTCTTCACTTTCATCATCTTCAGTATCGACATCTGGTAAGCTTGCAATCTCTTTAGCAGTGAGTGCTCGTTGGTTGGGACGCTGCGCTTGGAAGTGACCAAAACCATGACACTTGAAGCATTTTCTTCCAACTGGCTCTTTTGATCCTCCAGTTTCTTTCTCCTTTCCTCTGAAGGATTTCTGACCAGTTTCACTGGGCTTAGGAACTGGTTGACTGGAACTGGAAGAACCCTTAGTGAAAGGTTTGTACTGGACCTTCTTCTTCAGTTGCTTTTCAATCTGGAGGGCCAGTTTGTAAGCACCAACAAAATCTGGTGGATCTATCTTAATATCTTTAGTATCATCAACCTTATGTCTCCTTCGGCTTCTCCTAGACTGATTAGACTCATCAGATTCACTAGAAGATTTGGGTGTACTATCAGATCGCTCACCTACAGCAACTGTTCTCTATTAAACCTTAAACCTTAAGCCACCATCTTTTAACAAGTTAACAACCCTACCAAGTGTTTCTTGTAGATCTTCAATCTGCCTATCTTTCCTAACATTATGAGCTTCTTCTAATGTCATATTTCTTCTAAAAGCCATTAATACTCAACAAATAACACCAACAATAACATATCTAAACAAAAGGACAACAAACTACCAACAGATCAAAAGATGAGAACAACCCTTTTGGATCTGACCCAACAAACAAACAAAACCCAAGGATAAAAAGATTAAGAAACATTTTTCAAACCTGGCTCTGATACCAATTTGATGCGTAAAACACGCGACATCTAAGCACAGCGGAATGTAACAACTTAAACAAAGAACTAGCACAGCGGAAATACTATTTTTGTGAGGATTTTCTGATTTTATGAAACAAAACGAACAACAAAATAAAAGATAGATAAAGAATCCACCACCAAGATTCGTAAAGGACGAGCCACCAGAATCTAGGATAAAGGAAACACTCCAACCCACCACTATGTTTGATAAAGGTCTAGCCACCACAAACACAGATAAAGGAATCGAAGATTTAAGATCTCACCACTATATTTGATAAAGGACGAACCACCACAAATATAGATAAAGGGATCACTTCAAACCACCAAGATCAAAGATCCATAAAGGTAAATGAAGATTTTTGGATAAGAAATAGAGGCTGCTCTATTAATTTCATTCAATCAATCAAGTCTACTTACAATGAGAAATAAGCCCCTATTTATAGACACACATGCTATTTTCTAGGAATAAGAAATACAAATATTAAATAAATAAAAGGCTGTCATGTGCTAAGGACAACCACTAATTTATCCACCAATAGGAAATGGACAGACAAAGCTTCTAGAAAGATTCCTTCTGCACAAGGGCCCACAAACCGTTAGGATTAACGTTGTCACACGCTCCTTCCTTATCATCTTCGACAGCTGTCATTCCTTCTTTATTGGGTCCACAAACATGGGACTGAAACAAACTTTATTTATTGGAAACTGGACAAAAAGGTTTTGTTTAAGATCTGTTGATTGATTGTTTAGATCTATTAGTTATTTGCTTAGATCTATTGATTGTGAGTTATTTGTTGGTTATAAATGGCGTTTAGAAGAAATATGACTTTAGACGAAGCTAATAATGCTAGGAGAGATAGACAGATTGAAGATCTACAAGAAGCACTTGGTAGAGTTGTTCATATGTTAGAAGATGGTGGTTTACGATTTAATCGAGACAATGTTGTTGCCAGTGAAAGAGATTCTGAATCTCAAGGCCCCAGTGAAAGATCTGATAGTAATCCTAGACACTCTAGTGATTCTGATGAACCACATCCTAGAGAAAGGCGTAGGAGGCATAAGGGTGATGATACTAGGGATATTAAGTAGATCCACCAGATTTTAATGGATCTTCTAACCCAGAAGAGTATTTCGAATGGGTCCAGGTGATGGACAGGATTATGGAGATAAAAGGTTATGATGATAGGAAAAGCTTCAAAGTTGCCATTATTAAACTGAAGAAATATGCTTCATCTTGGTATGATAATATGAAGTCTGAAAGGGAATACAAGGGCAAAAGTAAAATCAAGACCTGGTCCAAACTGAAGGAGGTTATGCAGAAGAGGTTTGTTCCTCAGTCATACAAGCAAGATCAGTATCTACTGATGAACAATCTGAAGCAAGGAGCCAAGGAGGTTGTGGAGTACATTAGAGAGTTTGAGCATCTGAAGACCAGAACTGGTGTGAATGAGACTGAAGAGCACACTATTGCCAGATTTCTTGGTGGTCTGAACGCTGCCATTACTGAGAAGATTGAGTTGCAGCCTATCTGGACGTATGAAGGTGCATGCAAGATGGCTATCCATATTGAGAGACAACTGAAGAAGAAGGTTCCGTACAAGTCATTCAGTAAGGTTCCTGCCAGTACAAGTCAACCAGTTGCCAGTCAACCAGTTCCCAGATTTACTAAAACTGTCCAGAAAGCCTTCAGAGGCAAAGAAAAGGAAACTGGAGGAACGAAAGAACCAGTTGGAAGAAAATGTTTCAAGTGCCATGGCTTTGGTCACTTCCAGGCCCAGTGTCCTAATCAAAGAGCCTTGACTGACAGAGAAATTGAATGTTTGCCAAATGTTGACACTGAAGAAGGCGAGCCAGTGTATGATGAAGATGAAGAAGATGAAGAAGCTTATGTTGGTGCAGATATTGGAGAAATGTTGGTTGTCAGAAGGGTGATGCATGCTGATGAAGTTACCACTGATACTGCCCAGAGAGAGAACATTTTTCACTCCAGATGCACAGTCAAAGGGAAAGTTTGTGATCTAATCATTGATGGTGGGAGTTGTGCTAATGCTGCTTCAACTTACATGGTAGAGAAACTGGCACTACCTACAGTTAAGCACCCTCGTCCATACAAGTTACAATGGCTAAGTGAAGGGTCAGAGGTAAAAGTTAATCGTCAAGTTACCATCCTGTTTTCAATTGGATCAGTTTATCAAGACAAAATTGTTTGTGATGTTGTACCTATGGATGCTTGTCATATTTTATTGGGTCAACCATGGTTATTTGATAATTATGTTCTTCATGATGGTCGAATGAACTCGTATTCTTTGAGTATAAGTGGAAAGAAGGTCACACTGACTTCTTTGAAGCCTAATGAACTGGTGAGAGTCAAGAAAGACCAGCCCAGTAAGCCTTTGTTTTTGTCTCAAGCTGAAGTCGAAGAAGAGTTATCTGAAGGCTCTCCAGTTATGATGTTACTGGTCGTAGAAAAATCTGAAGAGAAGGAGTTCACTGGTGTCCCCAGTCTCCTGAAGACTTTACTGAAGGAATTCACTGACGTTTTCCCTGAAGACCTACCTGAAGGTTTGCCACCAGTGAGAGGAATTGAGCACCAGATTGACTTGGTTCCAGGGTCAGTTTTACCAAACAAAGCTGCTTATAGGTGTTCACCCAATAAAGCTAAAGAGTTACAGAGGCAAGTCGATGAGTTGGTTGAGAAGGGTTATGTGAGAGCAAGTATGAGTCCTTATTCAGTACCAGCTCTCCTGGTCCCAAAGAAAGATGGCACGATGAGAATGTGTGTTGATAGCAGGGCCATCAACAATATAACCATTAAGTATAGATATCCCATTCCCAGATTGGATGATATCCTTGATGAGTTACATGGCTCCAGGGTATTTTCCAAGATTGATCTCAGAAGTGGCTATCACCAGATAAGGATGAAGGATGTCCAGAGTCATATCAGTCGCTGTCCAACTTTTCACCAGGCGAAGACTACTTTTCACAAGGGTTTGTATACTCCTCTTCCAGTTCCAAACCAGCCATGGGAAGATCTCAGTATGGATTTCATTGTTGCACTGCCCAGAACCCAGAGGGGAAAAGATTCGATAATGGTGGTGGTTGATAGGTTTTCAAAAATGGCACATTTTATTGCTTGTAACACAACCAATGATGCTTCAGCAGTAGCAAATTTATTCTTTAAGGAGATTGTCAGGTTGCATGGAATCCCTAAGACGATTGTGTCAGATCGAGATGTGAAGTTCTTGAGTTAGAGGTTAATGGGTACCAGATTGTTGTTCAGTACGTCTCACCATCCCCAGACTGATGGACAGACTGAAGTTACCAACAGAACAATCGGTATGCTGTTAAGAACACTGGTGAAGAAGACATTGAAGGATTGGGATCTGAAGCTTGCTCATGCTGAATTCGCTTTCAACAGAGCTCCTAACTATTCTACCAGTAAATCTCCGTTTGAAATATGCTATGGTGTCAATCCACTGACCCCCATTGATTTAATTCCCTTTTCGATTGAACCAAAAGCAAGCATTGAAGCCGAAACCAGAGCAAAAGAAATAAAAAAAAATTCATGGAGAAGTAAAGGCCAGAATAGAGAAGGCAAATGCCAGTTACAAGACTAGAGCAAACAAGAATAGAAAGCAGCCCAGTTTTTCACCAGGTGATCTTGTGTGGGTGCATCTGAGAAAAGAGAGGTTTCCAGCAAAGAGAAAGAGTAAACTGATGCCCAGAGCTGAAGGTCCGTTCAAGATTCTGGAAAGATATGGCGATAATGCTTACAAGGTTGAGTTACCTGGAGACATGGCAGTTTCAAGTACTTTTAATGTGGGAGATCTGATGCCTTATCTGGAGGATGAGTACCTCGAAGACTTGAGGACAAGTCTCTTTTCAGAGGGGGAGAATGATGCGGAAATGTCCAGATTCACTGAACTGGAGGAATCCAGTGAACTGAAGAAGTCAACTGAACTGATCATGCAATCTGAACAAGCCATGTTGATCCTTCCAGCAGTAGCCCATTTCAGACAAGTCTTTTCTGAACCAGTCCAGTCACCAGTGGTAACACTTCTCCAGATGACTGCTCCAGATGGATGCTCCAGTGACCACTACTGAAGGTCCTCCAGTTGCAAGCTCCAGATGACTGCTCCAGATGGATGCTCCAGTGACCACTACTGAAGGCCCTCCAGTGAAGTGCTCCAGATTTTATCTCTAGTGGTGGTCCAGATCTATGTTCCAGTTGCCAAATAATAAAGTCCCCACTGAAGTCGTTTGTGGGCCCAATAAAGAAGAATGTCAGCTGTTAAGGAAGGCGCGTGTGACGTTTCTAACAATATTATGGGACCACTTGCAGGGGAATGTTTCTAGAAGCTTACTGATGCGGGAATGTCCAGATTCAATGAACCAAGTTTGACTGAAACTGAGCTGGAGGAATCTGGAGGAAAGCAGTTGACTAAACTGAAGAAGGAATCTGAGCGAACCATGCAGTCTGAACAAGCAATGTTAATTTTGCCAGCTGTATCACATTTTAACCATCTTTTTACTGAAACAACTCAGTCTCCAGTAGTGACCTTGCTCCAGTGGGAATTATCACCAGTGGCATCTGACGAGCTCCAGTTGCATCTGAAGGACTCCAGTGAAAATCAATTCTGAAGGGCTCCAGTAGTGAATACTGAAGGCCACCAGTGAAGTGCTCCAGATAAATGCTCCAGTTGTATATAATAAAGTTTACTTTAACTGGAGGTTGTGTGGGGTCAATAAGGACGTGGGTATGGACGCGTGGCAGCTTTTAGTGGATCAAGAAGGAGCGTGCAAAAGCATTAATATTCCTAACGATATTGTGGGCCACTTGAAGAGGATTGTTTCTAGAAGCCTTATGTGTCTATTTTCTATTGGTCCAAATTAATTAGTGGCTTGCACATGACAGCTTTTGTATTATTTTATTATTTTGTCGTTGATTCCTAGGTAAGAGTATGTGGCTATAAATAAGGCCTTTATTTCTCATTGTAAGTAAGTTGATGTTGAATGAAAATTAATAGAGCAGCCTCTATTTCTTACAAATCTTCTTTTACCTTTATAGATCTTTGATCTTGGTGGTTAGGAGTGACCCCTTTATCAATATTTGTGGTGACTTGTTCTTTATCAAATATTGTGGTGAGGTCTTTTGAATCTTCGGTTTCCTTTATCTATAATCATGGTGGCTAGACCTTTATCGGTTGTAGTGGTGGGGCGGAGTGTTTCCTTTATCCTTGATTCCGGTGGCTTAGCCTTTACGAGTCTTGGTGGTGGATTCTGTTATCTATCATTTTACTTTGTTGTCTCGTTTAGTTGTTTATTTCATACAAAATCCTGAAAATACCAAAAATAGTCTTCCGCTGTCGTTTGTCGCGTGATTTACGCATCAAATTTGGTATCAGAGTCAGGTTTGCAAAAGGTTTCTTAATCTTTTGGTTGTCGTTGTTTGATTGTTTAGATCTGTTGGTTATTTGTTTAGACCTATTGATTGTGAGTTGTTTGCTGGTTATAAATGGCTTTTAGAAGGAATATGACTTTAGATGAAGCTAATAATGCTAGGAGAGATAAACAGATAGAAGATCTACAAGAAGCTCTTGGTAGAGTTGTTCATATGTTAGAAGATGGTGGTTTAAGATTTAATCGAGAAAATGTTGTTCCAAGTGAAAGAGATACTGAATCTCAAGGTGGTAGTGAAAGATCTGATAGTAATCCTAGACACTCTAGTGATTCTGATGAACCACATCCTAGAGAAAGGCGTAGGAGGCATAAGGGTGATGATACTAGGGATATTAAGAGATCCACCAGATTTTAATGGGTCTTCTAACCCAGAAGAGTATTTTGAATGGGTCCAGGTGATGGACAGGATTATGGAGATAAAAGGTTATGATGATAGAAAAAGCTTCAAAGTTGCCATTATTAAACTGAAGAAATATGCTTCATCCTAGTATGATAACATGAAGTCTGAAAGGGAATATAAAGGCAAAAGCAAAATCAAGACCTGGTCCAAACTGAAGGAAGTTATGCAAAAGAGATTTGTTCCCCAGTTGTACAAGCAAGACCAGTACTTACTGATGAACAATCTGAAACAAGGAGTTAAGGAGGTTGTAGAATACATTAGAGAGTTTGAGCATCTGAAGACCAGAACTGGTGTGAATGAAACTGAAGAGCACACTATAGCCAGATTTCTTGGTGGTCTGAACGCTGCCATTACTGAGAAGATTGAATTGCAGCCTATCTGGACATATGAAGGTGCATGTAAACTGGCTATCCAGATTGAAAGACAACTGAAGAAGAAGGTTCCGTACAAGTCATTCAGTAAGGTTCCTGCCAGTGCAAGTCAACCAGTTGCCAGTCAACCAGTTGCCAGATTTACTGAAGCTGCTTCAGAAATCCTCCAGAGGGAAAGAAAAAGAAACTGGAGCTTCTAAAGAACCAGTTGGAAGAAAATGTTTCAAGTGTTATGGCTTTGGTCACTTCCAGGCCCAGTGTCCTAATCAAAGAGCATTGACTGCTAAAGAAATTGAATGTTTGCCAGATGTTGACACTGAAGAAGGTGAGCCAGTGTATGACAAAGAAGAAGATGAAGAGTCTTATGTTGGTGCAGATGTTGGAGAAATGTTGGTTGTCAGAAGAATGATGCATACTGATGAAGTTACCACTGATACTGCCCAGAGGGAGAACATTTTTCACTCCAGATGCACAGTCAAAGGGAAAGTTTGTGATCTGATCATTGATGGTGGGAGTTGTGCTAATGCTGATTCAACTTACATGGTAGAGAAACTGGCACTACCTACAGTTAAGCACCCTCGTCCATACAAGTTACAATGGCTAAGTGAAGGATCAGAGGTTAAAGTCAACAGACAAGTTACTATTCCTTTTTCCATTGGATCTATTTATCAAGATAAAATTGTTTGTGATGTTGTACCTATGGATGCTTGTCATATTTTGTTGGGTCGACCATGGTTATTTGATAATTATGTCCTTCATGATGGTCGTATGAACTCGTATTCTTTGAGTATAAGTGGAAAGAAAGTCACACTGACTTCTTTGAAACCTAATGAACTGATGAAAGTCAAGAAGGATCAGCCCAGTAAGCCTTTGTTTTTGTCTCAAGCTGAAGTCGAAGAAGAGTTATCTGAAGGCTCTCCAGTTCTAATGCTACTGGTCGTTGAAAAGTCTGAAGAGAAGAAGCCCACTGAAGTCCCCAGTTTACTGAAGTCATTACTGAAGGAGTTCAGAGATGTTTTTCCTGAAGATCTACCTGAAGGTTTACCTCCAGTTAGAGGTATTGAGCACCAAATTGACTTGGTTCCAGGCTCAGTTCTTCCAAACAAAGCTGCTTATCGTTGTTCTCCTAATGAAGCCAAAGAATTGCAAAGACAAGTAGATGAACTGGTCAAAAAGGGTTATGTCAGAGCAAGCATGAGTCCTTGTTCAGTTCCTGCTCTACTGGTCCCAAAGAAAGATGGAACGATGAGAATGTGTGTTGACAGCAGAGCCATCAACAATATAACTATTAAGTATAGATATCCTATTCCCAGATTGGATGATATGCTTGATGAGTTACATGACTCCAGAGTGTTTTCAAAAATTGATCTCAGAAGTGGTTATCACCAGATAAGAATGAAGGATGGAGACGAGTGGAAAACTGCATTCAAAATCAAAGGAGGCTTATATGAATGGTTAGTGATGCCTTTCGGCTTGTCAAATGCCCCCAGTACATTCATGAGGCTAATGAATGAAGTTCTGAGGCCACTTATAGGTCAGTTTGTTGTTGTTTACTTTGATGATATTCTGGTGTACTCTAAATCTGAAGCTGAACATGTTGGTCATCTGAAGAAAGTATTTGAACTACTAAGAAGACACCAGTTGTATGGAAAAATGGAGAAATGTGATTTTATGGTGGATAGTGTGATATTTCTGGGGTATGTTGTGTCGAAAAATGGGATTTCAATGGATCCATCGAAGGTAGAAGCCATCAGATCGTGGCCAGTTCCTACAACCATCACTGAAGTTAGAAGTTTCATGGACTGGCATCATTCTATCGAAGGTTCATAAAGAACTTTTCTACAGTTGTGGCTCCTATCACTGATTGTCTGAAGAAAGGTGTGTTCAACTGGCCAAGTTCAGCTCAACTGGCGTTCGAAGCACTGAAGGGGAAGCTCAGTTCAGCTCCAGTTCTATCCTTACCAGATTTTGATATGCTATTTGAACTTGAATGTGATGCTAGTGGAGTTGGTATTGGTGCAGTACTGGTGCAAAGTGGTTGTCCAGTTGCATACTTCAGTGAGAAACTGAATGGATCTAAACTGAAGTATAGTACTTATGACAAAGAATTCTATGCAATTATTCGTGCTATCACTCACTGGTCACATTATCTGAAGCCAAAGCAGTTTGTCTTATTCTCTGATCATGAAGCCCTGAAGTTCATAAATGGCCAACACAAGCTTAATGCCAGACATGCCAAATGGGTAGAGTTCTTGCAATCTTATTCATTTGTTTCAAAGCACAAGGCTGGAGTTTGCAATGTTGTTGCTGATGCACTATCACGAAGATATTCTTTATTATCAGTTCTGGAAGCAAGAGTACTTGGATTTTCTTTCATAAAGGAGTTATATGCTGCTGATCCAGATTTTTCTGAAAAAGTTACTGAAGCTAATCTGAAAGGACCATTCACTGTTCAAGATGGTTTCTTATTCAAGAATGGTAAGTTGTGCATTCCAAGGGGTTCAATAAGAGATTTATTAATAAGGGAAGCACATGGAGGAGGTCTAGCTGGACATTTTGGCATTAACAAAACTGGAGAGATCCTCACTGAACACTTCTACTGGCCAAGTCTACTGAAGGATGTCCAGAGTCTTATCAATCGCTGTCCAACTTGTCACCAGGCGAAGACTACTTTTCACAAGGGTTTGTATACTCCTCTTCCAGTTCCAAACCAGCCATGGGAAGATCTCAGTATGGATTTCATTGTTGCACTGCCCAGAACCCAGAGGGGAAAAGATTCGATAATGGTGGTTGTTGATAGATTTTCGAAAATGGCACATTTTATTGCTTGTAACACAACCAATGATGCTTCAGCAGTAGCAAATTTATTCTTTAAGGAGATTGTCAGGTTGCATGGAATCCCCAAGACGATTGTGTCAGATCGAGATGTGAAGTTCTTGAGTTATTTCTGGAAGACCCTATGGAGATTAATGGGTACCAGATTGTTGTTCAGTACGTCTCACCATCCCCAGACTGATGGACAGACTGAAGTCACGAACAGAACAATTGGTATGTTATTGAGAACACTGGTGAAGAAGACGCTGAAGGATTGGGATCTGAAGCTTGCTCACGCTGAGTTTGCCTTCAATAGAGCTCCAAATTATTCAACCAGTAAATCCCCATTTGAAGTTTGTTATGGTGTCAATCCACTAACTCCTATTGATTTGATTCCTTTTTCGATTGAGCCAAAGGCAAGTGTTGAAGCAGAGACCAGAGCAAAAGAAATCAAGAAGATTCATGAACAAGTGAAGACCAGAATTGAGAAAGCAAATGCCAGTTACAAGGCCAAGGCAAACAAGAACAGGAAGCAGCCCAGTTTTTCACCAGGTGATCTTGTTTGGGTGCATCTCAGAAAGGAAAGATTTCCAGCCAAGAGAAAAAGCAAACTGATGCCCAGAGCTGACGGTCCATTCAAGATTCTGGAGAGATATGGAGAAAATGCTTACAAAGTTGAACTTCCTGGAGATATGTCAGTCTCTAGTACATTCAATGTTGGTGATCTGATGCCCTACCTGGAGGACGAGTATCTCGAAGACTTGAGGACAAGTCTCTTTTTAGAGGGGGAGAATGATGCGGGAATGTCCAGATTCAATGAACCAAGTTTGACTGAAACTGAGCTGGAGGAATCTGGAGGAAAGCAGTTGACTAAACTGAAGAAGGAATCTGAGCGAACCATGCAGTCTGAACAAGCAATGTTAATTTTGCCAGCTGTATCACATTTTAACCATCTTTTTACTGAAACAGCTCAGTCTCCAGTAGTGACCTTGCTCCAGTGGGAATTATCACCAGTGGCATCTGACGAGCTCCAGTTGCATCTGAAGGACTCCAGTGAAAATCAATTCTGAAGGGCTCCAGTAGTGAATACTGAAGGCCACCAGTGAAGTGCTCCAGATAAATGCTCCAGTTGTATATAATAAAGTTTACTTTAACTGGAGGTTGTGTGGGGTCAATAAGGACGTGGGTATGGACGCGTGGCAGCTTTTAGTGGATCAAGAAGGAGCGTGCAAAAGCATTAATATTCCTAACGATATTGTGGGCCACTTGAAGAGGATTGTTTCTAGAAGCCTTATGTGTCTATTTTCTATTGGTCCAAATTAATTAGTGGCTTGCACATGACAGCTTTTGTATTATTTTATTATTTTGTCGTTGATTCCTAGGTAAGAGTATGTGGCTATAAATAAGGCCTTTATTTCTCATTGTAAGTTAGTTGATGTTGAATGAAAATTAATAGAGCAGCCTCTATTTCTTACAAATCTTCTTTTACCTTTATAGATCTTTGATCTTGGTGGTTAGGAGTGACCCCTTTATCAATATTTGTGGTGACTTGTTCTTTATCAAATATTGTGGTGAGGTCTTTTGAATCTTCGGTTTCCTTTATCTATAATCGTGGTGGCTAGACCTTTATCGGTTGTAGTGGTGGGGCGGAGTGTTTCCTTTATCTATAATCGTGGTGGCTAGACCTTTATCGATTGTAGTGGTGGGGCGGAGTGTTTCCTTTATCTATAATCGTGGTGGCTAGACCTTTATCGATTGTAGTGGTGGGGCGGAGTGTTTCCTTTATCCTTGATTCCGGTGGCTTAGCCTTTACGAGTCTTGGTGGTGGATTCTGTTATCTATCATTTTACTTTGTTGTCTCGTTTAGTTGTTTATTTCATACAAAATCCTGAAAATACCAAAAATAGTCTTCCGCTGTCGTTTGTCGCGTGATTTACGCATCACTTACGTGTCCATGTCTTATTGGTCCAAACTAGTTAGTGGCTTGCACATGACAGCTTTTATGTATTATTTTATTATTTCATCGTTAATTCCTAGGTAGAGCATATGGCTATAAATAGAGGTTTATCTCTCATTTGTAAGAAAGTTGATGTTGAATGAAATTAATAGAGCAGCCTCTATTTCTTACAAAAATCTTCTTTTACCTTTATAGATCTTTGATCTTGGTGGTTAGGAGTGACCCCTTTATCAATATTTGTGGTGACTTGTTCTTTATCAAATATTGTGGTGAGGTCTTTTAAATCTTCGGTTCCTTTATCTATAATCGTGGTGGCTAGACCTTTATCGATTGTAGTGGTGGGGCGGAGTGTTTCCTTTATCCTTGATTCCGGTGGCTTGGCCTTTACGAGTCTTGGTGGTGGATTCTTTTATCTATCATTCTAATTTTATTGTCTCGTTTTATTGTTTGTTTCATATAAAATCCAGAAAATACCAAAAATAGTCTTCCGCTGTCGTTTGTCGCGTGATTTACGCATCAGCTTGTATGATGATTGCTTGTGTGTGTAAAGTATGCGATCTCTGTCATGTGTGTGATGTGTCCCCCCTCTGAACGAGATATTCTTCTATTTATAGAGCTAGACGTTGAACCATATCTCCGAAATATCTGGGATCTTCCTGGACTTGCTCTTTACGCTGAAGAAGTGGCATAGATGACCGTTGAGTGTTATTCTTCACATGGTAAATCTGTTATCAATCCCGATTCTTGTGGTTGAAGTGGTAAACTATCCGTTGAAACACGTTTTCTTTATGTAACATGCTTTTACTTCGATCCTGCATATAATATCTACTATACTAGACATATATTCGTTAGTAAAATCATAGATCCTGAAGATATCAAGATCCTGTTATATTAGGATAATAACATAACATAGTCTGAACTAATAAACTAACCGGGATCAAGGATCCTTTAAGACTACACATTATTAAGTGTTTATTACTGAAGGACTAAAGTGTAAATTCTATTCAGGATCCTAGTAGCGAAAATTCTACCCCAAACAATTGTCCCCAAAACTTATATTTCATTGCAAATAAATATAAGTTTTATAATTCATGGTTAATTTTAGCAGTCAAAGGAAAGTCAAGGGGTGAAATCTGCATTGATGGGACTTTTACAACTACCCACATTTATCTCCACATATATCGACAGTTTTCTTTTTCAGTTTTTATCTTGAGCCAACATCTCTTTAAACCCTAAAGGTTAGTTTTTCTTTTTTCTTCAATCTTTCAAGTTTTTCTTTGTTTTATTTTCGTTTATTAAGTTATGCCTCGAATATCTTCTTCCCGTTCCTCAATCAAAGTGAGCGAAGGCTTCAGTCCTACTTACATCGCTAAAAACCCTAGTAAATGTTTGTTTGTTGATAGTGATATTGATAGGATTAAGGATTACTTTTCTAAAGGTACTGAATTTAGGGCTTTTGATCATACTCTTATTTCTGACATGCAATCAGATCTATGGGTTTGTTTTCCCGGGTTTCCTTTTGAAAACCTAAAACTATCATTCCCCTTTCCCAAATTGTACGAACAGTTCTTTAAGTTTTCAAAATTAGCATATCCTCAAGCTATGCCTATGCTATGGAGAACCCTATATGTTTTAGACAACCTAGTTAAGGAGAAAAAGATTGAATTTAAGTTATCAGATCTTCCCTTAGCATACAATTCAACATAACTTTTTTTTTACAATGAAAAAGAGCCCCTATTTATAGCCACATGCTATTACCTAGGAATTAACGAAATACAATAAAATAATCAAAAAGCTGTCATGTGTTAAGGACAACCACTAATTTATCAACCAATAGGGAATGGACAGACAAAGCTTCTAGAAAGATTCCTTCTGCACGAGGGCCCACAAACCGTTAGGATTAACGTTGTCACACGCTCCTTCCTTATCTTCTTTGACAGCTGTCATTCCTTCTTTATCGGGTCCATAAACACGTGACTGAAACAAACTTTATTTGGAAAACTGGAAATTAAATCTGGAGCTTTTACCGGAGACTCAAATCTGGAGCATCCATCTGGAGACTAGACTCGAGCTGGTCACTGGAGTACTTCAGTGGAGAACTTCACTGGCGGATCACTACTGATTGTCACTGGAGACTCTTTCCACTAGAGAAGTGTTACCACTGTTGACTGGACTGGTTAGTGAACACTTGTCTGAAATGGGCTATTGCTGGCAGAATTAGCATGGCCTGCTCAGATGGCATTATTCGTTCAGTTCTACCCTTCAGTTCAGTTGACTTCTCCAGTTCACTGGTGTCATTCAGTTCAGTGAACCTGGACATTTCCACATCAATATCCTCCATCTCAACATTCCATGCTGAAACAACCTGATGCGTAAATCACGCGACAAACGACAGCGGAAGACTATTTTTGGTATTTTTCTGATTTTATGAAACAAACAACAAAACAAGACAATAAAATAAAAGGATAGATAAAAGAATCCACCACCAAGATTCGTAAAGGACTAGCCACTGGAATCAAGGATAAAGGAAACACTCCAACCCACCACTATGTTTGATAAAGGTCTAGCCACCACAAACACAGATAAAGGAATTGAAGATTTAAGATCTCACCACTATATTTGATAAAGGATGAACCACCACAAATATAGATAAAGGGATCACTTCAAACCACCAAGATCAAAGATCCATAAAGGTAAATGAAGATTTTGGATAAGAAATAGAGGCTGCTCTATTAATTTCATTCAATCAATCAAGTCTAAATTACAATGAGAAAATGAGCCCCTATTTATAGCCACACATGCTATTTCCTATAAATTAACGAAATAAAATAAACAAAATAAAATTAAATAAAAGGCTGTCATGGGCAAAGGACAACCACTAATTTATCCACCAATAGGAAATGGACAGACAAGGCTTCTAGAAAGATTCCTTCTGTGAAAGGACCCACAAACCGTTAGAAATAACGTTGTCACACGTGCCTTCCTTATCCCTGTCAACAGCTGTCATTCCTTCTTTATTGGGCCCACAAACACACGACTGGACAAACTTCATTATTCTGAAACTGGTAACTTAAATCTGGAACTTCCACTGGAGACTTAGATCTGGAGCATCCATCTGGAGACTAGACTGGAGCTGGTCACTGGAGTGCTTCAGTGGATATCTTCACTGGTGGATCGCTGCTGGCTGTCACTGGAGACTCTTGCCACTGGAGAAGTGTTACCACTGGTGACTGGACTGGTTCAGTGAATACTTGTCTGAAATGGGCTATTGCTGGCAGAATTAGCATGGCCTGTTCAGATGGCATTATTAGTTCAGTTCCCTTCAGCTCAGTTAACTTCTTCAGTTCAGTTCCACCCTCCAGTTCAGTTGACTTCTCCAGTTCACTGGTGTTAGTCAGTTCAGTGAACCTGGACATTTCCACATCACAACCATGTCAAGAAAACCCGGTTTTTCAGCAAGAAAATTTGCAAACTAGAACGGCTTAGGTCGAGATCTACTAACATTGGGAAGCTTCAGAATGCATGGCGTATGGTCAGAAACCCTATAAGGCTGAAAAACAGCATGAGAAGCTGGATATTCAGTCAAAAAATATACATTACCCATCACCCTATCAATCTTCTTAAGAATACCTATTCCTTTCTTCGGCTTTTGGTTCCATGTAAAATGGAGACCAGATCTGTTCACATCAATGACTTCTATATCATCTACACAATCCTTGAACTCACGCATGCCGATATTAATAGAAGAGGAACCAGCAAACTTATCCTCAAGATTCAACGAGGAATTAAAATCACCCAGTATGCACCAAGGTTTATTCCTAACAAAATGCTTATGCATACCCAGGTTTTTCCATAATTCTCTACGCTCCTTATAGTGATTCTTAGCATAAACAAAATAACAAAACAAAGACTTATTATCCAATTTAAATGTACCACTTGGTCAGATTGTGCTAGTAGCATGACATCAACTAAATCAGAGTTCCAACCAACAATAATGCGAGTACCCTTATTACACAAACTACCATTTGAAATCCAATCCCAAGTACGACAAATCTTTTTACACACATCAAAAACAGAAGAAACATCAGTATGTGACTCCATAATAGCACACACCTGTAGATTGTTTTCGATGACAACCTGGCGAACCTCTTTTTGCTTCAGAGGCCGGTTCAAGCCCCTTATATTCCAAGCAGCTAGACTACCCATTTGAAACATTGTCCCCGGGAGTGCTTGCCCCCTCAGTATCTTTCGGAACCGTATTACTAGCCATGAACACATCTGATTCAGTTTCAATGATATTTATAACCTCATCACCATCAGAATCCACCTCAACACTAAATGAATTAGTTCCTCCTTTCTTTGGTTCACAAGCTGTATTTGTTTCTGCGGGTTCATCATCTAGAACACTAAAGGAATTACTAGTCTGAACAGCTTCTGGTTGCGTTTTTGTACCTGAGGAGCTTGCACCAGCAGACCCACCTGTTGGTTTCTCAGTTTGAGGAGCTGCACTAGTTGTGTTTTGTTCAGATGAAACACTTTTAGATCGATACATAACTGTTTGCTTTGGTTTCCTTTGGGGGAACCCTTGGTTTGCACTCTTCTTCTTCTTTACCATTTGGAATCCATGTTCATCAGTTTCAACACCATTTTTACTTGTATCATGCAATTTCTTTGGGCAGTGGGCATGATCATGTCCAAATATGCAGCACACTGGACACCTAGGTGGTGTCCATTCATACTCCAGCTTCACAGTTTCTCTTATATGTCCCTCCCCATCTAAGTTGGGAATCGCCACCACAATACTATCTTTAAGTTCTTTATCCGCATTCAATTCTATCATAGCTCGGGCATAGCTGCTTCGACCCCATGCATCCACACACATATCAATAGTATAGTTGTCAAGTAATTTCGGTGTACCTATCTTAGAAGCCAATAAACTCAGTCCATCATCAGTATACACCGCTAAAGGCACATTGTGCATTTTCACCCAAACAGGAATCTTTTTAATCTCTTCTTCTTTACCATTTGGAATCCATGTTCATCAGTTTCAACACCATTTTTACTTGTATCATGCAATTTCTTTGGGCAGTGGGCATGATCATGTCCAAATATGCAGCACACTGGACACCTAGGTGGTGTCCATTCATACTCCAGATTCAACGAGGAATTAAAATCACCCAGTATGCACCAAGGTTTATTCCTAACAAAATGCTTATGCATACCCAGGTTTTTCCATAATTCTCTACGCTCCTTATTGTGATTCTTAGCATAAACAAAATAACAAAACAAAGACTTATTATCCAATTTAAATGTACCACTTGGTCAGATTGTGCTAGTAGCATGACATCAACTAAATCAGAGTTCCAACCAACAATAATGCGAGTACCCTTATTACACAAACTACCATTTGAAATCCAATCCCAAGTACGACAAATCTTTTTACACACATCAAAAACAGAAGAAACATCAGTATGTGACTCCATAATAGCACACACCTGTAGATTGTTTTCGATGACAACCTGGCGAACCTCTTTTTGCTTCAGAGGCCGGTTCAAGCCCCTTATATTCCAAGCAGCTAGACTACCCATTTGAAACATTGTCCCCGGGAGTGCTTGCCCCCTCAGTATCTTTCGGAACCGTATTACTAGCCATGAACACATCTGATTCAGTTTCAATGATATTTATAACCTCATCACCATCAGAATCCACCTCAACACTAAATGAATTAGTTCCTCCTTTCTTTGGTTCACAAGCTGTATTTGTTTCTGCAGGTTCATCGTCTAGAACACTAAAGGAATTACTAGTCGTAACAGCCTCTGGTTGCGTTTTTGTACCTGAAGAGCTTGCACCAGCAGACCCACCTTTTGGTTTCTCAGTTTGAGGAGCTGCACTAGTTGTGTTTTGTTCAGATGAAACACTTTTAGATCGATACATAACTGTTTGCTTTGGTTTCCTTTGGGGGAACCCTTGGTTTGCACTCTTCTTCTTCTTTACCATTTGGAATCCATGTTCATCAGTTTCAACACCATTTTTACTTGTATCATGCAATTTCTTTGGGCAGTGGGCATGATCATGTCCAAATATGCAGCACACTGGACACCTAGGTGGTGTCCATTCATACTCCAGCTTCACAGTTTCTCTTATATGTCCCTCCCCATCTAAGTTGGGAATCGCCACCACAATACTATCTTTAAGTTCTTTATCCGCATTCAATTCTATCATAGCTCGGGCATAGCTGCTTCGACCCCATGCATCCACACACATATCAATAGTATAGTTGTCAAGTAATTTCGGTGTACCTATCTTAGAAGCCAATAAACTCAGTCCATCATCAGTATACACCGCTAAAGGCACATTGTGCATTTTCACCCAAACAGGAATCTTTTTAATCTCTTCTTCTTTAGTGATTCAGTAGGACTCCATGTTTTAAGGAAAATGGGTGTATTTCGGATCAACCAAGGTCCATCTTGCAAGACTTTTTCCATCCCATCTTTTGAGTTGAATTTAAAGAAGAAAAATCCATTTGAGTTCATCATTATTTTATTCACACCATATTTTGCCCAAGCATTTTTGACGTAGTACTCAACCACCAGGTATGCCAATCTCTCCCCCAAAAAATATCCATATAGGACATTAGAAAATCTAGTTTGAACCTGTCTAACAGACTCCTTTGGGATTGCTAAGTCGGCATTCTCCACAACTTCAGTCTAGTAATCTGAAATTTACTTTACGTTGGGGATCATTTTCCTTAAGTTTAGCTGCATATGATACAGGTTTTGCCGCTCCATCAGCCTTAGTAGTCTCTAACTTGTCCTTTCCCTCTAACTTCTCTGCACCAGAACTAGGTTGTACCTCCATATTCAAACTTTTTCTAGCGTCCTTAATAGATGATGAATTAGTATTCGATCTCGCCATCCCATTTATGTAAGGAGCAAGAGGCGGTGGCATTGGCTTATCCATTGTTTTGTTTTCGACTTTCTACTCATAATTTACACCATCAACAGATTCACTAGGAGTTTTGCTAGAGGTATTAGAACCCCCACCTAGTTTATCCTCATTCGTATTCTGATCAGCAGTAGTTTTAATTGACTTGTCACTAACAAAATTTGAGTAATCAATATCATAAGCTGACTCGCTACCAGGAGTTTGATTAGTGAAATCAATACCACCACCTGGTTTTCCGTCTACACCACTGGACGAAATTTTATCGACATTTACATCGAAATATGAACTCGCATTAGGTGAATCTCCTTTACTCGAACTGGAGTCACTTTTTACCACCAGAATTAGGGTTTCGACCTTTATTAGGGCTTCCACCCTTATTCTTTTTGCCTGACATCTCCGGTTGTACACAAGTACCTGACCTCAATCTGTTAAAACGCTCTTCTAAAGCTTTAATATCAAAAGCACAATCTCTCTTCATACAAACAATAAACCATGCATACAAAAAACCTAAAATACCACGTAATCAACAGAAGCAGAAAAACGGAAAAAACCCTAATACTAGCAGCCCTACCCCATGGCGGTTCCCCAATCAGATAGAATAATAGGTAGATCAAGGTATATTCCTGCAGGACCGATTAACCCATACTCTATACAATCGAAGGAAGACACAATGAGAATAAGGTTGGCTGAAAAAAAAAGAGAGAACCCTACAATCTGATCAAAACTCCACCATCAACAGCCAAGAATTGGAACAAGAAGAACAAGTTCCAATCAGATCTGATAAATAGTTTAGATTGAACAAGAAAGAAGGGACCGAAAAAAAGCAGAATTGCCATATCTAGAGAGAGCGAATTATATCATCATCACTCTCTTCTTCTTTATTGTGTGCTGATGTAGTAGCGTTACCCTGATCATCATCCAAAAAGACCTCCGCATTATCTCCAGATAGAAAATCATAATTATTCTTTAAAGGAATATCTGTTTGAATTTTTTGTTTCCCATTAGCCTTATCACTCGTTTGTTTTGGTCTATAAACTAAATGAGGCTTCAGTTTTGTCAAATGAACAACATAGACCTGCCTCCCACTCTGACCAGCTTTGCCTTTGTTTTTTTTTAATAGTAACAGTAGTAAATCCATCCTCTTTAACCACCTAGTTCATAACATTTTTAACCTGTTTGGGACACTGGGAATCAACATGTCCAAAGACACAACAACCAGAACAGCGAGGAGGTTTCCATTCATATTCAAGTGTAACAATAGCTTTCGAAAACCCCCTCACTCAAGGGAAGGAATTTCAACACTTAAAGAGTCTTTCAACTCTTTATCAGCTTTAATTTCAATCATAAAACGCGCAAAACTACTCCTTCCCCAAGATTCAATACACATTGACGTGGTATAAGTATCTAGCATCTTTGGGATACCCACCTTAGAAGCCAACATACTTAAACCATCCTCCGAAAATGCCACAAGTGGAACATCATGCATTTTGACCCAGACAGGAATAGAGGATATATCTTCTTTTATGGAATTCAAGGATATTAAAATGTGGACTTGTATGACAGAAGGATATAGTGCCCCAACATATGAGGATAGTGGTTTTAGCAAAGTTTATGCTTATCAAATGGTCACCGAATGTTGTACTCAAAAGAGATGATATTAAAAAGGTTTCGGTGTAGGTAAAGTTACATTATGTGCCTCTAGCAGCATATACAGATGATGGCCTTAGCTTATTGGAATCAAAATTGGGAGGCCCTAAGATACTGGATAGTTATACGAGTTCCATGTGCTTGGACTCGTGGGGGCGTAGAAGCTATGCTCGAGCTTTGATTGAGTTAGATGCAGATAAAGAGTTTAAGAACAACCTAGCCGTTGCTATACCCAACTTGGAACGGGAAGGTTTCTCAACTGCAATAGTAAAGGTGGAATATGAATGGAGACCTCCGAGGTGTTCTACTTGCTGCGTTTTTGCCCACCAGCTCGCAAACTGTCCAAAGCAGGTATGACAAACGAAAATTGTAACAAATACGGATGAGGATGGCTTTACTGTTGTCAAAAAGAAAAACAAAGATAACAATAAGCAAGGGGTACCAATTACAAAACCTAAGCCTAAATTTGAATATAGACCTATCATTAAACCCAATCAGAATTTAAAGGCAGCTAGTACAATAACACCAGCCCCAAAGACGGTCAATGTGGAAGTGGGCAACTCGTTTGGGGCTTTGGATTCTGTTATTGATGTGTTTGAGGATACTAATGGGGAGAAACCTAAGACAAATGAAGCAAAACTGAAAAAGCGAATGGTAAACACTTCTTATGTTGACCCATTTGATGAGCCTATGGATGAAGAAATTATCACTGATGAAACTGCACAGTTTATGGCTCAGGGTACGGTTCCACCTAATTCTGAGGGGGCAAGCACTCCCGTAGGAGAGGTGTCCAATGGGTAGTATAACATCTTGGAACATAAGGGGCTTGAACCGTCCCCTGAAACAACAGGAGGTTCGTCAAGTAGTTCGGGATAATCACCTCCATGTGTGTGCTATTATGGAATCACATATGGATGTTTCAAAATTGTTTAATGTGTGTAAGAAGATATGAGAGACCTGGGATTGGACTTCAAATGGAAATATGTGCACTAAAAGTACTCGCATCATTTTGGGATGGAACACGGATATGGTGGATGTTATGGTTCTCTCACAAACTAATCAAGTAATCCATACTCAGATTATTGTTAAACTTTTTGGGTAAAGGGAATTTAAACCCCGGTGAAATTTCATTAATACCCAAAACAATAAGTACAAGTGGTATGGCTGAAGTACCAAACCAGTTCATATATATGACAGGCCATATATACGTGAACCAAAAACAATACAATCTTATGATAAGCACATAACCAACTATAAGTTAACTAGGAATTACATATAAATTCAAAACGAAAAGCTGGTCGAGGCTTCCATTACGATCAAAATGACTTCAAAATGGCTGAAATTAAGGTAGCTTCCACATGTCATCTAAAGCTGCACTCCTGCTCATATTCTTGAACTTCATACCAGCAAGCTTCAATCGAACAGTATTGACAATAACTTCTTTCAACTGGGCAGGAGATCTTACATTATTAGAGAACATCCGATTATTACGCTCTTGCCAATTACGCTTTTAGCAGAGTTTATAGGTAAGGGCAGGAGCCAGTCAACTATGTCACACCATTTAGCCAAAACGTGTTGCATAGTAGCTAAATGCCTTAATTGAAGCCAAACCTGCAAAGAATAATCACATTCAAAGAAAAGATGGGAGTGAGAGTCAGGACCTCTCTTGCATAACGAGCAGCACATGAGTCTTAGATTTACAGCACCTCCCACTTCCCATGGTTTTAGCTTATCATGAGTCTTTAGCTTATTACGGAATATCAACCACATATGAAACGCGTGACAAGGAATAGCTTGAGGAAACCATATAAGATTCATCCATGGAGCAGGTTCACCTCGTTTCCTTATCGATTGCCATACCATACTTGATGAAAATAATTGTTCCTTACCCTCGTGGTCCTTCCATATTATCTCATCCTTTTAGTTTGAACGAAGACGAGGCTGAGCAACATTTAATAATACAGGGAAAAGATCTAGCCAAGCACGCGGCCAGTTCCACCCCGTCTCCTCAACAATATCAGCTACTTTTGAATTGATATTGAAACCAGCCCTAACCACGTGACGAGATGTAAGGTGGTTCCAAATCGGACCTTGAGTATCCCATTTATCGAACCAAGCTGACGTAGAACTACCATCACCTAATTTAGACCAAACATGAGGTCTTATAACATCTCTTAACTGAAGAATTTTCCTCCAACCAAAGCTCATCCCAGCCTGAGGTGTTACCGCCCAGAAGTTTCTATCTTTTAGCATGTAAGAGTAAATCCACTCAACCCATAGAGATTTTTGTTAAACTAGAAAAGAAAGTTTTCTTATGCTCTTTTGTGTATGCGGATAATCACTATAAGGATAGAAGACAATTATGGAGGGACTTGACTTTGCATAAGCAGTTTGTAGCCGACAAGCCGTGGTGTATACTAGTAGATTTTAACTCATCGCTAAAATTGGAAGATAAGTTTGCAGGCTCGTCAAAAATAAGCATAGGAATGAGGGAGTTCAAGGAGTGTGTTGAAGACATCGAAGTACTAGATATAAACAGCTCGGGCGTCCATTACACTTGGAATCAAAAGCCGAAGAAAGGTACGGGCATCCTTAAGAAAAGTAGATAAAGTCATGGGTAATGTGCACTTTATGGTTGAGTTCCCTACCTCACATGCTATTTTCCAACCGTTTAGAGTCTCAGATCACAACCCTTGTGTTTTGAAACTCCCAACGGTTTCCCGGTTCAGAACTCAATCATTTAAGTTCGCTAATTTCTTTGTTTTCAAACCAGAGTATAGAGGTATTGTTGAGCAGGTATGGAGTACTAACATAGAGGGCCATAATATGTATCGACTTACTCAGAAGCTAAAGGCTTTAAAACATCCTCTAAGAAGTCTACTTCACAAACAAGGAATTTGCATGAACGAGCGGATCAGCTTAGGAAGAAGAACTTGATTGTATCCAAAAGGCAATCGATCTGGATCCTTCAAACAATGACATACGAGAGCAAGAAGTAGTGTGTTTAAATGAATACAAGGAGGCATTGTTAGACGAGGAAAGATTTTTGAAACAAAAAGCAAAAATAGAATGGTTAAAAGTTAGTGACTCAAACACTTCTTATTTCCATAACTTGGTGAAAAGTAGGAACCATCAAAACCGTGTTGCATTAATAAAGGATTCTAATGGGATGGAACATGAAGGAGGAGAGGTTCCAACAACCTTTGTTAATCATTACAAAGCATTCTTGGGAATGGAGGGTGAGGTTACTTTACAGCCTAACAAAGACATATTCACTCACAGAGTCGACCAACAGAAAGCAATCTCTATGATTTGACATATAACAGATGAGCAAATCAAATTGGCAATGTTTTCAATTGGAAATAATAAAGTGCCTGGCCCAGACGGCTTCTCATCCGTGTTCTTCAAGAATTCGTGGGACCTAGTAGGGAAAAAGGTATGTCTTGCTATTAAGGATTTCTTCCGGAATGGCAAACTACCTAAAGGTATTAACCATACTATTATAGCTCATTCCAAAGAAAACCACAGCTGGTTTTGTTACTGATTACAGGACGATTTCATGCTGTAATGTCATATATAACTGTATCAGTAAAATACTTACAAACAGGTTAAAGGAAGTTGTGGAGGATATAGTGAGCACTACCCAATCGGCATTTATACCAGGTAGGAGTATTTCAGATAACATCCTTCTTACTCAAGAATTAATGCATAATTATCACTTGGATAGAGAAACGACAAGATGTGCATTTAAAATAGATATCTAGAAAGCCTATGACACGGTGGATTGGGGTTTCCTACGAATTATCATGCTAAAACTTGGGTTCCACCCCAAAATGGTAGCATGGGTTATGGCTTGTGTTACAACCCCTATTTTCACCATTAGTGTAAATGGGAATCTGCATGGTTATTTTGAGGGAAAGAGGGGGCTAAGACAAGGAGACCCATTGTCCCCATACCTATTCACTATTGTTATGGAGGTACTAACCCTTCTTTTGCAGAAAGAGGCCACAAATAGAAATTGATTTCGTTATTACATGCAATGTGAAGAACAGAGAATTATTAACGCATGTTTTTGCAGACGGCCTGTTTCTTTTTGCTCATGGAGACAGAAACTCAGCCTTGATGATTATGGACACCCTAAACATGTTCAAAAACATGCCAGGTCTTGTACCAAGTATCCCTAAAAGTACTATTTTCTTTTGCAATGTTGCTGATAATGTGAAACAGGATATCTTAACTACTATGCCATTTGAAGAGGGACAGTTTCCAATTAAGTATCTTGGTGTCCCTCTCATATCTACTGGTTGTTGTATCAAGAATGTAGGGACCTTGTAGAGCGCATGGAAAACAGGATCAGAGACTGGCGTAATAAATCCTTGTAGTTTGCAAAGAGACTCCAACTTATTACATCTGTCCTCTCGTCACTTCACACATATTGGGCCTCAATTTTTATTTTACCAGCTCGTATTGTTACTGAACTGGAACAACTGATAAGAGGATTCCTTTGGAGTCAAGGTACGTTAACTAAAGGGAAAGCAAAGGTAGCATGAAAATCTATTTGTGTTCCTAAGTATGAAGGGGGGCTGGGTATACGTAGAGTTTCTGATGTGAATAAAGCTTTTATTGCAAAACATATATCGAGTATTATTACACCCATAAATTAAAAGGTAAGAGCCTCTGGCAAGCACAACCTAAGGGAAGTATGAGTTAGGGATAGAGGAAAATACTACAAGAGAGGCACTCCATACGACCACTACTAAAGCAGAAAATTGGTGATGGGAAATCTACGTCTATGTGGTATGATAATTGGTGCACTCTTGGTCCGTTGTACAATTATATCCCTCCTCGCGAGATATATAAGGCCATTTCTCCTTGCAAAATACCGTGGCTGACCTCATTGAGAATGGTGCTTAGAAGTGGCCGATTGCATGATATGACCTTTTCCATGTCCTAATAAATTGTGATCCCCCTATTCTTTTGTTGGACACAAAAGACAAGTTAATGATATGCAATTATGATGGTGTGGAAAAGGAGTTATCGACAGCTAATGTGTGGGAGTTGATCAGATTTAAAAGGGACCCTATTTATTGGGTTGATGTAGTTTGGTTTTCTCGAAGCATTCCTAGGCATTCTTTTCTCCTGTGGATGATCATGAATAATAAATTGAAGACACATGACAGGTTGAAACCCTGGGAGGTTGGGGGAGCTGTTAATCTTAACTTAGTTTGTTGTTCTTTGTGTAAAACAGGTCCGGACTCCCATCGCCATTTTTTGTTAGCTTGCACATTCTCCAAACAGGTTTGGCACCTTATTAGGGAAATGGCGGATATGAATAATATTTCAACAAATCTGAATGATATTGTAGACTACTTGGTACCTATCTCCAAATCGAATTCAACAAGAAGTGTGATTGGAAGATTTGTGCTTGCAGCTACTTCTTACTTTATTTGGCAGGAACGTAACAACCGTATGTTCACAAAAGATACAAGATCACCGATCCAGTTGAAAGATATCATTGTTGACATGGTGCGGCTCAAGATTGCTACTATAAAGTTTAAAGGAGGTTATCGTGAGCAGAAACTTCTCGAGAAGTGGAACCTATCAAGCCGGATTTCAAGCAAAGATAGACCCTCAGTTTGACATAATTGTGTGACCTACTAGCTATGAATCTCGTTTTTGTAGTGGTAGGATGTTATCTTCGATAGTTGTTTTTACTTTCTTGACAACAATTATGTGGCATGTCACATAGTTGGAACTAATGTGGTACTCAACCACATTACTTGTAATTCGTTGGTTGATGTTATAAAAGTTGAAACGGGGTAACCCTTTACCCAGATATGACTGAATCCAATAAAAAAATGTATGAGGCAGAGAAAAAGGCTCTGTCATGTTTAAAAATGTCATTACCACAAGAAATCTTACATTTATTTAATGGATTCAATACATCTAAAGAACTTTGGTTAGCACTAGAGAATCATTGTGAAGGGGATGAAACACTTAAAAAGAATCGTAGAGACCTTCTAAAGCATCAGTATAATGTATTCAACGGGTTAAGAAGTGAAAACTTAGATCAACTAATTACTAGGTATTATCACCTGCTAGCAGAGTTGCAAGCATTTGAGGTTACCTATTCTGAGGAGGAAAAAGTCGAGAAATTTTTGAGCTCTTTGCCAGAAAAATGGAGTAATTACATTACTACATTGCAAGAGAAAGCAGATTTCTCTGACATGTCCTTGACTCAGATAGTTGCTAAGTTTCGGGGACAAGAAATGAAACTAAAAAGGAGGGAAGCAGGATATAATAATGCTCAGATTCCCGAGCTTTATTACGGTCGGCCTACGATCAATGTGGGTCAAGGTTCTTCTAGTGGAAGCACAAGTGCCTTCCTGAGCGAAGATGTTGACTTACAACGGATCTCTTTTGACACCGAGGGAAACATTTGTCTTGTTTCAAATCAGAGTGACAATCAAGGCAACCGTCAGTATCCTACCTCCAGTGCTAGTTCCACCGTGCCTATAAGTGTCAAATGTGCGGAAAGTCACTTATTCGTTCTTGCGTCATTTGTGACATCTTACGAACAGTTTATCCAAGGAAAGGTTCAGGATCCGAGTCTTATTGATGAAGATTATGAGCAAATTGATCCTTTGGACTTAGAGGAGATTGACCTACAATGGCAAATGGCCATGTTGATAGTGGTTGTTCAAGACATATGACAGGAGATAAATCATTATTGTCAAACTTTGTTGAAATTCTGGGAGCTTATGTAAGCTTTGCTGGTCCCAAAGGTGGCTCAATTACAGGAGTTGGTGATGTCACAAATGGAAAAATCAAGCTTGAAAAGGTGAACTATGTTGAACAGTTAAGTCTTGTGACAAAGGGAATCCTGTTCACTTCACCAAAGAGGAAGCACTTATCCTAAAACCTGGATATGTTGTTCCTGAAGAGTGGATTCTTTTGAGAGCTCCAAGGAAAAGAGATATATATGCAATGGCATTAGGTATCTCTAATCCTGAGATTGAGACTACGTGTCTTTTATCTCAAGCCTCTGAATCAGACTCTTTACTTTGGCATAGAAAAATGGCTCATCTTCATTTTCAAAAAATGAATTTCATTACCAAAAATGGGTTGGTTGAAGGTGTTCCATTAAAGAGATATGGAAATGAGGATAAATGTGTTCCATGCAAAAAGGGCAAGCAACACAAGATACACCACAAGTCCAAGTCTCAAAATTCTATCGCCACTTCGTTTGAGCTACTGCACATTGACTTTTTTGGTCCAGTAAATGTGATAAGTATTGGAGGAATATTGTATTACTGTCTAGTTGTCACAGATGATTTTTCTAGATTCTCATGGGTGTTCTTCCTTACTTCGAAGGATGAGACATATCAGATACTTGTGCATTTCTTTGCAAAAGTAGAAAATGTCTATAACACAAGAATTAAGAAAATTTGTAGTGACAATGGGACAGAGTTTAAGAATAGGATGATGGAGTTTTATTGTCTCAGCAAGGGCATTGAGCAGCAATTCAGTGCTCCGTATCAGCCTCAACAAAATGGTGTTGCTGAAAGGAAGAATAGAACACTGATTGAAGCTGCACGAACAATGTTGGCTGACTCTAAACTCCCCACCATATTCTGGAGTGAAGCTATAAACACTGCCAGCTATGTACTAAATAGGGTTCTCACTGTGAAACGGTTTAACAAAACGTGTTCAGAGCTGTTACACAACAGAAAACCAAATTTAAGTCATTTGCAGCCCTTTGGTGTGTCCATGTACCTTCTTAAAGGTTCAGCCAAACTTAGCGAAGTTTGATGAAAAAGTCTATGAAGGATACTTTCTTGGATATGTTCCAGGAACACCAAATCGTCGTGTTTATAACAAAGTGACAGGTAAGTTGACATTGCGTACAATGTTGAAATTACAAGTTGCTCACCCGGCATTCATTCAGGTCCTGAGAAAATGTTCAATTATGAAGACATTTTCAGTTCTTTTAATCCTTCTATGTTAGAGTTGCATAGTTCAGATGATATTGTGGTGGTCCGTGATGATGATGTTTTTGCATCACCATCCTACGGAGGACCCATATCAAATGCAACTTCTGAGGATAGAAGAGGACAACAGGATTCTGAACAAGAAGTTGTCTCTAGAAGATCTGATGAACCAGTGCGTACAGATCCTTCATCTGAGAATACTTCTGGAAATGTTGTGACAGTGGAACATCCCTCAGTTCAAGTTGAGGAAGAGATTTCAACCAACTTGGGAGGAAATCTAGATGTTGATCGGGTCACTCAAAAACACATTACGAAGGCTCATCCCGTAGAAAATATCTTAGGAGATCCTAACGTTGGTGGGAGAACTAGGAGCAGTCTTCAGAAGAGCCCAATTCTCTTTGCTAGCATCAAAGACACTGGCATACTGGAAACATGCAATTACAGTTGCTTTATCTCTCAGGTGGAACCAAAGAATGTGCAAATGGCACTTAAGGAACCATCTTGGGTGGATGCAATGCAAGAGGAGTTAGACCAATTCAGAAAATTAAAGGTTTGGGAATTGGTAGATGTGCCTGCTAATATCAACCCTTTTGGAACAAGATGGGTGTTCAGATGTAAAAGGGATGATAAAGGGATTGTTACTAGGAACAAGGCTCGGCTAGTTGTTCAAGGATTTGCACAACAAGATGGATTGGATTATACCGAAGTATTTGCACCAGTTGCTAGAATATAGGCAATTAGGTTGTTTCTGGCATTTGCATCCTATAAAGCTTTTAAAGTATACCAATTGGATGTAAAGAGTGTATTTCTATATGGTAAAGTACAGGAGTTGGTGCATGTCTCTCAACCTCCTAGGTTTACTGATCCAGACTATCGTGATAGAGCATATAAATTGGATAAGGCTCTCTATGGTCTTCATCAAGCACCCAGAGGGTACGATACATTGTCCACACATCTAGTGGAAAATGGGTTTGTAAGAGGCCAGATTGATAGCACATTGTTTACAAAATGGAATGGTGATGACTTCTTACTGGTACAAGTTTACGTAGATGACATTATATTTGGTGCATCTGACGAAAATATGTGCAAAGAGTTTGAAGAAATCATGAAAAACAAATTTGAAATGAGCACCATGGGAGAAATGAATTTCTTTCTTGGTTTGCAAGTTGAGCAGAGAAAGGAAGGAATTTTTATTCATCAAACCAAATATCTGAAAAACAAATTTGAAACTACCCTAATTTCTCTCTCACCAATGGCGATTCCGTTTCCCTCCTTCATTCAATTCGTAGCCTTAGTTTTGATCTAATCTAGCTTGTAAATATGTCCTTCTCACAAACATTGAATCCGTTTGGGTTTAATGGTTGTTGAAGTGCAGGTTTGAGTTAGATTTTTTTGATTTAGGGTTCGAATTTTCCTTTTCTTTTTTGCAAATCTTAATCCCGGTTTTCAATTCTTGTTGATTATGTTGGTTCTGATCGCGGCTAACCTGTTTAGTTCAACTAGATCGTTTGAATCTTCATAATTGATAAAGACTTGTTAATCGTTGATTAGGGTTTTATTGGTGTTTAGGGTTTTTTTAACGTTTTCCTTCTTGTTCTTCATGTAGTCCTGATTTTTTGTTTTCCTGGATTGTTCGTTTGCATGGCATTATGAGTTCAAAAGAGAGATCGTCGAATACTGGGAGTTTTCCTCCTGGTATAACATCAAAAATTAAGAACATTGATGGAAAGGTGAGACAACCAATTAGGTCGATTCTGAAAAACCCTAATAAGGGTTCTAATGAGAAGAAAAATGTTGCAGCTCCAAAAAACCCTACTGGTCAGTCAAATTTAGCTGAATCGATAGATGGGGGAGTCGATATTATGAATGCTTCGTCAGGTGGTGGTTCTTCTACCTTTTAAACTCCTGATGATGGGGATCATAACAAGTCTGATGTACCACTAGATCAATCTGGGAAGAATATTGATATTATTAATGATGTTACTGTTGATACACATGAAATTGATAAGGATTTGAATGAACAGGTCGTGAGGGGTGAATCACAGCCTATTGATCCACTTGCAAACCCTACAGTTATGCCTACTACAACTGTTCCTAATGAGGCGACTACTGGTGAGGTTAATATGACTCAAAAACATGTTGCTTTTGCGGATGGGCTGGAAAAGAACAATGGTAATGGACAATCCTATGCAACAAAGTTGAAAGCTAGTAGCACAAAACAGGTGGTGAATTTCAGGAAAATTGATAACATGATATCGTTTGGTGATGTTGATGTAGTGTTGCCTAAAGAGTCGGTCAGAAGCGTCCAAGATAAGTTTGCTAACACTCTTTTTGGATATTTCTTGGGTACTAGGATTGCGTATCCGGTTGTTGAATATTATGCTAAATCAAACTGGTCTAAGTTTGGATTACAGAAAGTCATGATGAATGTGAATGGGTTCTTCTTTTTTAAATTTTTGATAAGGAAGGAATGAATAATGTGTTGGAAGGGGGGCCTTGGCTAATCCGAAATATGCCTTTGTTTCTTAAGGTGTGGTCACCGTCAGCGAAATTGATAAAGGAAGAAATTAAGGAGATTTCAGTTTGGATCAAGATACATAATGTTCGTATTGCATCCTATTCGGATGATGGTTTAAGTAATCCTAAACTCCTAGACTCCTTTACTACGTCTATGTATACTGAGGCTTGGGGTCGTAGTAGTTATGCACGAGCTTTAATAGAAATATCAGCTGATCATCAGTTTAAGGACGAATTATCCATAGCAATACCAAGTATGGAAGGAGAAGGTTATACGAAGGAAATTATGAAGGTGGAATATGAATGGAGGCCACCAAGGTGTGCTCATTGTTTCATTTTTGGGCACCAAACGAATGAATGCCCTAAGCAGGTTCGAACTACAAAACAGAAAGCTAAAGTTGATGATGATGGTTTCATTGAAGTCCAAGGGCGTAGGAAAGTGCAACAAAAAACAGGTTTCAGTATTAATAAGCAAAAACCAAGGTTTGAATATAGGCCTGTCATTAAGCAAAAGAATACACAGGATGTCCCGAGTACTTCAGGCTCGGTTGTAAAGCCACCAGCAAATGCCAGTGTTAATACCAAAAATTCGTATGAGTTGTTATCTGATTATGATGATGGTGAAAATGATCCGATTCTTCAAGAGGTTTATGGGGAAGATCGTGTGGAACCTGAAAAAGTAAAGAAGAAGAAATTCTTTGATGTGGATTCGGATGATGAGGAAGAAGTGATTTTGGAGGACTCTATTCAGCATACAAAAGACTCTAGCTGATAATAAGAATAATTCTGAGGGGGCAAGCACTCCCGGTACAAATGGTCTTAATGGGTAGTATCGCTTCATGGAATATAAGGGGGTTGAACCGCCCTCTGAAACAAAAGGAGGTTCGGCAATTAGTGGATGAGCACCACTTGAATGTATGTGCGATTATGGAATCTCATGTGGATGTGAGTCGTATGTATGATATTTGTAAAAGAATCTGTAGAACATGGGACTGGACGTCTAATGGGGGGTTGTGTAGTAAGGGAACTCGTATTTGATGCGTAAATCACGCGACAAACGACAGCGGAAGACTATTTTTGGTATTTTCTGGATTTTATATGAAATAAACAACTAAACAAGACAATAAAATAAAATGATAGATAAAGAATCCACCACCAACACTCGTAAAGGCTAGGCCACCGGAATCAAGGATAAAGGAAACACTCCGCCCCACCACTACAATCGATAAAGGTCTAGCCACCACGACTATAGATAAAGGAAATCGAAGATTTAAAAGACCTCACCACAATATTTGATAAAGAACAAGTCACCACAAATATTGATAAAGGGGTCACTCCTAACCACCAAGATCAAAGATCTATAAAGGTAAAAGAAGATTTGTAAGAAATAGAGGCTGCTCTATTAATTTCATTCAATCAATCAACTTTTTACAAATGAGAGATAAACCTCTATTTATAGCCATATGCTCTACCTAGGAATTAACGATGAAATAATAAAATAATACATAAAAGATGTCATGTGCAAGCCACTAACTAGTTTGGACCAATAAGACATGGACACGTAAGCTTCTAGAAACATTCCCCTGCAAGTGGTCCCATAATATTGTTAGAAACGTCACACGCGCCTTCTTTAACGACTGTCATTCTTCTTTATTATTGGGCCCACAAACAACTTCAGTGGAGACTTTATTAATTGGCAACTGGAACATAAATTTGGACCGCAACTGGAGACAAAACTGGAGCACGTCATCTGGAGGACCTTCAGTAGTGGTCACTGGAGCATTCATCTGGAGCAGTCATCTGGAGCTTGCCACTGGAGAAATGTTACTACTGGAGACTGAACTGGTTCAGAAAAGACTTGTCTAAAATGGGCTACAGCTGGCAGAATCAACATGGCTTGTTCAGAGGGCATGATCAGTTCAGTTGCCTTCTTCAGTTCACTGGGTTCCTCCAGTTCAATGAATCTGGTCATTTCCGCATCATTCTCCCCCTCTGAAAAGAGACTTGTCCTCAAGTCTTCGAGGTACTCATCCTCCAGATAAGGCATTAGATCTCCCACATTAAAAGTACTTGAAACTGCCATGTCTCCAGGTAACTCAACTTTGTAAGCATTATCACCATATCTCTCCAGAATCTTGAACGGACCTTCAGCTCTGGGCATTAGTTTACTCTTTCTTTTTGCTGGAAACCTTTCTTTTCTAAGATGCACCCACACAAGATCACCTGGTGAAAAACTGGGTTGCTTTCTATTCTTGTTTGCTCTGGCCTTGTAACTGGCATTTGCTTTCTCTATTCTGGCCTTCACTTCTCCATGAATTCTCTTTATTTCTTTTGCTCTGGTTTCAGCTTCAATGCTTGCTTTTGGTTCAATCGAAAATGGAATTAAGTCAATGGGAGTCAGTGGATTGACACCATAACAAACTTCAAATGGGGATTTACTGGTGGAATAGTTAGGAGCTCTGTTGAAAGCAAATTCAGCATGAGCAAGCTTCAAATCCCAATCCTTCAGTGTCTTCTTCACCAGTGTTCTTAACAACATACCAATTGTTCGATTTTTAACTTCAGTTTGTCCATCAGTCTGAGGATGGTGAGACGTACTGAACAACAATCTGGTGCCCATCAATCTCCATAGAGTCTTCCAGAAATAGCTCAAAAACTTCACATCTCAATCTGACACAATTGTCTTGGGAATTCCATGCAACCTGACAATCTCCTTAAAGAACAAATTCGCTACTGCTGAAGCATCATTGGTTGTGTTACAAGCGATAAAATGTGCCATTTTTGAAAACCTATCAACAACCACCATTATCGAATCTTTTCCCCTCTGGGTTCTGGGCAGTGCAACAATGAAATCCATACTGAGATCTTCCCATGGCTGGTTTGGAACTGGAAGAGGAGTATACAAACCCTTGTGAAAAGTAGTATTCGCCTGGTGACAAGTTGGACAGCGACTGATAAGACTCTGGACATCCTTCAGTAGACTTGGCCAGTAGAAGTGTTCAGTGAGGATCTCTCCAGTTTGTTAATGCCAAAATGTCCAGCTAGACCTCCTCCATGTGCTTCCCTTATTAATAAATCTCTTATTGAACCCCTTGGAATGCACAACTTACCATTCTTGAATAAGAAACCATCTTGAACAGTGAATGGTCCTTTCAGATTAGCTTCAGTAATTTTCTCAGAAAAATCTGGATCAGCAGCATATAACTCCTTTATGAAAGAAAATCCAAGTACTCTTGCTTCCAAAACTGATAATAAGAATATCTTCGTGATAGTGCATCAGCAACAACATTGCAAACTCCAGCCTTGTGCTTTGAAACAAATGAATAAGACTGCAAGAACTCTACCCACTTTGCATGTCTGGCATTAAGCTTGTGCTGACCATTTATAAACTTTAGTGCTTCATGATCAGAAAACAATACAAACTGTTTCGGCTTCAGATAATGTGACCAGTGAGTGATAGCACGAATAATTGCATAGAATTCTTTGTCATAAGTACTATACTTCAGTTTAGATCCATTCAGTTTCTCACTGAAGTATGCAACTGGACGACCACTTTGCACCAGTACTGCACCAATACCCACACCACTTGCATCACATTCAAGTTCAAATAACATGTCGAAATCTGGCAAAGATAGAACTGGAGCTGAACTGAGCTTCTCCTTCAGTGACTCAAACGCCAGTTGAGCTGAACTTGGCCAGTTGAACACACCTTTCTTCAGACAGTCGGTAATCGGAGCTACAACTGTAGAGAAATTCTTGATAAATCTTCTATAAAATGATGCCAGTCCATGAAAACTTCTAACTTCAGTGATGGTTGTAGGAACTGGCCATGACTTGATAGCATCAACCTTCGAAGGATCCATAGAAATTCCATCCTTGGACACAACATACCCCAGAAATATAACACTGTCCACCATAAAATCACATTTCTCTAGTTTAACCGGTGTCTCCTTAGCAGTTCAAATACCTTCTTCAGATGATTAACATGTTCAGCTTCAGATTTTGAATACACCAGAATATCATCAAAGTATACCACAACAAACTGACCAATGAGTGGTCTGAGAACTTCATTCATCAGTCTCATGAACGTACTGGGGGCATTTGATAAGCCGAAAGGCATCACTAACCATTCATATAAGCCTCCTTTGATTTTGAATGCAGTTTTCCACTCATCTCCATCCTTCATTCTGATCTGGTGATAACCACTTCTGAGATCAATCTTTGAAAACACTCTGGAGTCATGTAACTCATCAAGCATATCATCCAATCTGGGAATAGGATATCTATACTTAATAGTTATATTGTTGATGGCTCTGCTATCAACACACATTCTCATCGTTCCATCTTTCTTTGGGACCAGTAGAGCAGGAACTGAACAAGGACTCATGCTAGCTCTGACATAACCCTTCTCGACCAGTTCATCTACTTGTCTTTGCAATTCTTTGGCTTCATTAGGAGAACAACGATAAGCAACTTTGTTTGGAAGAACTGAGCCTGGAACCAAGTCAATCTGGTGCTCAATACCTCTAACTGGAGGTAAGCCTTCAGGTAGATCTTCAGGAAAAACATCTCTGAACTCCTTCAGTAATGACTTCAGTAAACTGGGGACTTCAGTGGACTTCTTTTCTTCAGACTTTTCAACGACCAGTAGCATCAGAACTGGAGAGCCTTCAGATAACTCTTCTTCAACTTCAGATTGAGATAAAAACAAAGGCTTACTGGGCTGATCCTTCTTGACTTTCATCAGTTCGGTGGGCTTCAAAGAAGTCAGTGTGACCTTCTTTCCACTTATATTTAGAGAATATGAATTCATACGACCATCATGATTTATTTTTTTTTGGGTAAAGGGGAATTTAAACCCCGGTAAGCTTTTATAAATCACCCAAAAGAAGATTATTACAAGTAGCTTGGCAAAGTACCAAACTAATTCATACATATGACATGCCATATGTATGTGAAACAATAACGTCACAAACGACCTAAATTAGGCTTTGATGTCAACAATAGCATTGAAGTGATATCAGTCCATCGGTTTGGAACCGCATGAAATCCCATTAAGGGGCGAACCAAATTCCAAATCTGCAATGAGTAATTACATTCAAAAAATAAATGTTGATGCGAATCAGGTCCACGCTTGCAGAGGGAACAACAAAGTAGATTTAAGTTAGTAGAACCACTAACATCCCATTGCTTCATCTTATCATGAGTCTTCAGTTTTTCTCTCATAATAAGCCAGACATGAAATGAGTGCCTCGGAATACTATGTGCAAACCAAACAAGATCAACCCAAGGAACAACTGGTCTTCTAACTCGGATGGTTTCCCATGTGGAAGAGGCTGAAAAACCAGTTTCCTTCCCATTATTATCATACCAAGTAATTATATCAGAAACAGCAGGACGAAGAACAGGAGGAGTAACATTTATAAGCACTGGAAATAGATCAAACCAGGCAATTGGCCATTTCCAGCGTCCATTAGTTAGAACATCATTAACAGTTGCATCAAGACGAAATCCCGCTCTAGTCATCTCTCTATATGTAATAAACTTTACATAAAGGGCCAATAGAAGCCCAATTATCAAACCAAGCTGAAGTAGTACACCCATCCCCTATCAGATACTTAATATGTGGTCGGATTACTTCTCGCAATTGAAGAAGCTTACGCCATCCCCATGTTGAGCCAGCTTTCAAAGGGACATCCCAGAAATTTCTTCCCTTGAGTTTATGCACATTAATCCACTGTACCCAAAGAGACTTTCGATTATTCAAGATACTCCATACATGAGAAGTCATAAGAGCTTTGTTAACATCACAAATTCTTTTAATTCCAATTCCTCCTTCATACTTAGGAAGGCAACAATCCTTCCATGCCACCTTAGCTTTACCTTTGCTCATGGGTCCTTGAGTCCATAAAAAAGCCCGCATCTTCTTTTCCAAATCAGAAATGATACTAGCAGGGAGAATGAAAACTGAAGCCCAATAAATATGCATGGAAGAGAGAACTTAATTAATTAATTGTAACCTGCCAGCAAACGAAAGAGACTTGTTCTTCCAATCACTTATTCTAGCCTCCATCCTTTCAACCAAAATTGTGCAATCTTTGTGTAAAAGTCTAGATGAAATAAGTGGAACACCAAGATAACGAATCGGAAGAAAGCCTTCTTCAAATGGGAGGATCTCCAAAATAGCCCTCTTAATACGATCAGGGACATTACAAAAAAAAGCCGTGCTTTTAGCTAGACTAGGCATAAGTCCTGAGGCATTAGAAAACTCCATAAGCCCGTCCATAATAGCTTTGGCCGAAGCAAGATCACCTCGGCCAAAGAGAAAGAGATCATCTGCAAAACAAATGTTAATAATTCGTTGTTCTCCACACAAGTTATGAAACCTGAAGCCCGGTGAATGCTGCACAGATTTGTGTAACATCAGAGTTAACACCTCCATAACCATAGTAAAGAGGTATGGGGACATGGGATCACCCTGTCTAAGTCCTCGTCTTCCTTGGAAAAGACCATGAATATTACCATGCAAGCTGATAGAGAAAGAAACGCTGGTAACACAAGACATGATCCAATGTACCATAGTCGGATTGAATCCAAAACCAATTAATGTTGCTCTTAAGAAGCTCCAATTAACAGTATCATATGCTTTTTGAATGTCAACCTTAGCAGCACATCGTGGGGGGCCAATCTTACGATGATAATTATGCATTAATTCTTGAGTTAGAAGAATATTATCCGATATAAGCCTTCCCGGAATGAATGCGGATTGATTAATATCCACAATATCATCCAACCCATCCTTAATGCGATTAGTAATAATTTTACTAATGCATTTATATATTGTATTGCAGCAAGAAATTGGGCGATAATTTGTAACTCTATTAGGAGTGGACACTTTCGGAATCAATGCTAAGAAGGTATGGTTGATTTCTTTCAAAATTTTGCCAGTCTTAAAGAAATCATGAATGGCAAGACATACCTCCTTTCCCGTTATATCCCAAGTCTTCATAAAGAAGAGCGAGGTATACCCATCAGGACCCGGGGCTTTATTTTCATCAATTGAGAACATAGCTTCTTTAATTTCAGCATCAGTGATCGCTCGAACCATATAATCCGCTTTTTGCCTACTAATAGTTCTTCTGAAAACTTAATTAGGATTAAAACAAGATGGAGGCCCTTCAGTTCCAGGAAGTCTTCATAATGTTTTACAAGCGCAGTAGCCACACCACCCCCTTCATGATCAACTCCATTAACATCTTGAATCTTCTCTATCCGGCTCCTGTGAGATCTTGCTTTAACAGTGTTGTGAAAATACAAAGTATTAGAGTCACCCACCTCTAACCATTCAATCTTGGCTTTCTGTTTTAAGAAGCGTTCCTCATCAAGAGCCGCCTCTTTAAAATCATAAAGTGCAGCAATCTCCTGGTTTCTTAATTCTTTATCAGAGGGATCAGCCTCGATAGCTATTTGGAGGCTATCAAGCTCAAGTCGAAGCTCCTTAACCTTATTATGCAGATTTCCTTGCCTAAAGAGCATACTTCGGATCGGATGTTTCAAAAGTCTTAGCTTTTTCACTAATCTGTACATCTTGCATCCAGTAAAAGGAGTATCCCAATGAGTTTTAACCATTTCAGCAAAATCCTTCTTATGAACTAGGAAGTTAGCAAATTTGAATGGTTTGGGTCTTTGCCTAGTAACATTAGGAAATTTCAAGACACATGGGGTATGATCCGAGATTCTATAGGGTTGAAAGATGGCATGAGCGGATTGAAACTCATCACAAAACTGAACGTTTCCCATGATTCTATCAATTTTCTTCAATGTTCCCGTTCCATGCTTGGGTTTTTGAGTCCATGTAAAATGGAACCCGGAAGAATTAATATCCATTACATCAATTTGTTGTATACACTCCTTAAAATCACGCATACCAACATCAATTTTGGAAGAACTAGAGAAGCTATCCTCCAAATTAAGCGCTGAGTTAAAGTCTCCCAACAACACCCACGGTTTTCCTTGTATAAAATGCTGATGTGTACAAAGATTATCCCATAATAATCTTCTATGAACATAATAGTTGTCCGCATATACAAACGAACAATAGAAAGCCTTTCGATCTAACTTGTATATAATCTGAATATGTATGACTTGATCCGTATGTGACAAAACCATAACATCCACAACCTCAGAATTCCACCCCAGAATAATCCTCGTACCCTTACTACAGGACGAAGCATTAGAAGACCAATCCCAGGTTTTAAACACCCTTTTGCACACATCCATAAGACTAGAAATATGTACATGGGATTCCAAGATAGCACAAACATTAAGATTATTTTCACTTACCACCTGCCGAACCTCTTTCTGTTTGAGGGGTCGGTTCAAACCCCTAATATTCCATGCAGCTATACTACCCATTAAAACCGTGCATACCGGGGGTGCTTGCCCCCTCAGAAGTGGAATTAGGCTTGGTATGTGCAGCCATAAAATCATCAGATTCATCATAGATATTTTCCACATAATCATCATCGACTTCATCATTATCAGAATCAGCAGAAAATGCCACATCCATCGTTGCCTTTAATTTCGATGCCTTTTCAGCCATTTCACTTTCTGTGGCTTCCCGAAGTACACTTTGTTTAGTCCCATAATCAGATAACGGGTCATCTCCTTTTTGTCCATCTTCATCTACCAGGACTCCAAACGAATTCTTGGTTGGAATCTGCCCTTTAGAGGTGCTTGCTTGATCAGTACTCATTTTTGGTTTCACCACGGGCCGATATACGAACTTATTCTTCTGATTTTGGACCGGAACTCCTTGCCTTGAACCATTCTTTTTGCCAACTAGCTGGAAACCATCACTGTGCACCTCTGATATAACCTTTTTAGGAATTGGTATGACCTTTTTAGGCAATTTAGGGCATTGGTCGCTTGCATGATTAAACACTTTGCAAGCCGAACAATGAGGAGGTTTCCATTGGTACTCAATGTTAATAACGTGTTTCGAAAAACCATCACCAACCATATTAGGAATTCCAACAGTCAACTCAGATTTTAGCTCATTATCTGCATCCAATTCAATAAGAGCCTGAGCATAACTACTACGACCCCATGCATTAATGCACATGGAATTCGTATAATCATCCAAAGCAACTGGTCTTCCAAGCTTGGTCGCAAGCATGCTTAGACCATCTTCATTAAATATAACCAAAGGTACATTATGCATCTTTACCCAAACCGGGACCTTCTTAATGTCGGACATACTAAAATCAGGAGTCCAATTATTAAGGAAAAGAGGAACTGAGCGAATTAACCATGGTCCTTGTTCTAACACTTTCTCCATACCAGATTTCTCCTCAAATTTGAAGAAAAAGAAACCGGATGCATTCATCATAAGACGCTGAAACCCATATTTAGCCAAGCATTCTTCACGTAGTTTTCAACAACGGGGAAAGCAAGTCTTTTTCCAAGAAAATATCCAACCAAAGTATTAGCATATTTGCTATTTGCTGACATAATAGCTTCTTTTGGAATAATCAAATCAATGCCTTCAACACTAAATTCCACATTCAGAGAACGGAAATTAACTTTTGGTTTATTATTCACATCAGATCGCACCACTTTTGCATACGAAAAAGGGATATTAACAACCGGAGGATCAGACTGGTTCACCTTATCAGGCTGCACCACCTTTGCAACTGGTGGTACAGATTGATGAATCCCATCACCAACACCATGCCATTCACGGAAAAACTAGGAGTTTCATTGGTAGTATTAAAACAACCACCTAAATTCCCATCATTCACATGCTGTTTAACAAATTCAGAATTATCATCCATGCTACCATCCACTTCCCCATCTTCACCACGTTCCACATTATCAGTATTAGAACTGGTAGAATTGTTTTTTGGACCCTCAGCTTTCCCCTCCGCATCATACAAAGGGTTACCATATTCTTCTACCTTGGGATTTGATGCAGATGTCTCAGAATTAACATTTGAACATAATTATCAAATAACCATGGTCGACCCAACAAAATGTGACAAGCATCCATGGGAACAACATCACATATAATTTTATCTTGGTAAACTGACCCAATTGAAAAGGGAATAGTGACTTGTCGATTTACCTTTACTTCAGAACCTTTGCTTAACCATTGCAACTTGTAAGGTCTGGGATGTTTCACTGTTGGTAGTTCCAGTTTCTCTACCATGTAAGTTGAAGCAGCATTTGCACAACTGCCACCATCGATGATCAGATCACATACCTTGCCTTTCACTGTGCATCTGGAGTGGAAAATATTCTCTCTCTGAGCAGTATCAGCTGTAACTTCATCAGTATGCATCACTCTCCTGACAACCAACATCTCTCCAATATCTGCACCAACATATGATTCTTCATCTTCTTCTTCATCGTACACTGGCTCACCTTCTTCAGTGTCGACATCTGGTAAACTGACCCAATTGAAAAGGGAATAGTGACTTGTCGATTTACCTTTACTTCAGAACCTTCGCTTAACCATTGCAACTTGTAAGGTCTGGGATGTTTCACTGTTGGTAGTTCCAGTTTCTCTACCATGTAAGTTGAAGCAGCATTTGCACAACTGCCACCATCGATGATCAGATCACATACCTTGCCTTTCACTGTGCATCTGGAGTGGAAAATATTCTCTCTCTGAGCAGTATCAGCTGTAACTTCATCAGTATGCATCACTCTCCTGACAACCAACATCTCTCCAATATCTGCACCAACATATGATTCTTTATCTTCTTCTTCATCGTACACTGGCTCACCTTCTTCAGTATCGACATCTGGTAAACATTCAATTTCTTTAGCAGTCAATGCTCTTTGATTAGGACACTGGGCCTGGAAGTGACCAAAGCCATGGCACTTGAAACATTTTCTTCCAACTGGTTCTTTCGTTCCTCCAGTTTCCTTTTCTTTGCCTCTGAAGGCTTTCTGGACAGTTTCAGTAAATCTGGCAACTGGTTGACTTGCACTGGCAGGAACCTTACTGAATGACTTGTACGGAACCTTCTTCTTCAGTTGTCTCTCAATCTGGATAGCCATCATGCATGCACCTTCATATGTCCAGATAGGCTGCAACTCAATCTTCTCAGTAATGGCAGCGTTCAGACCACCAAGAAATCTGGCTATAGTGTGCTCTTCAGTTTCATTCACACCAGTTCTGGTCTTCAGATGCTCAAACTCTCTAATGTATTCTACAACCTCCTTAGCTCCTTGCTTCAGATTGTTCATCAGTAAGTACTGGTCTTGCTTGTACGACTGGGGAACAAATCTTTTTTGCATAACTTCCTTCAGTTTGGACCAGGTCTTGATTTTGCTTTTGCCTTTATATTCCCTTTCAGACTTCATGTTATCATACCAGGACGAAGCATATTTCTTCAGTTTAATAATGGCAACCTTAAAACTTTTTTTTTCATCATACCCTTTTATTTCCATAATTCTGTCCATCACCTGGATCCATTCAAAATACTCTTCTGGGTTAGAAGACCCATTAAAATCTGGTGGATCTATCTTAATATCCCTAGTATCATCACCCTTATGCCTCCTACGCCTTTCTCTATGACGTGACTCATCAGAATCACTAGAATCTCTGGCTATACTTTCAGATCTTTCACTACCACCTTGAGATTCAATATCTCTTTCACTTGGAACAACATTTTCTCGATTAAATCTTAAACCACCATCTTCTAACATATGAACAACTCTACCAAGAGCTTCTTGTAGATCTTCTATCTGTCTATCTCTCCTAGCATTATTAGCTTCATCTAAAGTCATATTCCTTCTAAAAGCCATTTATAACCAGCAAACAACTCACAATCAATAGGTCTAAACAAATAACCAACAGATCTAAACGTTCAAACAACAGATCTAATCAAAACTTCAACAGATCTAAACAATCAAACAACGACAACCAAAAGATTAAGAAACCTTTTGCAAACCTGGCTCTGATACCAAATTTGATGCGTAAATCACGCGACAAACGACAGCGGAAGACTATTTTTTTGGTATTTTCTGGATTTTATATGAAATAAACAACTAAACGAGACAATAAAGTAAAATGATAGATAAAAGAATCCACCACCAAGACTCGTAAAGGCTAAGCCACCGGAATCAAGGATAAAGAAACACTCCGCCCCACCACTACAACCGATAAAGGTCTAGCCACCACGATTATAGATAAAGGAAACCGAAGATTTAAAAGACCTCACCACAATATTTGATAAAGAACAAGTCACCACAAATATTGATAAAGGGGTCGCTCCTAACCACCAAGATCAAAGATCTATAAAGGTAAAAGAAGATTTGTAAGAAATAGAGGCTGCTCTATTAATTTTCATTCCACATCAACTTCTTTACAATGAGAAATAGAACCTCTATTTATAGCCACATGCTCTACCTAGGAATTAACGACATAATAATAAAATAATACATAAAAGCTGTCATGTGCAAGCCACTAAGTAATTTGGACCAATAAAATATGGACACGTAAGCTTCTAGAAACATTCCCCTGCAAGTGGTCCCATAATATTGTTAGAAACGTTTTGTCACACGCGCCTTCTTTAACGGCTGTCATTCTTCTTTATTATTGGCCCACAAACAACTTCAGTGGAGACTTTATTAATTGGCAACTAGAACATAAATTTGGACCGCAACTGGAGACAAAACTGGAGCACGTCATCTGGAGGACCTTCAGTAGTGGTCACTGGAGCACGTCATCTGGAGGACCTTCAGTAGTGGTCACTGGAGCATTCATCTGGAGCAGTCATCTGGAGCTTGCCACTGGAGAAATGTTACTACTGGAGACTGAACTGGTTCTGAAAAGACTTGTCTGAAATGGGCTACAGCTGGCAGAATCAACATGGCTTGTTCAGAGGGCATGATCAGTTCAGTTGCCTTCTTCAGTTCACTGGGTTCCTCCAGTTCAATGAATCTGGTCATTTCCGCATCAGATCCTTTGGAGGGACCATCAGTGAAGTGACCAGCAAAATCTGTATCAGCAGCATACAAATCTTTGATAAAAGAGAACCCAAGAACCCTTGCTTCCAAAATGGAAAACAATGAATATCTTCTTGAGAGTGTATCAGCAACAACATTCTCTACCCCAGCTTTATGTTTACACAAATGAATAAGACTGCAAAAATTTCACCCATTTTGCATGCCTTGAATTTAACTTATGCTGACCATTGATGTACTTCAGAGCTTCATGATCAGAATATAAAACAAACTGCTTGGGCTTCAGATAGTGTGACCAGTGATTGACAGCCCTGATGATAGCATAGAATTCTTTGTCATACGTATTGTACTTCAGCTTCGAACCATTCAACTTTTCACTGAAGTATGCGACTGGTCTCTTTTCTTGAACAAGGACTGCACCAATACCAACTCCACTGGCGTCACACTCCAATTCGAATAATAACTCAAAATTTGGTAAGGACAGGAGCTGAGCTGAGCTTTTCTTTCAGCAATTCAAAGGCACTCTGAGCTGACTTAGGCCATTCAAACACACCTTTCTTTAGGCAATCAGTAATGGGAGCTACAACAGTTGAGAAATTTTTGATGAATCTTCTATAAAATGATGCCAGACCGTGAAAACTTCTTGCCTCTGTAATCGTTGTAGGAGCTGGCCAGGACTTAATTGCTTCAACCTTCGAAGGATCCATTGAAATTCCATTTTAGATACAACGTATCCAAGAAATATCACACTTTCCACCAAGAAATCACATTTCTCCAGCTTCCCATACAACTGGTGTTTCCTCAGCAACATAAATACTTCTCTCAGATGATTAACATGCTCAGCTTCATTCTTCGAATATACTAGAATATCATCAAAATAAACTACCACAAAATGACCAATGAGTGGTCTGAGGACTTCATTCATCAGCCTCATGAAAGTACTTGGGGCATTCGATAAGCCAAAAGGCATTACTAGCCATTCAAATAGATCCCCTTTAATCTTGAATGCAGTTTTCCATTCATCTCCATCCTTCATTCGAATCTGGTGATAGCCACTTCTCAGATCGATTTTGGAAAATATACAGGAACCATGTAATTCATCAAGCATATCATCCAACCTGGGGATAGGATATCGATACTTGATAGTGATATTATTGATGGCTCTACTATCAACACACATATGCATTGAGCCATCTTTCTTTGGAACTAAGAGAGCTGGTACAGAACGTGGACTCATACTTGCTCTCACATAACCCTTAGCAATCAGTTCATCGACTTGCCTTTGCAATTCTTTAGCTTCAGTGGGTGAACACCTATAAGCAGCTTTGTTAGGAAGGATTGATCCTGGAATTAGATCAATCTGGTGTTCAATACCCCTGATAGGAGGCAAACCAGAAGGCATTTCTTCAGGAAATACGTCAGCATATGATGCGTAAATCACGCGACAAACGACAGCGGAAGACTATTTTTGGTATTTTCTGGATTTTATATGAAATAAACAATCAAACAAGACAATGAAATAAAAATGATAGATAAAGAATCCACCACCAAGACTCGTAAAGGCTAAGCCACCGGAATCAAGGATAAAGGAAACACTCCGCCCCACCACTATAATCGATAAAGGTCTAGCCACCACGATTACAGATAAGGAAACCGAAGATTTAGACCTCACCACAATATTTGATAAAGGACGAACCACCACAAATATTGATAAAGGGGTCACTCCTAACCACCAAGATCAAAAGATATAAAAGAAGATTTTAAGAAATAGAGGCTGCTCTATTAATTTTCATTCAACATCAACTCCTCTTTACAATGAGAAATGAGTCTCTATTTATAGCCACTAATGCTATTTTTCTAGAATTAAAGAAATACAATAATAAAAGAAATAAAAGGCTGTTATGGAAAACAAGGACCGCCACTACTTTAAACAACCAATAGAAAAAGGGCATGTGCAGCTTCTAGAATTATTTCCTTTGAAATGGTCCCCACAATTGGCACATGCAAACCGTTAGGAAAGGTGTCACCACTAGTCATTAGTCCTTTTCCACAAGCCTTCTAGAACATTCTGATATGTCCACTTCTTATTGGATGAAAGTAACTAGGTGACAGAAATACTGAGGTGAAACTGGTGGCTTGCTGCTGGAGCATCTTGACTGGAGACCTGGAGTCGCTCACTGGTAAACTTCGCTGGAGTCTTAACTGTTAACTGGAGTGTCTTCACTGGAGTAAACTGAAGTATTATGACTGGAGCTTGTCACTGAAGTGTCTTTGGCATGGTTCACTGAAATGACTGCTGAAGCTTGACTGGCTAGCTTCACTGGCAAGTAGTTGCTGAAACAAAGTTGAACTTCACCAGTGGACATTCGCTGCCACTTGCTCGCTGAAGGATTAGTTGTTGTTCCAGATACTTGCTGATAGAAGTTCTTGCTGATAGATTCCAGATTATCATCAGTAGCACTTATTACAAGTTGAGCCATCCCTGAGCTTGTTATTGAAAGCATCGTTTGTTGCTTGCTGATCTTGCTCGCTGAAATATTATTTGCTGACTGAATCTGCATCAGTGAGTGTTGTTGCTGATCGACTCGATCTATCATTGATGGCTACTGAGATTAGCAAGGCTCGACTGATTCGTTTAGCTTCAGCAAAGGCACTTGACTTAGCACTCAGGCCACCAAGCTCCATCAGATTTTGGTTAGCTTTCACATCAACATAACACATTAGATCAGCAAATAGGATAGTCATGGGCTGATCATTACTCAGCACGTCAACACATATAAGTAAGCACTTCTTGCTGATGGTAACAACATGTTTTGTCCTAAAATACAAGATTGGTAGGAGATTAGTTGTTCGCTGATCCATAATGATCATATGAACGAACCAACCATTTTCTTGATAATATCTCGAGGTCATTTTCGCATCAGCATATTCTTTCAGCAAGGGTTTGACTAAACTGGAAATGTCAGCGAGCCCTTCTTATCAGCAAGTTCAACCATCAGCAACATCAATACTGAGGTGCCATCAGCGAGTTCTTTCTCAACTTCGGTTTGGGTCATGAACAAAGCCTTGTCTCGCTGATCCATTACCTTGGTTTTTGAGTGCTCATCGGGTTTCAAAGAAGTTAGGGTGATCTTTTTCCCATTTACAAATAATGAATAAGAGTTTAAACGGCCATTGTGGAATACATGCTTATCAAACAACCATGGCCTTCCCAACAACAAATGACACGCATCCAAAGGGACAACATCACAAACAATCTCATCCTGATAAATAAGACCAATAGAAAATGGAATAGTAACTTGTCGAGTAACCTTTACCTCTGTTCCCTCGCTGAGCCATTGAAGCTTGTAAGGACGGGGATGCTTCAGTGTAGGTAACACGAGTTTATCAACCATGTAAGTTGAAGCAGCATTAGCACAGCTGCCTCCATCAATGATAAGACTGCATACCTTTCCTTTGATGGTACATCTTGAGTGGAAGATATTCTCTCGCTAAGCTTTGTCAGCAGTTACTTCATCAGCGTGCATCATTCTTCTGACCACCAGCATCTCCCCAATATCAGCACCTACATATGTTTCTTCAGCGCCATCATCATCATCGTACACTGGTTCTTCTTCCTCAGTTTCAGCTTCTGGTAAATTTTCTATCTCCCTGATAGTCAGTGCTCGCTGATTGGGACACTGGGCCTGGAAATGACCAAATCCATGGCACTTGAAACATTTCTTCCCTACTGGTTCTTTTGATCCTCCAGTTTCTTTCTCCTTTCCTCTGAAGGGTTTCTGAACAGTTTCACTAGGCCTGGTAGCTGGTTGACTGGAGCTAGAAGTAATCTTAGTGAAAGGTTTGTACTGAACCTTTTTCTTCAGCTGCTTTTCAATCTGGAGGGCCAGTTTGCATGCACCTTCATAAGTCCAGATGGGCTGTAATTCCATCTTCTCAGCAATGATAGCATTCAACCCACCAAGGAATCTGGCGATAGTATGCTCTTCAGTTTCTTTGACACCAGTTCTTGTCTTCAGCTGCTCAAACTCCCTGATATACTCTACCACTTCTTTAGCACCTTGCTTCAGATTATTCATCAGTAGATACTGATCTTGCTTGTACGTTTGAGGAACAAATCTCTTCTGCATAACTTCCTTCAGTTTAGACCAGGTCTTGATTTTACTCTTACCCTTATATTCCCTTTCAGATTTCATATTATCATACCAAGATGAAGCATACTTTTTAAGCTTAATAATGGCAACCTTAAAACTCTTTTTATCATCATAACCTTTTATTTCCATAATTCTATCCATCACCTGAACCCATTCAAAATATTCTTCTGGGTTTGATGAACCAACAAAATCTGGTGGATCTATCTTAATATCCTTAGTATCATCGACCTTATGTCTCCTTCGCCTTTCTCTGGGCTGTGGAACATCAGAATCACTAGAGTTTCCGGGCGTACTATCAGATCTCTCACTAGGACCTTGAGATTCAGAATCTCTTTCACTAGTAACAATATTTTCTCGATTAAATCTTAAACCACCATCTTCTAACATATGAACAACTCTACCAAGTGCCTCTTGTAGATCTTCAATCTGCTTATCTCTCCTAGCATTATGAGCTTCTTCTAATGTCATGTTTCTTCTAAAAGCCATTTATATTCAACAAACAATAGATCTATACCAGCAACAACTAGATCTAAACAACCAACAAACAGATCTGACTAAATCGAAATGCGATCTAAACAAACAATACCCCAACGGACAAAAAGATTAAGAAACCTTTTTTAAAACCTGGCTCTGATACCAAATTGATGTGAAATTTCCAAAACACAGCGGAATGTAATAATTTTTTATGAGGATTTTCTGGTTTATAAGACAACAAAAATGAACAAGACAATAAAAAGCAAAGATAGATAAGAATCTAATAATAGAAACACTCCGCCCCACCACTACAACCGATAAAGGTCTAGCCACCACGATTATAGATAAAGGAAACCGAAGATTTAAGAGACCTCACCACAATATTTGATAAAGGACGAACCACCACAAATATTGATAAAGGGGTCATTCCTAACCACCAAGATCAAAGATCTATAAAGGTAAAAGAAGATTTGTAAGAAATAGAGGCTGCTCTATTAATTTTCATTCAATATCAACCACCCTTACAATGAGAGATAAAACCTCTATTTATAGCCACATGCTCTACCTAGGAATTAACGACAAAATAATAAAATAATACATAAAAGCTGTCAAATGCTAGCCACTAATTGAATTTGGCCAATAGGAAATGGACAGCGTGGGCTTCTAGAAACATTCCCCTGCAAGTGCTCCCACAATACCGTTAGAAATGTCATTGTCACACGCGCCTTCCTTTACAGCTGTCATTCTTCTTTATTTGGCCCACAAACATGGGACTTCAGTGGACACTTTATTCTCATGCACACATCCTTATCCAAGACCTTATAGAACTGGTGACGTGGCAGCCTTTTATTGAATAAAGCAACTTATTGACTGAACAAAACTCTGCTGAAGTATGCTGACTGGAGTTGCTCGCTGATGCTATTCGCTGATGACTTTCATTGATCAGGGAGGGACTTGCCACTGGAGTAAAGTAACAATTGGAGGTTGTTTGTCAGCGAAGGCTTGTCCATAATGGGCTATGGCTGGCAAGATGAGCATGGCTTGTTCTGGAGGCATCTTCAGTCCAATGCTCGCTGCTAGTTGATTGCTGCCAGGTATTTCAGCGACCCCTTCAGCAACCCCTTCTAGCTGACTGGAATTAGTCAGTTCAGCGAGTGGGATAATATTCGCATCAGAAAGGCATAGGAATATTCAAGAAAATTGATCGTGTTATGGGTAATTTGAAGTTTGTTGATAGTTATCCAGCTGCTTGTGCTTTGTTTCAACCATATCGAATTTCTGATCACTCGCCTTGTGTGCTTAAACTGCCATCTGTCACCAGAAACAAACCGAGACCTTTTAAATTTGCAAATTTCCTTATTCATAAAGAGGGTTTTATACATGCTGTGGCGGAAGAGTGGGAGATGGAAGTGCAGGGACATCACATGTTTCAACTTGTGAAGAAATTGAAAAATCTAAAGACTCCATTGCGAAAACTTCTTTACAAGCAAGGAAATTTACATGCACGTGTTGATTCAGCAAGGAAGGAATTGGATGATATTCAAGCTGCCATTGATCAAAGCCCTTTGGATCCTCATTTACGTGAAAAGGAGGCTGTTTGTTTCAAATCTTTTTATGAAGTGCGTTTGGATGAAGAGAAATTCCTCAAGCAAAAAGCTAAAATTGAGTGGTTGGATGTGGGAGATGCTAATTCAAAATATTTTCATACTTCTTTGAAGTCCAAGGTACATCGCAACCGAATTGAATTGATAAAAGACATCCATGGTGTTACGCATGAGGGTGGTGCGGCCCCTACTGCCTTGGTGGATCATTACACAAATTTTCTTGGTAAGGAGGGCAGTAATTTGGTTTCTGTATCACCACAGCTTTTTCAGAAAACTTTGGATGCTAACCGTGCTCAGTCTATGGTGAGACCCGTTCAGGATAATGAAATTCGGCAGGCTATGTTTGGTATTGGAGAAGATAAGGCACCGGGACCTGATGGGTATACATCGGCATTCTTTAAAGGTGCATGGGATATAGTTGGTCAAGATGTTTGTTTGGCTGTTCGTGAATTCTTCCGCAATGGCAAGCCGTTACAACAAATCAACCATACTATTATCGCTTTGATTCCAAAGGTAACGACCCCGTCCTCAATTAATGACTATAGTCCTATTTCGTGTTGTAATACTGTTTACAAGTGCATTAGTAAAATAATCACTGATAGGTTGAAGGATGGATTGCATGAACTAGTTAGCATAAATCAATCTGCATTTGTTCCTGGAAGGCAAATTTCTGATAATATTTTGTTGACTCAAGAATTTATGTATAATTACCATAGAAGTGTTGGTCCATCAAGATATGCGTTTAAGATAGATATTCAAAAGGCCTATGACACTGTTGATTGGAGATTCTTACGCCATATTCTACTTGGTTTCGGGTATCCTTCTGGTATGGTTAAATGGATTATGCTATGTGTTTCTACTACATCGTTTTCTCGTGCCATCAATGGAAACTTGCATGGGTATTTTAAAGGCAGGAGGGGACTGCGCCAGGGTGATCCCATGTCACCTTACTTATTCACTCTAGTGATAGAGGTTTTGACCCTTATATTGGATAATGCAGTTACTAATGCTTTGCATTTCAGGTTTCATAGTAAGTGTGATTCGCAGCGGATTACTAACTTGTGCTTTGCTGATGATCTTTTTATTTTTGCACGAGGTGAAACCCGGTCACCAAGGGTTATTATGGCGTTGGAAACTTTTAGTGGTATGTCAGGATTGAAACCAAGTTTGCCTAAGAGCACTATGTTTTTTTTTGCAATGTATCTGATCATGTTAAACAGTCCATCTAAGCTATTATGCCATTTGAAGAAGGAAGTTTGCCAATTAAGTACCTTGGTATTCCACTTATTTTGTCTCGTTTGTTATATAAGGATTAGTATTAATTGAGCGCATGGAAAAAAGGATTACTGATTGGAGGAATAAGTCTCTTTCATTTGCTGGAAGGCTTCAATTAATCAGATCGGTACTTGCATCTCTACATATTTATTGGGATCTGTTTTTATACTTCCACATCGTTTGATTGAGGATTTGGAGAGTAAAATGCGGAATTTCTTATGGAATCAAGGAGACTTTGTTAGGGGGAAAGCAAAAGTAGCGTGGATTAAAATTTGTTTTCCTAAGGCTGAAGGTGGGCTGGGCATAAGACGTATTTCAGATGTTAATAAGGCACTTATGACGACCCATGTTTGGAGTTTGTTGACAAATAGGGAATCATTATGGGTAAAGTGGGTTCATTCATATAGGCTGAAAGATAGACATTTTTGGGATGTCCCTATACCAAATCAATGTAGTTGGGGTTGGCGTAAGATATTGCAAAGAGATGGTATATTAGACCCCATATTTGGTCGAAAATTGGAGATGGAATAAGTACTTCGGTTTGGTTTGATCAATGGCATTCGGTCTGTCCTTTGCGCAATATAGTGTCAAATAGAGACATCTGAAATGCAGGCTTCTCTCGTAACATGCAGGTGTAGAATATAGTAGAGAATGGAAGCTGGAAATGGCCGATTGCTTGGTTGGACTTGTTTCCTGTGTTATTAAATCTCCCTAGTATCCAGCTTAATGGTTCTATGCATGATTACATTTATTGGAAGGATGTTGATGGAAGTGAGTGTGAATTCTCGTCTAGCATCGTTTGGGATACTATAAGAGCGAGATTGCAGGAAGTTAATTGGCATAAGGCTGTGTGGTTTAAGCAAATGATACCAAGACATGCCTTTTTGATGTGGCTCATCTTTTTACGGAAACTAAAGACTCAAGATAAGATTATGAGGTGGAGCGCAAGAGGGAACATGAACTACAACCTGGTGTGCTGCCCATTGTGCTACCAGGGACCGGACTCACATAACCATTTATTTTTTGATTGTTCTTTCTCTTCTTAGGTTTGGCAGCAGGTTTGACATTTGGCTCACTTGCAACATATCAGCTCAAATTGGGATGATATCACTCATTGGCTGATCATGCGTGGGAAATCAAATTCGGCTAAGACAGTCATTGGAAAGCTGCTGGTAGCTGCCACTGCCTACTTTATTTGGCAGGAAAGAAATCAACGATTATTCTCTAATGCATCAAGGCCAGTGGACCAGATTCGTGATTTGATTGCTTCAACAGTCAGACTGAAGCTTGTTACCTTGCGATTTAAAAATACTACCTTGGTGAATCGCTTTGTTGAAGATTGGAACTTACCACGTGAGCTAGTGGTATTTGATCAGAATTGGAGCTAATTCAACATGAAGATTGTTTTTAATTTCATATTAGTTAGATTATAGCAATGTAATGTAACTAGTATGTAGTTTTGTCCTTGTATGCGTTTTTTCGCTTGTTTACATATACATGGGTTGTCATGTATATGAACTAGTATGGTAGTTTTAGCCATACTACTTGGTTTGTAATGGTTTTGGTGATGGTATAAAATTTACAGTGGTATACCCATTAACCAAAAAAAAAAAGTTTGGTATGGATGATGCATCTTGATACGTAAATCACGCGACAAACGACAGCGGAAGATTATTTTTGGTATTTTCTGGATTTTTAGAAACAAACAACAATAAAAATAAAAGATAGATAAAGAATCCACCACCAAGATTCGTAAAGGACGAGCCACCGGAATCTAGGATAAAGGAAACACTCCAACCCACCACTATGTTTGATAAAGGTCTAGCCACCACAAACACAGATAAAGGAATCGAAGATTTAAGATCTCACCACTATATTTGATAAAGGACGAACCACCACAAATATAGATAAAGGGATCACTTCAAACCACCAAGATCAAAGATCCATAAAGGTAAATGAAGATTTTTGGATAAGAAATAGAGGCTGCTCTATTAATTTCATTCAATCAATCAAGTCTACCTTACAATGAGAAATGAGCCTCTATTTATAGCCACTAATGCTATTTTCTAGAATTAAAGAAATACAATAATAAAAGAAATAAAAACTTGGTATAAACTTGGTATATTCCTTCTTTATTGGGTCCACTGCCATGTCACCAAAATAACTGAACTGAACAAAACTGGTGACATTATTCTGGTACATCTGGACTGGAGTCGTTCACTGGTAAGCTTCACTGAAGGGTCTTGACTGGAGCCTGGAGACTAGAGACTGGAGACTGGAGGATCTTCACTGGAGCCTGGATCTAGAGGATCTTCAGTGGAGCCTGGATCTGGAGGATCTTCACTGGAGAAGTGATCTGGAGGATCTTCACTGGAGAAGTGATCTGGAGGATCTTTACTGGAGAAGTGATCTGGAGGATCTTTACTGGAGAAGTGATCTGGAGGATCTTCACTGGAGAAGTGATCTGGAGGATCTTCACTGGAGAAGTGATCTGGAGGATCTTCACTGGAGAAGTGATCTGGAGGATCTTCACTGGAGAAGTGATCTGGAGGATCTTTACTGGAGAAGTAATCTGGAGAATCTTTACTGGAGCATGGCAAGTTCACTGGTGGATGCTCGCTGAAGTATAACTTAAATAAGGCACTGATCACCCATCTTTGGCTAGTGTCACTGATGAACTTCAAGACCAGCAACACTTGATTTGGTTGCATAACTTTAGTGCTTGACTTTGCATTAACATCAATATACACTAGTGGCTTAATTCCAATAAAGGATATCCAAGGGTATATGGTTGTTTGCTGATCCTCGATTAACAAATACATGAACCAACCTTTCTTGTGGAAATGGCTCGGGGTCATTTCTGCATCACATCTCCCATAGGCACTCCAATACAAGTAAATCACTTGTTGGGAGCTGTCAACAGCATGGATCAAGATGTTGATCCAACATTATATCGGTCAATGATAGGATCTCTAATGTATCTGATGCGTAAATCACGCGACAAACGACAGCGGAAGACTATTTTTGGTATTTTCTGGATTTATATGAAATAAACAACTAAACGAGACAATAAAGTAAAATGATAGATAAAAGAATCCACCACCAAGACTCGTAAAGGCTAAGCCACCGGAATCAAGGATAAAGGAAACACTCCGCCCCACCACTACAACCGATAAAGGTCTAGCCACCACGATTATAGATAAAGGAAACTGAAGATTTAAAAGACCTCACCACAATATTTGATAAAGAACAAGTCACCACAATATTGATAAAGGGGTCACTCCTAACCACCAAGATCAAAGATCTATAAAGGTAAAAGAAGATTTGTAAGAAATAGAGGCTGCTCTATTAATTTTCATTCAACATCAACTAACTTTACAAATGAGAGATAAACCTCTATTTATAGCCATATGCTCTACCTAGGAATTAACGATGAAATAATAAAATAATACATAAAAGCTGTCATGTGCAACCACCAATTAACTTGGACCAATAAAATATGGACACGTGAGCTTCTAGAAATATTCCCCTGCAAGTGGTCCCATAACATTGTTAGAAACGTCTTGTCACACGCGCCTTCCTTAACGGTTGTCATTCTTCTTTATTATTGGGCCCACAAACGACGTCAGTGGGGACTTTATTAATTGGCAACTGGAAACATAAATCTGGACCGCTACTGGAGACAAAAACTGGAGCACGTCATCTGGAGGACCTTCAGTAGTGGTCACTGGAGCATTCATCTGGAGCAGTCATCTGGAGCTTGCCACTGGAGAAATGTTACCACTGGTGACTGGAATGGTTCAGAAAAGACTTGTCTGAAATGGGCCACTGCTGGCAGAATCAACATGGCCTGTTCAGATGGCATGATCAGTTCGGTTTCCTTCAGTTCAGTTAGCTTCTTCAGTTCACTGGGTTTCTCCAGTCCAGTGAATCTGGACATCTCCACATCAGTATCTTACTTCATCAAGACCAGATATCATGTTTGTTGTGTGTTTGTGTGCTTGATTTCAATCCTGTCCGAAAGAGTCACACTTAAAAGGAGTAAAAAGGATTCTTCGATATCTCAAAGGACAACAACTGGGTTATGGTATCCTAAAGGAGGAGAATTCGATTTGTATGCTTATACAGACTCTGATTATGGTGGATGCAATTATGATAGAAAATCTACTTCGGGAGGATGTCAATTTTTAGGAGATAGATTGGTGTCATGGCAGTGCAAAAAGCAAACATCTGTTGCCAATTCTACTTGTGAAGCGGAATACATGGCCGCTGGCAGTTGCTGGTCACAAGTACTACGGTTTGAATTTCTCTAACACTCCTATTAAAATTGATAATAAATCTGTTATTTCTATTACCAACAATCCTGTTAAGCACAGTAAGACTAAACATATTGATATTAGATATCATTTTATTCGTGACTGTGCTGAAAAGAAATTAATCCATCTTGAGAAAGTGTTGTCTGATGATAACTTACCTGATTTTTACACTAAGGCCTTTGATCGATCGCGTTTCGAGTTGCTAGTCCAATTGACTGGAATGAGAAACCCTTAGCTATTGTCTCTCTAGAACCTTTTATATTTAAAAAAAAAAAAAAGAGAAAAACTGTAACATTTGCCATTTTAGTCCATTACTTGTTATATATGATAATGGCAAACTTTATGAATATAAGAAAACTTTGGGTATTTTTGGTGCATATATATATATGTGTGTCGGACTAGTGAGATATTGTAATATCTGCTATCTGGATGATCTGTTTCATTAAGGAAACGAACCCGAAACACTCGCAACCTTACATCTAATCCAAGTTAAGACATAATTAACTAGGATTAGTTAACTAAGGTTAGTTAACTAAGGTTAGTTAACTAAGGTTAGTTAACCAAGGTTAGTTAACTAGCCCATGGTATTGCAAAACCATCAAACTAGCCCATGGTATTCCTTAACTTAACCATAGTTACCAACAAACTAAACTAGTAACCATGGTAAATTACTACCTATAAATACAAGCTAAGGTTTTCATTTCTAATTGCTAATTCACACTCTCAACACTTCTCTTCTTAAATCCCTATCATTCCGAAATCCATACTTGTTCAAGTTCAAGCATATCTTACACAACCTTTCATCATCCCAAGCTTTCGATTCAACCAAAGTTGTTTTGAATTCGTTGGTTTCGAAATTGTAAACACGACGTTGTTATTGCGAATTCTTTCAAGAACTTATCAAAGCCTAGTTATAATGGCCACATGGAGTTAGGATTATTCCATATTCATCAAGTTTACAAATCCAAGTTATAGTCGATTCTCTAAAGATCTTCTTTGGAGCTCATCCCTATATCGTTACTTTGATCTTAGAACTCATAATATCTCCATACTTGTAAGTGTTTCTATGAAACCTTACTATACTTTGCTTTATGATTATATGACTATATGTTATGTATTGAAATGCTTGTCAACTTAATTTTATACTCAATTGATACATAATTGCATTTAAATACGGTAACTATCGCTTTTATATATGAATATTGAAATATTGTTACTATTGCGAAAAATGAATTATTAGCGAAAGTACGAGAAATCGTAAAACTTTTATTAAATCATTTTAAATACTTATTATGGTATATAAACAAGGGCATAGTTATACACCTAACTATCCTAATTCATATAATTACTATTCACCATCTGTGAATTATTTCGTATTTTCGAATTGTTTGATTTATGGATAGAATATATCCTTGATGCGCTTTTAACTGCACAATGTTTCCGAAAGTGATTGCACCTTGGGCCTCTTTGGCTTATACCAGAGGAATGGAAGGTAGTTCGCGAAAAGTTTGCATAAGCATTAACTTAATTCGCCCCGGTATTCTCCACGACCCAAGGCCAACCCTAACACAACTTGGAAATAAAGTGCTGGTTTTTCCTGCCATTTAAGGTATTTCTTCAATTGTAATCAATACATTTTGTATTGATTATAATACAAACCATTCAAGGTATCTTTTCATATCTCTGCTATTGAAAACATCTATTCGTTACAAGATTAATACATTCTTCGTATTAATCCTATTATTTAAAAATACTTCAAAAGGATTTAGAAATATCAGAAGAATACTTTATATATCCTACGGATACGTATTACATACGGAAAGTTACATTTTTACCCTACAGTTTCAAAGGTATCATTTTTCGTCCTTATACTTTGGACATTTGACAATTTAGTCCCTCAAGTTTCAAGAATGACAATTTAGTCCCTCAAGTTTCAAGAATGACAATTTAGTCCCTCAAGTTTCAAGAATGACAATTTAGTCCCTCAAGTTTCAAGAATGACAATTTGGCCCTTTTAAATTTTTGCAACATAAATGAGTTTTCATTTAGAAAATACTTGAAATAATACTTAAAGATAAATTCAAAGACTTATAAAAACACAGGAAGTAAATTACGTTGACAAGCGTATTAAAAAGATAACCTTATAGTTGTATGTCTATATTTGGAATTTAGCACGAATATAAATCAATTAACATTGAAATTAGGGAATACATAATGTGGCCAGTTGACTCACTCGTCATCGTTGACTACATCAATCTCTTCTACTTTGCTGTTGAACTATCAAGAATAAGGTGAGTTTCGTAAACCCTCCCTACTCAATTGAGATTCGGGCTGAAAAGTGTACATGTTTGTTTAACTGTTGATTGTTGATTTGATTGATTGTATGATTGAATTGTTGATGTGGACATGTTAGCGCATTGTTTACGATGTAAGTCGCACCGTTAGCGCATTACTTATTATATAAGTCGCACCGTTAGCGCATTACTTATTATATAAGTCGCACCGTTAGCGCATTACTTATTATATAAGTCGCACCGTTAGCGCATTACTTATTATATAAGTCGCACCGTTAGCGCATTGTTAATTATTAACTATGTAAGCCGCACCGTTGTTGAACGTTATTGATCGTTATGGAACGTTGTTGAACGTTATATGGAATCGTTGTTGTTGAACGTTGACTTGTATTGAATTGTGATAATGTGAAACCTTATAGGTTTTCCTTGGATGTGATTAGTTCTCCTAATCCTCACTTATTGTTAACGGTTGTATCCGATACGGTTATTCCTTGTTACTTGTCCCTACGAACTCACCAACTTTATGTTGACGCTCTTTAGTACACTTTTCAGGTAATCAAGTTAATCAGAGACAAAATGGATGATTGCATGCTTACTTGCTAGGATTGGACTAGCTTTGGACTTTCTGGATCCATGATCCTTACTTCCCTTTTATGGGTTACTTTTAGGATCAACTACTATCGTTTGAATTGCCTTTTATTATTGATTGAACATGTATTTTGATGAATGTTAATGATTGTATACGTTTGTACAAGTTTAAGGATTGTTTCAATCCTATGTTTTCATATAGTTTGACTCTACATAATTTCCATGTCGTGCTGTGCTTTTCTAAGTGATACCCCATGATTCCGCCATGTTGGGGTGTTACAAAAAAGAAAAACAGAAAAAGAAAAAGAAAAATATAATAATGGTTTAAGGGGGAGTAGTTGATGCTTTAGTGTTGAGACATGAAGATAACTAGTGGCTCTTAAGTTCTGCTTAATGTACTTAAATTGCTTTATTCAATGACTTCATTATATGATGTATTGGTAGACATAAAGTGCTAAGGTTTTTCCATAATCTGCTCTTAATTATACAATGCTTTGTGGGACACTTGGTTAGATATATGGCCTTGAATGTCTGCTCTTTACTTTATTGAATTGAGTATGGTCCTTAAATCTTATGAAAGATTCAACATTGTTATTTTGCATATTTGGTCTGTATATGGAAAGTCTCGGGTACATAGGTAACTATGTATTGCTATAGGAAGTATGTGTGTGGCAAGATATTTCGGAAATATCTTTGTTGGTTGTTAAAATGAAGCTAATGTGGCCTTTGAGATTCGAACAAGTAAGTCCTCGGGGTATCTTTGTTATACCTAGCCTACCTAAAGTCTCTGATCAAGCTTGGGATAGGTTGGCCAAAGTTCGCTACACGGGTCTCATCGAAAGTCATGGGTTTTCATAATTGCTTTTTCGCCACATATATACGCGTACTTAGTGCACTTGGGCATTGGGTATATTCCTGTACGTGAATCGAGTGTATGTCTCTTTGCGATACGTGAGTATCGACCTGTGAACCGCTGGCTTGATTCTTAAAGGCTTTCTTTTATACTCACCAAATATCTTAATTTTGATGCTTTGTCGATTGTGAGAGTAGACTTGGGTCACACAGATACGCAAACTTGATAAGTGGACATTACTAGGCTACTCGGTCTACATGGTGACTTCCTTGGGCAGGGTATGCTGAAAGTGTCTACAACCAAAGGAAAAACTGGACGCACCGAATGTTTAAGAGGACAAATATACCGGTAATCGTCTTGGATCATTGTTCATATATAATAATAAAGGAAAAATTGGTTCCTCTGCAGACTTATGTAATTGCCACATCTGATCTCTTCCGCAGAAACTAGTCTCTCCAATACCTGTTTGATATACAAGTATTAAGCATGACACGTATAAGATTTATTAGATTAATTTAAAGTATGAATTGATGTGATTTATTTTATAACTTTATGCTTCGTATTGTGTATTGCTAATAATAGGGTTCTATTGCATGAGAGACATTGCTATTAGGGTATCTAGTTTCTAGGAGGACTCAACTGCGTTCTTATTGAACACCGAATAAGCGTGTGTCGTGATAGGTGATGCAGAAATGTCCAGGTTCACTGAACTGGAGAAACCAAGTGAACTGAAGAAGCTAACTGAACTGAAGGAAACTGAACTGATAATGCCATCTGAACAAGCCATGTTGATTCTGCCAGTAGTGGCCCATTTCAGACAAGTCTTTACTGAACCAGTCCAGTCGCCAGGAGTAACACTTCTCCAGTGGCAAGAGTCTCCAGTGACAACCAGCAGTGACCCACCAGTGAAGATATCCACTGAAGCACTCCAGTGACCAGTTCCAGTTTAGTCTCCAGTTGGATGCTCCAGAGTTGTCACCAGTCTCCAATAAATAAAGTTTGTTTCAGTCCCATGTTTGTGGACCCAATAAAGAAGGAACGACAGCTGTCGAAGATGATAAGGGAGGAGCGTGTGACAACGTTAATCCTAACGGTTTGTGGGCCCTTGTGCAGGAGGAATCTTTTCTAGAAGCTTTGTCTGTCCATTTCCTATTGGTGGATAAATTAGTGGTTGTCCTTAGCACATGACAGCCTTTTATTTATTTAATATTTGTATTTCTTTATTCCTAGAAAATAGCATGTGTGGCTATAAATAGGGGCTTATTTTCTCATTGTAAAGGAGACTTGATTTGATTGAATGAAATTAATAGAGCAGCCTCTATTTCTTATCCAAAATCTTCATTTACCTTTATGGATCTTTGATCTTGGTGGTTTGAAGTGATCCCTTTATCTATATTTGTGGTGGTTCGTCCTTTATCAAATATAGTGGTGAGATCCAAAATCTTCGATTCCTTTATCTGTGTTTGTGGTAGCTAGACCTTTATCAAACATAGTGGTGGGTTGGAGTGTTTCCTTTATCCTTGATTCCGGTGGCTCGTCCTTTACGAATCTTGGTGGTGGATTCTTTATCTATCCTTGTTATTTTATTGTCTTGTTTTGTTGTTTGTTTGTTGAAGTTTGGTGTCATCTGTTTAGATCTGTTATTGTGGGTGTTATTTTCTTAAGTATCAATGGCTTTTAGAAGAAATATGACATTAGAAGAAGCTCATAATATTAGAAGGGATAGGCAGATTGAAGATCTACAAGAAACACTGGGTAGAGTTGTTAATCTGTTAGAAGATGGTGGTTTAAGATTTAATAGAGAACATGTTGTTGCTAGTGAAAGAGATTCTGAATCTCAAGGTCCTAGTGAGAGATCTGATAGATCCACCAGATTTGTTCGTTCTTCAAACCCTGAAGAATTTTTTGAATGGGTTCAGGTGATGGATAGGATTATGGAGATAAAGGGTTATGATGATAAGAAAAGTTTTAAAGTTGCCATTATTAGGTTGAAAAAGTATGCTTCATCCTGGTATGACAATATGAAAGCTGAAAGAGAGTACAAGGGTAAAAGTAAAATCAAGACCTGGTCTAAGCTGAAAGAAGTTATGCAGAAAAGGTTTGTTCCTCAGTCGTACAAACAAGACCAGTATCTTCTGATGAATAATCTGAAGCAAGGTACTAAAGAAGGTCCAGTACAAACCTTTCACTAAGGTTTCTTCCAGTTCCAGTCAACCAGTTCTGAAGCCCAGTGAAACTGGTCAGAAATCCTTCAGAGGAAAGGAGAAAGAAACTGGAGGATCAAAAGAACCAGTTGGAAGAAAATGCTTCAAGTGTCACGGTTTTGGTCACTTCCAGGCACAGTGTCCCAACCAGCGAGCACTCACTGCTAAGGAGATTGAAAGCTTACCAGATGTTGATACTGAAGAAGGTGAACCAGTGTACGATGATGATGAAAGTGAAAAGGCATATGTAGGTGCAGATATTGGAGAAATGTTGGTAGTAAGAAGAGTGATGCATACTGATGAAGTTGTAACTGATACTGCCCAGCGAGAGAACATTTTTCATTCCAGATGTACTGTTAAAGGCAAGGTGTGCAATCTGATCATTGATGGTGGAAGTTGTGCCAATGCTGCTTCAAATTACATGGTAGAGAAACTGGAACTACCTACAGTAAAGCACCCTCGTCCCTACAAGCTACAATGGCTCAGTGAAGGATCTGAGGTAAAAGTTAATCGACAAGTTACTATTCCTTTTTCCATTGGATCTGTTTATCAAGATAAAATTGTTTGTGATGTTGTTCCTATGGATGCTTGTCATATTTTATTGGGTAGACCTTGGTTATTTGATAATTATGTATTTCATAATGGTCGTATGAATTCTTATTCATTATTTGTGAGTGGGAAGAAAGTCACTTTGACTTCTCTGAAACCTAATGAGTTGCTGAAAGTTAATAAGAAAGACCACCCAGCAAGTCTTTGTTTATGTCTCAAACTGAAGTTGAAGAAGAACTCACTGGAGGTACTTCAGTCATGATGTTACTGGTGCTTGAGCGTACTGAAGACAAGGAGTTCACTGGAGTCCCCAGTCTCCTGAAGTCTCTGCTAAAGGAATTCACTGATGTTTTCCCAGAAGACCTACCTGAAGGTTTGCCACCAGTAAGAGGAATTGAACACCAGATTGACCTGGTTCCAGGTTCAGTTCTTCCAAACAAAGCTGCTTGTAGGTGTTCACCTACTGAAGCAAAGGAGTTGCAAAGGCAGGTAGATGAGTTGGTTGCCAAAGTTATGTGAGAGCAAGTATGAGTCCTTGTTCAGTCCCAGCTCTCCTGGTTCCAAAGAAAGATGGTTCGATGAGAATGTGTGTTGATAGTAGAGCCATTAATAATATAACTATTAAGTATAGATATCCCATTCCCAGATTGGATGATATGCTTGATGAGTTACATGGCTCCAGTGTGTTTTCTAAGATTGATCTAAGAAGTGGCTATCACCAGATTAGAATGAAGGATGGAGATGAGTGGAAGACTGCATTCAAAATTAAAGGAGGTCTTTATGAATGGCTAGTGATGCCTTTTGGCTTATCTAATGCTCCTAGTACTTTCATGAGGTTGATGAATGAAGTTCTCAGGTCACTTATTGGTCAGTTTGTTGTTGTTTACTTTGATGATATTCTTGTATATTCAAAAACTGAAGCTGAACATGTTAATCATCTAAGGAGTGTATTTGAATTACTGAGAAAACACCAGTTGTATGGTAAACTGGAGAAATGTGATTTTATGGTAGAAAGTGTGATATTTCTTGGCTATGTGGTGTCAAAAGAAGGGATTTCCATGGATCCTTCAAAGGTAGAAGCCATCAGATCATGGCCAGTTCCAACTACAATCACTGAAGTAAGAAGTTTTCATGGACTGACATCTTTTTATAGAAGGTTTATCAAGAATTTCTCTACAGTTGTGGCTCCAATCACTGATTGTCTGAAGAAAGGTGTGTTTGACTGGCCTAATTCAGCCCAGTTGGCTTTCGAGTCACTGAAGGAAAAGCTCAGTTCAGCTCCAGTATTATCTTTTCCAGATTTTGATATGTTGTTTGAGTTAGAATGTGACGCCAGTGGAGTAGGTATTGGTGCAGTTTTAGTACAAGCAGGACGTCCAGTGGCATATTTCAGTGAAAAACTCAATGGTTCAAAACTGAAATATAGCACATATGACAAAGAATTCTATGCAATTATTCGTGCTATCACTCACTGGTCACATTATCTGAAGCCGAAGCAGTTTGTCTTATTTTCTGACCATGAAGCACTGAAGTTTATTAATGGTCAACATAAACTTAATGCCAGACATGCAAAATGGGTGGAATTTTTGCAGTCTTATTCTTTTGTTTCTAAGCACAAAGCTGGAGTGGCTAATGTTGTTGCTGATGCACTTTCCAGATGATATTCGTTGTTATCAATTCTGGAAGCAAGAGTTCTTGGATTTTCTTTCATTAAAGAGTTGTATGCTGCTGATCCAGACTTCGTTGATCGCCTCACTGAAGCTAATCAGAAAGGACCATTTGTTGTTCAAGATGGTTTCTGATGCGTAAATCACGCGACAAACGACAGCGGAAGACTATTTTTTGGTATTTTCTGGATTTTATGTGAAATAAACAACTAAACGAGACAATAAAGTAAAATGATAGATAAAAGAATCCACCACCAAGATCAAAGATCTATAAAGGTAAAAGAAGATTTGTAAGAAATAGAGGCTGCTCTATTAATTTTCATTCAACATTCACTACTTACAAATGAGAGATAAACCTCTATTTATAGCCATGTGCTCTACCTAGGAATTAACGATGAAATAATAAAATAATACATAAAAGCTGTTATGTGCAAGCCACTAACTAGTTTGGACCAATAAGACATGGACACGTAAGCTTCTAGAAACATTCCCCTGCAAGTGGTCCCATAATATTGTTAGAAACGTCAAACGCGCCCTTACAACTGTCATTCTTCTTTATTCTTGGGCCCACAAACAACTTCAGTGGATACTTTATTAATTGGTAACTGGAACATAAATTGGACCGCAACTGGAGACAAAAACTGGAGCACGTCATCTGGAGGACCTTCAGTAGTGGTCACTGGAGCACGTCATCTGGAGGACCTTCAGTAGTGGTCACTGGAGCACGTCATCTGGAGCACCTTCAGTAGTGGTCACTGGAGCACGTCATCTGGAGGACCTTCAGTAGTGGTCACTGGAGCACGTCATCTGGAGCACCTTCAGTAGTGGTCACTGGAGCATTCATCTGGAGCAGTTATCTGGAGCTTGCCACTGGAGAAATGTGATTTTATGGTAGAAAGTGTGATATTTCTTGGCTATGTGGTGTCAAAAGAAGGGATTTCCATGGATCCTTCAAAGGTAGAAGCCATCAGATCATGGCCAGTTCCAACTACAATCACTGAAGTAAGAAGTTTTCATGGACTGACATCTTTTTATAGAAGGTTTATCAAGAATTTCTCTACAGTTGTGGCTCCAATCACTGATTGTCTGAAGAAAGGTGTGTTTGACTGGCCTAATTCAGCCCAGTTGGCTTTCGAGTCACTGAAGGAAAAGCTCAGTTCAGCTCCAGTACTATCTTTTCCAGATTTTGATATGTTGTTTGAGTTAGAATGTGACGCCAGTGGAGTAGGTATTGGTGCAGTTTTAGTACAAGCAGGACGTCCAGTGGCATATTTCAGTGAAAAACTCAATGGTTCAAAACTGAAATATAGCACATATGACTAAGAATTCTATGCAATTATTCGTGCTATCACTCACTGGTCACATTATCTGAAGCCGAAGCAGTTTGTCTTATTTTCTGACCATGAAGCACTGAAGTTTATTAATGGTCAACATAAACTTAATGCCAGACATGCAAAATGGGTGGAATTTTTGCAGTCTTATTCTTATTCTTGGGCCCACAAACAACTTCAGTGGAGACTTTATTAATTGGTAACTGGAACATAAATTGGACCGCAACTGGAGACAAAAACTGGAGCACGTCATCTGGAGGACCTTCAGTAGTGGTCACTGGAGCACGTCATCTGGAGGACCTTCAGTAGTGGTCACTGGAGCACGTCATCTGGAGCACCTTCAGTAGTGGTCACTGGAGCATTCATCTGGAGCAGTTATCTGGAGCTTGCCACTGGAGAAATGTTACTACTGGTGACTGAACTGTTTCAGAAAAGATTTGTCTGAAATGAGCTACAGCTGGCAGAATCAACATGGCTTGTTCAGAGGGCATGATCAGTTCAGTTGCCTTCTTCAGTTCACTGGGTTCCTCCAGTTCAATGAATCTGGTCATTTCCGCATCAGTTTCTTATTCAAGAATGGAAAGTTGTGTATTCCAAAGGGTTCTATTAGAGATTTACTGATAAGGGAAGCACATGGAGGAGGTCTGGCTGGCCATTTTGGTATTAACAAAACTGGAGAGATCCTCACTGAACACTTCTACTGGCCAAGTTTACTGAAAGATGTCCAGAATATTATCAGTCGTTGTCCAACTTGTCACCAGGCAAAGGCAACTTTTCATAAAGGACTGTATACTCCTCTTCCAGTTCCAAGTCAGCCATGGGAAGATCTCAGTATGGATTTCATTGTTGCACTGCCCAGAACTCAGAGGGAAAATATTCAATAATGGTGGTTGTTGATCGTTTTTCAAAAATGGCACATTTTGTTCCTTGCAACACCACAAATGATGCTTCAGCAGTGGCAAATTTATTTTTCAAAGAGATTGTTCGTTTGCATGGGATTCCAAAGACAATTGTTTCAGATAGGGATGTCAAGTTTCTGAGTTATTTCTGGAAGACCTTATGGAGACTGATGGGTACCAGATTAATGTTCAGTACGTCTCATCATCCTCAAACTGATGGACAAACTGAAGTCACCAATCGTACAATTGGGATGCTTTTAAGAACACTGGTGAAAAAGACACTGAAGGATTGAGATCTGAAGCTTGCTCATGCTGAATTTGCCTTCAACAGAGCTCCTAACTATTCCACCAGTAAATCACCATTTGAAATCTGCTATGGTGTCAATCCTTTGACTCCGATTGACTTGATTCCATTTTCGATTGAGCCAAGGGCAAGTATTGAGGCTGAGGCTAGAGCAAAAGAAATCAAGAAAATTCACCAGCAAGTGAAGGCCAGAATTGAGAAGACTAATGCAGATTACAAGGCAAGAGGAAACAAGCAAAGAAAGCAGTCCAGTTTTGCTTCAGGTGATCTAGTTTGGGTGCATCTTAGAAAAGAAAGATTTCAAGCAAGAAGGAAGAACAAGTTGATGCCCAGAACTGAAGGACCATTCAAGATTCTGGAGAGGTATGGTGATAATGCTTATAAAGTTGAGCTACCTGAGATATGTCAGTTTCAAGTACTTTTAATATCAGGGATCTGATGCCTTATCTGGAGGATGAGTACCTCGATGACTTGATTCCATTTTCGATTGAGCCAAGGGCAAGTATTGAGGCTGAGGCTAGAGCAAAAGAAATCAAGAAAATTCACCAGCAAGTGAAGGCCAGAATTGAGAAGACTAATGCAGATTACAAGGCAAGAGGAAACAAGCAAAGAAAGCAGTCCAGTTTTGCTCCAGGTGATCTAGTTTGGGTGCATCTTAGAAAAGAAAGATTTCAAGCAAGAAGGAAGAACAAGTTGATGCCCAGATCTGAAGAACCATTCAAGATTCTGGAGAGGTATGGTGATAATGCTTATAAAGTTCAGCTACCTGCAGTTATGTCAGTTTCAAGTACTTTTAATATCAGGGATCTGATGCCTTATCTGGAGGATGAGTACCTCGAGGACTTGAGGACAAGTCCCTTTTTAGAGGAGGAGAATGATGCAGAAATGTCCAGGTTCACTGAACTGGAGAAACCCAGTGAACTGAAGAAGCTAACTGAACTGAAGGAAACTGAACTGATAATGCCATCTAAACAAGCCATGTTGATTCTGTCAGTAGTGGCCCATTTCAGACAAGTCTTTACTGAACCAGTCCAGTCACCAGTAGTAACACTTCTCCAGTGGCAAGACTCTCCAGTGACCAACAGTGGTAATCCACCAGTGAAGATATCCACTGAAGCACTCCAGTGACCAGCTCCAGTCTAGTCTCCAGATGAATGCTCCAGATTTTGTCTCCAGTGGAAGTCCAGATTTTTGTTTCCAGATTCCAATCAATAAAGTCCCCACTGAAGTCCCATGTTTGTGGACCCAATAAAGAAGAATGACAGCTGTTGACAGGGATAAGGAAGGCACGTGTGACAACGATATTTCTAACGGTATTGTGGGACCACTTGCAGGGGAATGTTTCTAGAAACCTACTCTGTCCATTTCCTATTGGCCAAAAAACAATTAGTGGCTTAGCACATGACATCTTTTTATTTATTTTATTATTGTATTTTCTTTTCCTAGAAAATAGCATGTGGCTATAAATAGAGGCTTTATTTCTTATTGTAAGTTAGTTTTGGATGTTGAATGAAATTAATAGAGCAACCTCTATTTCTTACAAAAATCTTCTTTTACCCTTAGAGATCTTTGATCTTGGTGGTTAGGAGTGACCCCTTTATCGATATTTGTGGTGGTTCGTCCTTTATCAAATATTGTGGTGAGGTCTAAATCTTCGGTTTCCTTTATCTGTAATCGTGGTGGCTAGACCTTTATCGATTATAGTGGTGGGGCGGAGTGTTTCCTTTATCCTTGATTCTGGTGGCTTAGCCTTTACGAATCTTGGTGGTGGATTCTTTTATCTATCTTTTTACTTTGTTGTCTCGTGTTTGTTTATTTTATTTCATAAAATCCAGAAAATACCAAAAATAGTCTTCCGCTGTCGTTTGTCGCGTGATTTACGCATCAAAACTCCTCATATAACTTAACTCGCTTCATCAGAATTAGAGTTAACACTTCCATAACTAATGTAAACAAGTAAGGCGACAGTGGGTCACCTTGTCTCAAACCCCTCTTACCCGCAAAAAAACCATGAAACATGCCATTAATACTTAAAGAAAAAGATGAGGTCGCCACGCATGTCATGATCCAATGGACCATTTTCGCATCAAAACCAAAACCCAAAAGAATCTTTTTTAAGAATCTCCAATCAACTTCATATGCTTTCTGAATGTCAACTTTAAAAGCACATCTCGCCAGGCCTCTATCTAAATGGTAATTATGCATTAACTCTTGGGTCAGTAATATATTATCTGCAATGCTCCTCCCAGGGATAAAAGCAGATTGATTCAGGCAAACCAATCCACTTAATGCATCCTTAATCCTATTTTCAATTATCTTGGTAATACATTTAAATAAAATATTGCACAAGGATATAGGTCTGAAATCAGTAACTTTATTAGGGGAAGTCACTTTTGGAAGTAGAAATTTAGATAATATTCTTACGTGCCAATAGCTGATGCATGACTATCATCTGGATAGGGGTCCGGCTAGGTGTGCGTTTAAGGTTGACATTCAAAAAGCGTATGATACTGTGGACTGGGAACTTCTGAGGACAATTCTTTATGGGTTCGAATTTCATGCGAGGATGGTTAACTGGATCATGGAGTGTGTGTCGACAACTTCCTTTTCTATTTGTATAAATGGTTCATTGCATGGATTTTTGCTAGAAAGCGGGGCCTCAGACAAGGTGATCCGTTATCTCCATATCTGTTTACTTTGGTCATGGAAGTCCTTACTTTGATGCCGCAAAGAAGGGTTGATGCTTCTAGTAGCTTTCGATATCATCATCAATGTTCTGAGCTAAAACTTGTGAATATGTGTTTTGCGGATGATTTGTTTCTTTTTGCACATGGTGATGTTAATTCAGCTCGAGTTATAATGGATTCACTTGAGGAATTTAAGAGTGTATCTAGCCTTACACCTAGTCTACCTAAAAGTATTGCGTTCTTCTGTAATGTTTTAAACCTTGTTAAGTTGGCAATCTTGAATGTCTTCCCTTTTGAAGAGGGTACTCTACCAGTTAAGTACCTTGGAGTACCCTTGATCTCTTCCAGATTGTACTTACGAGATTGCAAGGAGCTGGTGGAAAGAGTTCAGAGGCGAGTTTCGGACTGGAGGAATAAGTTCCTCTTTTTTGCAGGTAGATTACAATTGGTAAATTCTGTTCTTTCATCTTTACAGGTTTACTGGTATTTGTTATTCCTACTCGAATTATTCATGAAATAGAGTGTATTATAAGAGGATTTTTGTGGTGCCAAGGAGAAATGAAAAAAGGTAAAGCGAAGGTGGCTTGGGATATTGTTTGTCTTCCTAAACGAGAAGGAGGGTTGGGTGTTCGCAAACTAGATATATTTAATTATGCTCTTATTTCTACTCGTAGTCCATTGATCGACTCTATTTCTCATAGATCGATTGTGCAAGCTGGTTTTCAACATGATACCTTGGTAGCGAGTTTGGTTAATGAGGGAAATTGGGCATGGCCGCAGGAATGGGATGGCAAATTCCCTAACGCAATTTGCCCTACTCTAACCACACAACCAGATAAAGTGGTCTGGAGGAATAGAAATGGATTGATAACGGAGCTTTCAGTCAATACCGTTTGGAATGACATAAGGAATCGTGATAAAGAAGTCCCATGGTTCTCTATAGTGTGGTATTCTCATGGTATACCTGAGCATGCGTTCTTAATGTGGTTGGTTCTCAAAAGAAAACTTAAAACGCAAGATATGCTAACCCATCGGGATGTTCAGAGCTCGACTTTAGGTGGTTCAGTTGTTTGTCCTCTTTGTGACTCCCAACCGGACTCTCACCTCTTTTTTGAATGTCCTTTTTCATCACAGGTTTGGATATCTATAGCCACTAAAGTAGGCGCTCAAGTCACTTCACAAAAATGGGATGATATTGTTGCAGAAATTCAGCCCATTGCCCATAAAAGATCCATGCATGCGATTGCTCTAAAGCTGCTTCTTGGAGCTTCGATTTATTTTATATGGCAAGAGAGAAACAACAGGCTTTTTAAACAAAAGAAACGTTCTAAAGACCAATTGATCAAGATGATTTTAAGCACGGTTCGCTTAAAGCTTATGACATTTCGCTACAAGAAAACAAGAAGATTGGAGAGATTTTTGACGGCTTGGGATCTCCCTTTTTTTCATCACAGGTTTGGATATCTATAGCCACTAAAGTAGGCGCTCAAGTCACTTCACAAAAATGGGATGATATTGTTGCAGAAATTCAGCCCATTGCCCATAAAAGATCCATGCATGCGATTGCTCTAAAGCTGCTTCTTGGAGCTTCGATTTATTTTATATGGCAAGAGAGAAACAACAGGCTTTTTAAACAAAAGAAACGTTCTAAAGACCAATTGATCAAGATGATTTTAAGCACGGTTCGCTTAAAGCTTATGACATTTCGCTACAAGAAAACAAGAAGATTGGAGAGATTTTTGACGACTTGGGATCTCCCTTTCTCATTAGTTCGTAATGAGTACTTTTGTAATTGTCTAGTCATGGTGTATTTGTTTCATGATGTCTAGATAGGGATCTTGTTTTTTGGTTGTTGCAATTTTTTGCATGGCTGTAATTTGTCATTCTATCACTCAGATGGGATGCCAGTACTTTATTTGTGATATATAAAATTTGAACCAGGGGTGACAGCCTTTTACCAAAAAAGATTAGTCATGCAAAATGTTTTGAGAAAGCTTAAGAAAAAATCAGAAAGCTATAACTTAGAGGCAAAGATAATTAGTCGATCAAAACTAAAAGTTAACCTTTTATTTATGTTTATACTTCTAAAACGGTTCTATAATTCCAACTGTCATACAGCTCAATCTTACTTCTCAATCCAGACTATTAAGCACTTAATTCAAGTTTGTATAGCAGTCAGTTTTAATAGCTACAAGCAAGACATTTTATTTTATTATTAGTTGTGATGCAGAAATGTCCAGGTTCACTGAACTGGAGAAACCAAGTAAACTGAAGAAGCTAACTGAACTGAAGGAAACTGAACTGATAATGCCATCTGAACAAGCCATGTTGATTCTGCCAGTAGTGACCCATTTCAGACAAGTCTTTACTGAACCAGTCCAGTCGCCAGGAGTAACACTTCTCCAGTGGCAAGAGTCTCCAGTGACAACCAACAGTGATATCCACTGAAGCACTCCAGTGACCAGTTCCAGTTTAGTCTCCAGTTGGATGCTCCAGAGTTGTCAACAGTCTCCAATAAATAAAGTTTTTCCAGTCCCATGTTTGTAGACCCAATAATGAAGGAACGACAGCTGTCGAAGATGATAAGGGAGGAGCGTGTGACAACGTTAATCCTAACGGTTTGTGGGCCCTTGTGCAGGAGGAATCTTTTCTAGAAGCTTTGTCTGTCCATTTTCTATTGGTGGATAAATTAGTGGTTGTCCTTAGCACATGACAGCCTTTTATTTATTTAATATTTGTATTTCTTTATTCCTAGAAAATAGCATGTGTGGCTATAAATAGGGGCTTATTTTCTCATTGTAAAAGGGTCTTGATTTGATTGAATGAAATTAATAGAGCAACCTCTATTTCTTATCCAAAATCTTCATTTACCTTTATGGATCTTTGATCTTGGTGGTTTGAAGTGATCCCTTTATCTATATTTGTGGTGGTTCGTCCTTTATCAAATATAGTGGTGAGATCCAAAATCTTCGATTCCTTTATCTGTATTTGTGGTGGCTAGACCTTTATCAAACATAGTGGTGGGTTGGAGTGTTTCCTTTATCCTTGATTCCGGTGGCTCGTCCTTTACGAATCTTGGTGGTGGATTCTTTATCTACCCTTGTTATTTTATTGTCTTGTTTTGTTGTTTTGATTAAAAAAAACTCAAAAAATACAAAAAATAGTCTTCCGTTGTCGTTTGTCGCGTGATTTACGCATCAAGTTGTACTTGTGAATCACTACTTAGACATACTCTCACACTACAGTCATGCCCCCTAGCTAGACACTAAAACAGTTGTACGATAATTATCATCTTTGATAGTTAAGACAACGGTGACAGGTTGGTGGTTCCCCACTCGCAGAGCGACATAACTCAACTAATGGTTAGAGTTTCCTTACATCAAAACAGCGGTGACAAGTCGGTTGTTCCCCACGCGCAAAGTGACATAACTTGATGTGTATATATTCATTCATTTAATAGCTCTTAGAACTCTTTTATTAATCTACCGATTGTGTTTCTTAAGATTTCTACATTATTCGTACATTAGATATAATCAGAGACCCCAGATGACTTATACAGTTACTAAGTATGCAATTATTTAGAAATTAATAGCAGATCTTACACAAGCACTTAACGCATTAAAGTCCAATTAATATACCTATACCAATAACTACATAGTTCCAATTGCTAGGCATCTTAAAATCCGGTTAAATGTGCTATAAAAAACTAAACCGCATACCGTTTCATTCTAAGCTATAATCCATTTGGAAAAAATGAACAGCCGCAAATCTATGATTAAACTAAAAGTTCTAACTAACAGTTAATCTTACCAAAGCTAATATCGCTTATTTATCATCATTTTTTGTCTACTAGCAAAGCTTATTTCTCAAAATTTGTTTTCAGACACAATAAAAACAAAAATTGGAAAAATTTTGCGTGAAATAAGTAGTAGAAAACTTGAAATTCAAATAAAAACAAAACCAGGTTTTTATTATTCCATCCTCCCACACTTAAATTGTACAACGTCCTCATTGTACTACACATTGAAAAACAAAAGGGAAATAGGAGAAACCAAAATAAAAAGATAAATAACTACGAAACTTTCCGGGTTTAGGTATTTGATGTTGTTGAAGATGGCATATGTTGAGCGACTGCGAATAATAAACATTAAAGCTTGTGTCGACTTCTTTGATGGCGATCCATTGAAGTGCCTCCATCTTCTTTTTTTGATTTTTTCTGATTTTCTGATTTTTCTGATTTTTGGGTTTTTCTGATTTTTTTTAATTTTTTTCGTGATCTGGTATGCTGGCGGAGATATGAGCGGCGCTGGAAGTGGTCTGGAGTAGACCAGCGGCGCTGGTGACTCCATGAGCGGCGTTGGAAGCTCCTACAAGTTGTTTCGATGTCTGACTTTCCACATGGCTTGGTGACGACACGTCCCTACACTTAGATTTCAACTAACTGGATAACTTATCCTTCACACGCTAACATAAACTCCTCCTGCACACTTCAATCATAATATCAAAACGAAAATAACAAGCTAAAACTAAAAAAACACGAAATAAAAATAACAAATACAATTGCAATAAGTTACTTGTTTCTTGAATCCATTCAAAGCTTTGTGAATCTAAAGACAATCTTATACAAAACATATCACAAATGATAATATTACAACAAAAACTTTTTCGCAATTCGTCACAATTTCTAAAAACATAAAAGTAAATAGAAAAAAAAACAAAACAAAGCTTGGGTTGCCTACCATTGGATGTCCAATCCCAAGACCTACTTCTTACAGACGATTGACATCCACATGAGACTCCATAATGGCACACAAGTTTAGGTGATGTTCAAGCACCACATGCCGAACCTCTTTATGTTTCAAAGGGCGGTTCAACCCCCTTATGTTCCATGAAGCTATACTACCCATCAGGAACCTTTGTAACAGGAGTGCTTGCCCCTTCAGTAGTTCCCTTTGAATCATTTGCATTTGTCTTGTACTGTGTAGATTCATCAAAAATAACTTCATCATCATCCGAGAGTTCATCTAAAAACCCAACTTTCTTCTTTTGTTCCTGCATCGCTCTCTCCTTAACCGATCCCTCTTTAACCTCTTTGGGCTTCACCACTGGTTTATATATCATAGTAGGCTTTTTTTTTTGTTTCCCTATGGAGAATCCTTGTTTTCTTTGTTGGAACAACGTTAGATATGACCGTCACTGATCGTCATTCGTAATATGATAATTGATGACGATAATTGAAATCCCTATGCCTAGTAAATATACGATGGACATATTTACTTTTAAAGACATACTATAGGGATTTCCATTACATGATTTGAACTACGGGGACTTATATTGCACATACTAAACATCAGGGACTAAAGTTGTAAATGCTCTCTCTATAAATAAAGAGCCATTTATAACCATTTCAAGACTAATCTTTGATGAGCGTCCATTTGGTGATTATCTCCCCTACCATTTGGCCACATTTCAATGTCTAAATGAGTTTATAAACGTGAACTTTTGGTACTTGATGTAATATTAACGCAGGTTCACGGAAGATGCGAATGAGGGTAAATGACATCTATCAACTCAACATGAAGGCCAATGGACTTTACAAGACACAAGAAGGTGAAACGGAAGTCAAACAAAGAATATCTGGAAGTTGCGGAGCAACCAGCGCCGCTGGTCACCGTGACCAGCGCCGCTGGTGGAGGAACAGAAGCGCTCAGCGCTGCTGGGAGCTCCTTCGCAGCACCGCTGGGTGACCAACGACCAGAACCGACTCTGTGTCTTATAAATAGAAGAATAAACCATCAGACTCAAAAGAGAGCAGTTTTACAGCCACCGGACGTCCCATATAAACCCTGTGAGTCCCTTAATTAACGAGATGGTTAACCAATAGAAAGTGTAAAATACAACAAGTCTAATAATCACTAGAATTGGACTAGTATTACTTGTAAATAAAGATGCAAGATATATAAACAAAGTAATACAAGACTTAAAGCAATAAACAAATAAAGTGGACCATTATGTATGTTTCATGGGTATTTCATTTATTGATGTTTAAATAAAATACAAGGTTGTTGCGGAATCAAGATAACACAATTAAGTGAGTATCCTAACAACCTATGATTACAATATGATCTATGTTGTCAAATAACTCTTTGGGATCGAGATACTTAAAGTTGTGAAGTATCCCTGTTTAAGATCGAGAGTATTTGGACAAGTTCACTTAAATGCAAAGGAATGCTTAAAAGTATTTTTGTCAAGGAAATGACTTTGTATTTATAGGCAACAAATTCACCAGTGAATTTGTGCCGTACAAATATGGTTGGCATACATTTAATGATCCGACAAGAACATTAAATGTATTGGATAAGAATAAGGATAAAGTCACATCAAGTGCAAGTGTATCCTATTATCCAACCACCTTATCACACGTATACTTTTGTTAAAGAACAAGTGGATTGTTCTTTGGAAAGTGTGTTAAAGGCAAAAGTCAATCCTCGATATTAGTGTTCAGACTTGCAGGATCTAGAATACTAACAATCCTCCAGTGTGCAGATCTGGTAAGACTTTCCAGTGGACTCCGCCATTTGTTAAGTCTTCTTCCTTCATACTTCAGTCTTTGACTTCAGTCAGAATGTCTTCAGTAGAGTAGATCTGGACTGGGGTGAAGTCTTCAATGAGCTAATCTGGAGAATGCTCCAGATTACCTGTACAAGTAAATGCTCACTAGTCTTCAATTATTTCTGGACAAATCTTCAGAGGGACTCCAGATTCCAAGTCTGGAGTAGGTCCAGTAGAATATGTTTTCTGGTCAGATCTTCAGTGAGCTCCAGTAGTCGGGTCTGGAGCGAGACCAGCAAAACAAGTTTTCGTAACAAACCTAAGTAAGGTTCCAGTAGTCCAGTCTGGAGCCAGTCCAGTAAGTCTGGACTAAATCTGGACCTAACAAATTCCCCCTATTTGTTTAGAAATAATGCAAGTATTTTTCAGACTTATAGATATACAAATTTGTATGTCTGGAAAACACTTGGTCGATTTAAGTCTAATCTAAGTTACTGGAAAACACTTTATAGATCATGAGTGTTTTCAGTTTCATCTTTTAAGTTCTAACTTAGACTAAATCTGGTCATTCTACTTGTAAATATAAAAACTTGCAACTATTATTACTTTCATCAAAAAGGAAAATAATTACAACTTTCATAAACAAATAATTACAACAAGTACAATGGTAAAAGATTCAGGCCCTTCTTCTTGATGAATGCCCTGGTGCATCTTCAGTGGCCTTCCTCTTTGGAGATGATAATGGAACAGACACTGGTGGTCTCAGACCCAACACAGCTTCCATTTCTTGGATTCTCTTCCAGACTTTCTCAATCCTCTTCATAAAGGCTTTCACATCTAGAGAGAGATCAGTCTTACCTTTGAAAGTTAATCCAATCTCCTTTAGTTCAGTCCATCCAAATGCTTGGACTGAAGTATCCTTCCTCTCATCTGTAAAGTTACCCTCTCTGGTCAACTTCACATTAAACCTGGTCATACCTTGATGATTTTCAGCTAGCATGATTTCAGCATTTACAATCTTTCTTGCATTTGCCCTGAAATTCATCATTTCATCATATTTAGCCCTTTGTTTTGCCAACTGGACCATCTCTTCAGTATCCCTGGATACACCACTCTGCTGTCCTTCAGTGGACTGGTATTCTTGTCTATTGATTCTATGAGTGGTATCCAGAGGAATAAAGGTGCTTAGATCACCATCTTTGATAGCTTTCAGTTGCTTGGCAGTTAGCTTGGGTAGACCAGTTATTCTCTTTCTGTATTCCAATTCCAGAGCACCAGCATTTTTTCTGATCTTTTTCTGGAGGCTTACCAGCTCCTCCTTTCTCTGTCTGATCAACTCTGGAATGGTTACACCATAAATCAACGAGTCATATACCTGCTCTTCTTCAGCATAGAACGAGCATATATGGACATCGTCCAGTGCATCAAGACATTGTTGAACTCTGGGATCATCCTTCATCCTTTTGAAAACTTCAATGTTTACGCCTAACCTGCCAGCGTTATAGGAGTCCAGAGTACCCATTGTAGCCATATCCCTATGATGGGCCAGCAGTTCATTTCTTTGATTATCCTTGAAGACTGTTGTTGCAACTTCCTTGAAGTTTCGTTGTCAACATCTTCAACTTGTTCTTCTTCTTCACCAGCCACTACCTTTTCTTTTCCTTTAACTGCCTTGAGTGTGGTAGGAATGTCTGGGAAGCTTTCGAACTGGGGCTCACTGGCTTCAGTACCAGTAGCTTCTTGTGTTCTTTCAACCATACGTGCACTGGCATCAGTACCAGTCACTTGTCTCTGTTGCACGACACTTTCAGTAGCGACTGCTCTGGCAACTTCTCTCTTTCTCCTTATTAACCCTTCTTGTTCACCAGTAGATGGAACTGAACGTTTTTTCCCCCTTGGAATGATCTCTAGTCCTTGACTTCAGATCATTCCACAACTCTTCCATCATATGTCTATCAAGGGAACCAAATGTTCTTCCTTGTTCTGGCAATGAAGCAGTCATACCAGTTTTGAGTGCCTGGACTTCCCTTTTAATACTTTCAATTGATTCTGGCAAGTTCTTGGGCAGCTCAACTTCTATCCTCTTAACAACTTCTGGCAACATCACATCCTGAAAAGATCTAAGGATTGATCCAGATATTTCATCTGAGATCTCTTTCAGCATATCACCCTTGAATTTTCTGACAACTTCGTCACTGAGGGTGTTGACCAGATCAGTCTGATCAAATGTTGGCCTGCTCTCCAGTGCACCAACTCTTGTCACAATCTTCTCAACCTCATCTTTAAGACCTGCCAGTGGTTGTACAACCTTATTCTCCACTGCAGTCTCAACAGAGTTCACAATCTTTCCTTCCAACCCTTGTACTGCCACCCTTAAATTTTGAGAATTGATATTCGTGGCCAGTACCAGTTCATCCAGTTTGTCAAAAACCATCTTCTCATTCCCAGCGAAGAGGTTCATTTCTGATGCTAAGTTGTTTGACAATAGAGACTTGAAATCAGAAATAACCTGGGAAGATGACTGGAGTGATCTCTCCAGGTCCGCCACCCTACTAAGAAGGCCTTGGACCTCGGTGGAAGAAGAAGTGGAGAGACCACTGGGTTGTTCCAGGTGAGAAGTCACTCTGGTCATCAATGGTACTTGTGCCCAGTCCTCTTCAGTTTCAATATTAGAGACTGGCACACTTGGTTCGGTTGGGTGTACTGGTGATTGAGTTTGTGTTGGTTGAATGAATGGTGTGAAGTATGAAGTTGATTGAGGAATTGATGGTGGTGGTGGTGGTATTGAAGGTTCTGGTGGTGGCATATCTGGTGTAGGAAGTGGTATTTCTGGTTGAGGTGTTTCAGTTTCTGGTGGAGGAGGTGGCATTTCTGGTGAAGTTTCAATCTGTACATCTTCGCCCAAAAAATCCATATTAACATCCAAAGTCTGACCTCCAGAAATAGGAGAGTCAGCCTCGTCCCAAAAAGAAGCACCAACCACATCTATCTGTTCACCAGCTTCCACATTTAAATCCAGTGAAGCCTCTTGCTCACCAGAAGCTTGTTCTTCAGTCTGAACAACTTCAACATCCTCTTCTCGTACAACAGCCTGGACTTCAGTGTCCACTCTCTGTTCAGATTGTACAGAAGGATCAATATTTTCCTCTTCAAAGATGGGAGACCCATCAATATTCATAATATCACCAGGATGGGTTAATGGGTTTACCTGGACTCCACCTCTCATCAGACGCCTATGTGATCTTGGTCGTCTGGAAAGCTCAACAACTGCTTGACTTGAACTTTCTGGAGCCACTTGCCTTATAGGTTGTACCATTTCAACAACCTGAACATCTTCACTACCAGTAGGTACATCAACAACTTGTACCCTTACTGGTGCCACATTCTCTTCAATTCTTTGAAGTGTCAGCATTGCTGGAGGAATATCTACCTCTCCATCTCTGGACCTTAAATTTGCCAGGTCTCTCATATACTCACTCATTGAAAAATGAGTAGTTTCAAAGTCATACTGGGCTCCAAGGGCATTTTTGAATATAAGAGAAAGAAAGCGAATATATGGCACGAATGGCTTTCTCCCCTTCGCCTTTATACGTTCCACCAGATCATCAAAGAATATCTGGGCGAAATCAACCCTTAGCCCAAACCATAAGCAATAGGCAATCTGGAGGTGTGTTTGATTGATTTGATCCAATCCTCCAGAACTGCCTCCAAGACACTCGACAATATGTGTGAAGAAGTATCTCCACGAATCCGTCAGTCTACTCATATAAATGGTCCCTTTCCTCAACAACTGACCATTTTCATCAACTATCTCTGTATGCCCCATTAGTCTGCATACCTCCCTGAAGTTAATACCAGTAGGGAGTGGTATTGCCAGCTCATTCTCATCCAGATAATTTAACTGAAGAGCCATTCTGAGAGAATGTACAGACATATTCAAGGGTCTGGTCCCTTGCTCAAGAGAATAGGCAATACAGGAATTTGCCTCATTGTATTCGGCTGTATACCAGAATTCACAAAGATAATCGTGATACATCTTTTCTGGATTTAAAGTTAGGGCACCATACAGTGGACATGAGAGAAAAAAGGTGTTTAATCTCCCAATTATTGATTGTGGATCATGGACACTGGATAGCGTGAGTTTTGCCATCCAGTTATTCATATTCATCCTTAAAGCCCTAGCTTCAAGGTTGATATGAGGTGCTCTAACTACATCAGCCGACGGAGCATATTCAGCGGATAGTAGATTTCTTGGTGAATTTGATTGTCTAGGAGCCATTGGATATATAGAAGAAGATGAAATTGAATGAATTTTAAGGTTTATGAAGAATTTAATGAATTTGAAGTTAATATGCGAGTATTATGATTGGAAAATGAATGAAGAATTGAATGAAGGAATTTGAAGATTTGGGAGTAAATGTTCGAAGTAAATGAAATTGAAAGTGAAAGTGGGTATTTATAGGAGAGATAATGTGGATTTCAAACGTTCAATTTGAATTTATCAAATAACATTTTTGATCGTGTTTTGAGATCCGCATTTAATTGTATCACATCACCCATAAATGGTTGATGGTTCACCGCCCACAAAAACAAGCAATTTGTACTTTTTGTGTTCCAAAGTAAAAAGACCATCATTGTTTTGAACAACTTACATGCCACGTAGGATTTATAAGATAAATATCTTTGAAAAAGTTTGCTTACGTGGCACATACAAAGATCAAGTATTTTGAAATATTATGACATATTTCAGTGCATCTGGAGGTTGACAGGACCGTCCAGTATCAATGGTGGATTAGTCCAGTGAACATGTACTGATGGTACACTGGAGGGACACTCCAGTAAAGTACCAGTGAACAACCAATTTTGAAAGACTGGAAACCTCAAACTTGCACGTCAACTAATACAGACAAATGAGAGGGACACATTTACAAGAAGACATAAGTCAACTCAAACACGCACTTCAACCTGTCCAGTTACCAGTGAGAGGGACATATTTACAAAGCACCAGTAATATTTTCTGAAGAATTTGTCCAGTGAGAAAATTAATTCCCCCTGAACTTAACATTTTTAAGAGAAAATATTTTTCAAGTCTTCCCTGGAATGTTGATCCAGAAATAAATTTTTGAATCTTTAAATCAAAGATCCTTAGTAGTACACAATGGCGTTCAATACCAAGGTTCCAGATTTAAGGGTTTAACATTCCCAACTCACCAACAAGATATTCAAAAGTTTTACATCCAGTGGTTTAGTAAAAATGTCAGCGAGTTGTTTGTCAGTGGGAATAAAATGGAGTTCAATGTTGTTTTTCATAATATGATCACGAATGAAATGGTACCTTAGATCGATGTGTTTGGTTCTGGAGTGCATGACTGGATTGTTGGAGATAGCGATGGCACTGGTATTATCACAAAAGATTGGAGTTTTTGAGTATTTAATACCATAATCAAGCAACTGGTTCTTCATCCAGAGTATCTGAGCACAACAACTGGCTGCAGACACGTATTCAGCTTCAGCAGTGGATAATGAAACTGAAGTTTGCTTTTTACTGGTCCAGCTGACCAGTTTGCCACCTAGGAAATGACATCCACCAGTTGTGGATTTCCTATCTATCTTGCAACCTGCATGATCTGAATCTGAATAACCCATTAGATCCATTCCAGAGCCTTTGGGGTACCAAAGACCTAGACTGGGAGCACCTTTAAGGTACTTCAGTATGCGCTTTACAGCGAGCATATGAGATTCCTTTGGATTAGACTGATATCTGGCACATAAACATGTTGAAAACATAATATCTGGTCTACTGGCCGTTAAATACATCAGTGAACCAACCATGCCTCTATAGACAGTGGTGTTCACTGGTTTGCCATCTGGATCCGAGTCCAGTGTCAGTGGTGCAGAAATTGGAGTTGGTTTAGATGGTGAAGAATTCATATCGAATTTCTTTAAAAGATCTCTAACATATTTTTCCTGATTAATAAAAATTCCATCTTTGTTTTGCTTAATCTGGAGTCCAAGAAAATATGTTAATTCACCCATCAAACTCATTTCATATTCAGTGGACATGATTTTAGAAAATTTCTTGCACATGTTTTCATCAGTAGACCCAAAAATTATATCATCAACATAAATTTGTACCATTAACAGATTACCTTTCTCATGAAGAATGAACAAGGTATTGTCAATTGCACCTCGTTTAAAACCATTTTTCAATAAATGTTTAGTCAGAGTATCATACCAGGCACGTGGGGCTTGTCTGAGGCCATATAGCGCTTTGTCCAGACGATATACCCAATGTGGATGCTTGTCATCAATGAAACCTGGAGGTTGTCTGACGTAAACTTCTTCTTCAAGCTTCCCATTCAAGAAAGCACTCTTTACGTCCATCTGGTAGACCTTGAACTGGCGATTAGCAGCGAATGCTAAGAAAATTCTGATCGCTTCAAGTCTAGCCACTGGAGCAAAAGATTCATCAAAGTCGACATCTGACTGGCAGTAGCCTTGTGCTACTAGTCTGGCCTTGTTTCTTATTACGTGGCCATCTTCATCTACTTTGTTTCTGAAGACCCATCTTGTTCCAATTGGTTCTTTCTTTCCAACTGGGAAAGGAACCAGATACCATACTTTGTTCCTTTCAAACTGGTGAAGCTCTTCTTGCATAGCAGTCACCCAGTTTGGATCTTCCAGAGCCTCGTCAATCTTCTTAGGTTCTATCAAAGATAGAAAACTGACGTATAAGCATTGATTACTGGAGGCTCTTCTGGTCTGAACACCACGACTGGAGTCACCTAAGATCTGATCAATAGGGTGAGCTTTTGTCCATCTGGAGTACTGACCAGGATTGTTACTGACAACAATATCAGTGCAAGAATTCAGTTGAGTCTCCTCTGGAGTTGATTCTGGAGGAGGGTCTTGCCAAATTACTTCAGTATCTTCATCTGATTCATTTAAATCACGATTTGCATCATGAAATTCTTCATTTGAAGGCATTTCCTGGAGTACTGGTTCAGTATGAAATTCTTCACCAGAAGACATTTCTGGTAAATTCTCAACTGACACTGATACTGGGGGAGTAGTACGCACATCTGAACCAATATTAATTTCAGAGGGTAGTTTGAAAATAATAGAGGGATAGTATGGAGTACTACTGGAGAGTTTCTTTTTCTGAACAGGTTCCAGATCAGGATGACTGGAAACTGTGTCTGGTGAATCTTCAAATTTGTCGTTTATAGGATCAGATTCACAAAAGACAATTGGTGTTACTGGGGGAGTGTCAGGGACTGGCTTCTTGTTGATTGAGGCATTTGATTCATCAAATGTTACATGAATTGACTCATGGACCTTCTCCAGTCTCTTGTTGTAGACTCTGAAGGCCTTGCGAATGGCTGAATAGCCTAAGAAATACCCTTCATCAGCTTTGGCATCAAATTTGCCTAGCTGACTGGAGTCGTTCAGGATGTAAACTGGACATCCAAAAACGTGAAAATAACCAATGTTTGGTTTTCTATTTCTTAAGACTTCATAGGCTGTCTTTTTGTGTCTTTTAATGTACACTGATCGATTCTGGGTGTGGCAAGCAGTTGCAATTGCTTCCGCCCAGAAACTGGTAGACAGTCCAGATTCAGCAAGCATACTCCTGGCAGCTTCTATCAGCGTTCGATTTTTCCTTTCCACAACTCCATTTTGCTCTGGAGAGCGGGCTGAAGAGAAGTTCTGGGAGATGCCAGTGTCAGTACAGAATGATTCCAGAGTTGCATTCTGGAATTCTGTTCCATTGTCACTTCTTAACTGACACACTTTTCGACTGTACTTGAGCTCAATTTGCTTGATAAGACTGATGATTTCAGCAGCAGCTTCACTTTTGGACCTCAGAAAGATCACCCAACAATATCTGGAGAACTCATCTATGATCACCAGGGTGTATCTTTTACCAGCACGAGTCTGAACGTTCACTGGACCAAAAAGATCCATATGAAGCATGTGAAGAGGTTCAGTAATGCTGAAATTCTGTCTGGTCTTGAAACTGGTACGCTTTTGCTTACCCATCTCACATCCTGGACATGGTCTTTCCTTTTTGAAGGAGACTGAAGGTATCCCATCTGCAAGTTGTTTTCTGGACAACTTGTTAATGTTTTTGAAGTTTAAATGGGATAACCTTTTATGCCATAACCAGTTTGTGTCTTCATCAGCTTGAGTATAGAAACACTGCTCTGAAGGAGAGCTTTCCATATCCATCACGTACACATTCCCTTTTCTGGGAGCAATCAACACTACCTTCCAGTCCTTGTTGAATACGATGCCCTGAGCAACATTGAATAAGACTTGATAGCCATCGTCACACAGTTGACTTACACTGATCAAGTTATATTTCAAACCATTCACAAATGCAACTCGTCTGAACTTGACCATATCCCTCAGTCTTCCCACAACCATCATTTCCAAACGTGATGGAGGGTCCATCAGAATGGTGAACTCCTCCAGTAGGGTCTTACATCCGGTCATCGTCCTGCCAGCTGCACTGTCAAGATACCAGATAAGCTTCTTTCGATCGCCCTACACATACACCAGATATTGATCAGTTAGATTTGGGAACCCATCGACTGATGGGTTCACTGGACCCTCCCTTATAGGTCCCTGGGGCAATCTGGTCTAGTTCACTATGTTTAATAGTGGTCTTAGAAGAGAAGACCACTGGGGTTGATGGTTTTAAAACCTTTTCATTTTTCTCAACTGGAGAAATAAATTTGTCTTTCTTTGAAAAAGGTTTTGTATTTTGTCTAGGGCCAGATGAAGTACCCTCAAGAAAGTTTAATCTTGCATTAAAACTTTGTGATTGACGAGTCAGAATTTGAATCTGGCTCTCTATCCTGGACAAAATATTTTCTTCAGATGATACCTTAGCCTTTCCAGTCAAAGGCTTTGGTAAGGGATTGGTCTGAGGTAAAGGTCTATTCTGCTTCACCTTTTTAACTGGAGCAGTCATCTGAACAGCTCCAGTCTTAACCTCTGGGGATTGAACTGGGTCTAAATTGGTCTTGGGTGTTTTAGGCATATCATAAACAGTTGTGGGCCTTAACACCTCTGGTAATCGATCGATTACTGGTATTAATGATGCAACATTAGTATTTCCATCTAAATATGCACGTTTTTGAGCAGGAAATTGTTTAACTGAAGCATCATATGGCTTTTTAGTTTCTAGCCATGACTTTATTACCAGTTTTTCTTTCTCTAGAATGATCTCAAGATCTTGCTTTTCTTGAATCAATTGTTCAGTTACCAGAACCTGGGCTTGAAATGCCAGTTCAATGTCTTGAAGCTCTTTTAATTTTGATTTTAAAGCATTTATTTCAGAAGAATCTGTTTCTAGACCATTTACACAATCAGATCTAACAGTTTCTACAAAAATTAAATCAGAATTTAAAGCTTCAGCAATGTCCAATTTTAGTTCTTGGTCAGTTGCATTATCATAATCACTAACTTTTTTAATAACTATGTCCACCCATCGTCCAGATGTGACATCTTCCTTCACCAGGTGCTCATCAACTTCCAGAGCCATGTAACAGCAATCTCTTTCTTCTTCTTCATCAACAGATGAGTCATCAGAAGGAACCCACTTCTCTTCAGTTGTAGCAATCATGCACTTATTATTTGTTTCCATTTGTTGTGCCATGAGAGCAATTTGGGCCTTAAGCTTTTTATATTTCAATTTATAGCTATCATCAGGCTTATTATTAGAAGAGAATGGACCAGGCTTGGATGCAAACTGGTTGGACCTGCACTCTTTCATGAAATGACCCTTTTTGCCACACTTAAAGCATGTCAAATTGGTCTTGTCAGTGGAAGAACTGGATGCAAATTGTCCAGATGGCTTATTTGCTCTTGCTTTGAAACGGTTAAACGTTTTAGCAATCATTGCAATAAGGTCATCATCTTCAGTTTCATCACAACAGTCTGGAGAGATTTGACTGGACTCTCCAGAATCCATAAGTTCAGACACCATCTTCTTCATAGAAAATACATTCTCAGAAGATATCAGTGCTGTACTTGGTGGTTCAGAATAACTAACCACTTTAGGAGTACTGGAGGCATGGTTAAAAGCATCTTGTTCTGCAACCACTCTCTGAGCTTGATTTTCTTCAGTGTACCTGAAGGCTCCATATAGAGTTGAGAGAGTGTGTGTGTGCAGAGTTTTACCTTGTCGTAAAACAAGTATCATGTGAGACCATTTGGTGGGCAGAATGTCACAAAATTTCTCCAGAAGTATATCCTTGTCCTTCTCTACCCCAAGACCTCTCAATTGGTTTATGATACTCATAAATCTGGTGTAAGTACCAGTGAGAGACTCGTTAGGCTGAGCAAAAAATGACTCATACCTCTTGTTTAAGGAGACCTTTCTGGTGACAATGGTGTCATCTCCTCCTTCATCTTGGTTAAGAAGCTCATCCCACATGGTTTTGGCACTAGGAAAAAGAACTAGTGTGGGAATTAGGGTTTCTGGAACGGCCCCGAGGATCATGTTTTTAAGGAGGTGTCAAGATTCACCAATCTCCTCTCCTCTTCTGACCAATGTTCCTCCCTCTTTTCCCTTCCCCTTCTAGATCCAGAAGGATCAAGAAGTGGATTGAGAGGTGATGTAGGTACATAAGGACCTTCGTTTAAGATCTTCATCATGTTCCTCTCAATACCAGTGACATGCAAAACCATCCTAGCTTCCACGTACCAAATTCATCACTGTTCCCACTGAATTTAGGAACAGGATTATTTGAGTAGTGCACATGCACGTGTGGAGAAGCAGGAGTAGGAGGAGGAGGTGGAGGATTAGTGTTATTAACGTTTTGTGGTTCATTTTGATCATGCATATTTACATTAGGATCGGGACCAAGACTAAACCTTGTGTATTTTCTTGGTTAGCCATCAAGAACAGATCTAGGCAATGATTAGCCTTCTGCTCTGATACCAAATGTGAGTCCCTTAATTAACGAGATGGTTAACCAATAGAAAGTGTAAAATACAACAAGTCTAATAATCACTAGAATTGGACTAGTATTACTTGTAAATAAAGATGCAAGATATATAAACAAAGTAATACAAGACTTAAAGCAATAAACAAATAAAGTGGACCATTATGTATGTTTCATGGGTATTTCATTTATTGATGTTTAAATAAAATACAAGGTTGTTGCGGAATCAAGATAACACAATTAAGTGAGTATCCTAACAACCTATGATTACAAATGATCTATGTTTGTCAAATAATTCTTTGGGATCGAGATACTTAAAGTTGTGAAGTATCCCTGTTTAAGATCGAGAGTATTTGGACAAGTTCACTTAAATGCAAAAGGAATGCTTAAAGTATTTTTGTCAAGGAAATGACTTTGTATTTATAGGCAACAAATTCACCAGTGAATTTGTGCTGTACAAATATGGTTGGCATACATTTAATGATCCGACAAGAACATTAAATGTATTGGATAAGAATAAGGATAAAGTCACATCAGGTGCAAGTGTATCCTATTATCCAACCACCTTAACACACGTATACTTTTGTTAAAGAACAAGTGGATTGTTCTTTGGAAAGTGTGTTAAAGGCAAAAGTCAATCCTCGATATTAGTGTTCAGACTTGCAGGATCTAGAATACTAACAATCCTCCAGTGTGCAGATCTGGTAAGACTTTCCAGTGGACTCCGCCATTTGTTAAGTCTTCTTCCTTCAGACTTCAGTCTTTGACTTCAGTCAGAATGTCTTCAGTAGAGTAGATCTGGACTGGGGTGAAGTCTTCAGTGAGCTAATCTGGAGAATGCTCCAGATTAACTGTACAAGTAAATGCTCACTAGTCTTCAATTATTTCTGGACAAATCTTCAGAGGGACTCCAGATTCCAAGTCTGGAGTAGGTCCAGTAGAATATGTTTTTCTGGTCAGATCTTCAGTGAGCTCCAGTAGTCGGGTCTGGAGCGAGACTCAGCAAAACAAGTTTCTTAACAAACCTAAATAAGGTTCCAGTAGTCCAGTCTGGAGCCAGTCCAGTAAGTCTGGACTAAATCTGGACCTAACAACCCTAGGTCGATTTTGGCAACCATCAAAGAGGATTTGGAGCTTCTAAAATCTCTTGATCTTCATCATCAACCTAGATCTATCATTCTTCTTTACTTTTATTGTTGGTAAACAATGTCTTTAATCTTTTCAGACTTTGTTATTCCTTTAATAATGTCTAGCTTGTAGGCTGAATACTTGTTTGGATTGATATGATCATGTAGACTTTTATTTATCGTGTTTAATTGTTAGATCTGTTGGATTGTGTTTACTGTTTGTCCTAGATCCATGGTTAATGAGTTCTTCATATTGTTCTTGGTTCTATATCTTGATATATTAGTTTAATTTTGATGATGGTCTATAATCATTCATTAGGACTAATACACTTAGGATGGAAAACACTAATCGGTCTATAATTAGTTGTAAAAGGTGATTCAGTTCTAGCGGACGATCCATAACCATAACCAA
>CM067169.1:84959857-85073487 GCA_034093135.1 Erigeron breviscapus | reverse complement strand
AGAGAATCAGCCCAAGCTGATCTCAAACAGGCTAAGCTGTGTATAAGAGCAAAGAAAACTTATGTGAAGATTGATTCTCAGGAATGCCACACATATGCAATCAAGGAATGGGGCTTTTATAGGCGAAGACCCTTCTTCTCTTGGTGTCCAATTCAACCACGTATTCATCTTCTATTGGATGTCAGATGGAATATTTGATCGTGCCAATTCATAATACTTGTGGTCCCCAAATACTGTCGCACATTCTCTTCCAGCCAATAAGAGTATGGACACGCATATGTAATCCAAACCACCAACCTGGATCCTAGGATTCTTCCTAGTCACGTCATTCGTCCTTATCTTCATTCCAGGTTGTTATCTTCACTTGATTGTCAGACACAGATTGAGCCATTTGTCAAAGCACAAATCTGTCTAAGTGTTTCCAAGCTGACTGCTAATCCCAAGCTGACTTCCACTACCAGCTTGGTCTTCTATCTTCAATCCTCCTCTTCGACTTGGATTGAATGCTATAAACATTGTTATTGCATCTTGAATAACACTTGCTTCCACAAGATATTACATTACAAAACATGAAGTATGATCTGGGCCAAAGACAGATCATAAGCTGTGTCAGCTTAGTCTGACCCAGATCGGATTACAAGAACCAAAAGATTTCTAAGTGTTTTACTATCAGATTTGTCATCACTAAATTTACAATGAACATTAGGACTTAACATATTTTGATTTGCAATTTACTTTAGATAATTGAATATGGAAATGCTTATTTAGTGTGTTAACATGATAATTGCTTAGATTCTAATCTTAATTGTGAGAATTTATTGTTTGTTATCTGTTATTTATCTGTTTAAGTGTTTTCGAATTCATTATCTATCTTTGAGATTAATGCATGTGTTGTGTAGATCTCACGAGTTTGTTTGAGTGTGCAGGTTATTTATCTTAACAGGATGTGTGTCAACCAGGAAGATAAAAGATCTCTTAAATGTACGAAAATTGAGTCTATCCAGTCTGGAATGGAGAACACTCAAGCTTGTAAGTCGAGCAGTAGGGATGAGCGAAAAAACCAAAAAACCGATACCGAACCGGTACCGAAATTCGGTACCGACGAAAATTGAGTCTAGGATCTCTTAATTGTAGGAAAATTGAGTCTCTCCAGTCCGGAATGGAGAACACTCAAGCTTGTAAGTCGAGCAAAGTACACTTACAAACCGACAACTCACCAAAATTCAAACGGAGATGAAAATGAAGATTAAGAGTTTGTTTATCTATTTATGCAAATTTATTTCTTTATCTTCATTATATTTGAATTTATATGTATTTTTGTTCAATATTCTATGCTTTAAGTGTTTTGTGTAGGAACGAAGCAAATTTACAAGATTAAACAACATTGTTATGTACAATGTCTGTTATTGTCAAATACTTAACGATTGCACTTTGTAAGTTCATTAAATAATGACAAATCGGGTCAAGATTTAATGATTGTGCATTGTAAGTTCGTTTAAGTCGTGACAACATTCAAGAATTTCTTTATGAGAAAAATACTGATAAAAGTGATACCGAATAAGTTTTCGTATCTGTTTTATCGTGTTCTCTAAAGAATTCTTCCGGTTATCATACCAGGTTCGAGAAAAATCTTTGTGAATTTTTTAAGTGTTAATCAAGTTCATGAAGATTGACTTTTTGGAAAGTCAAAGTTCATATGAATCGAAAAGTAGGCTAAGTGTGATATGCGTGTTTTGCCAAGTGGGCTTAATATGCGTGTCGTGCCAATTGGGCTTGATTTGCGTGTTCTGCCAAGTGGGCTATCATATGCGCGTTACACTATTGGGCCTTATTTGCGTGTTTCTATGTGGGCTTAGGGTTTTCGCGTTGTGTGTGGGTATATAAAGAAAAATCTGACAAAAAAATACGCATTTATTATAGTTTTTAAACTCAATTGCGTGTTTGTCAAAAACCCTCCACATTTGCGTGTTCCTAATCTGCACACTGTTCACGTTCTTCGATTCACAAGACTTGATCTTTCGTGTTTAAATACAGAAGAAACACTTACATTAACACTTATTGAACAAAGGTATATGATTAACACGATTTCAAGATCCGGATTTCAAGTTTTATAGTCAAATATTTAGGGTTTTATTTTCGGTTAATAAATCTCTAAATGGGACTATAGATGTGATATGGATGAAGAAATGGAACCCTAAAACTGATAAATCGGACATATACGAACCTAATCGTACCCATTTAAGAGTTTTTGGTGTTCAAATCAACTGGTTTAGGTTTTGAATGGATGTCGCTGCATTTGCGTGCTCTTGAGCCATTTGCGTGTTCTTATGAACCCAGATATCTTCAAGCCTTCACAGTTTTTGCGTGTTCCTCGGCCGTTCAAGTTCTCCAATGTTTTAATACATGACCCAGGATTTAGGCAGGTTGTTGATTCGGCTTGGAAAATAGATGTGCAAGGGTTCCATATGTATCGAGTGGTAAAGATGTTAAAAGGGTTGAAGAAACCTTTACGTAAACTACTTTATGATAAAGGGAATCTGCATAGCAAGGTTGAACTGTTTAGAAAGGAATTGGATGATGTGCAAAAGTTGCTTGATTTGGATCCATTTAATTCTGTTTTAAGAGAGGATCATGCTGCTTGCCTTCATGCTTTTAACGAGGCAATTCTTGATGAGGAGCGCTTTTTGAAACAGAAAGCCAAGGTCGAATGGTTAAGGGTTGGTGACTCTAATTCGGCTTATTTTCATAAGGTTGTCAAGGGTAAAACAGCTTGTAATCGAATTGATGTGATTTCTGATTCCAATGGAAGGCTTCTTGATGGTGATGATGTGAAGCATGCTTTTATTGCACATTATACCCAATTTTTGGGACAGTGCGCCTGTTTCAAGATTAAATTCTTTACATCTTTTTGGTAACAGATTATCTCCGGAACAAGCTTCTTCAATTATTTCTGATGTTACGGATGAGGAAGTGAAAAGTGCCATGTTTTCTATGGGAGACGATAAATCTCCAGGACCGGATGGGTTTTCAGCTGGTTTCTTTAAAGCAGCTTGGAGTATTATTGGTGATGATATTATTAAGGCGATTAAAGAATTTTTCTCATCTGGCAATTTACTCATGGAACTCAATCATACGGTTATTGCTTTACTTCCCAAGGTTAAGACACCTACTCTTGTCACGGATTTTCGGCCAATCTCTTTGTGTAATGTGTTGTTTAAGTGCATTACGAAGATTTTGTCGAATAGAATAAAGGATTGTTTGAAGGATTTGGTTAGTGATAATCAATTAGCTTTTGTACCGGGTAGAAGGATTACTGATAATATCCTTTTAACGCAAGAGCTTATGCACAATTATCATCTTGATCGGGGAACCCCTCGATGTGCTCTTAAAGTTGATATTCAAAAGGCGTATGACACGGTTGATTGGGGTTTTCTTAGGCGAATTCTTCTTGGTTTTGGTTTCCATCCTCGAATGGTTTCTTGGATTATGGAATGTGTGACTACTACTACCTTTTCGGTGTCTATTAATGGTAATACTCATGGTTACTTTCAATGCAAGAGAGGACTTCGACAGGGGGACCCTTTGTCTCCATATTTATTTACTTTGGTTATGGAAATTCTGAATTTAATCTTGAAGAGACAGGTTCGAAATTCTAGTGGTTTTAAATTTCATCGGCAGTGTGATGAACAGAAGATTATTAATCTTTGCTTCGCTGATGATTTGTTTATCTTCATGCATGGAGATGTTGAATCGGCAAGAGTTATTAATAGAGCTTTGGATGAATTTAAACAAGTGTCAGGCTTGACACCTAGTCTTCCAAAGAGTACTGCGTTTTTTTGCAATGTTCTTAATTATGTGAAGGTTGTTATTCTTAATGTTTTACCTTTCGATGAAGGCACTTTACCGATTAAGTATTTGGGTGTCCCTTTGGTGTCTTCAAGACTGAGATACCGTGATTGTAAGGGTCTGTTGGAAAGAGTGCAGAAACGTATTAGTGATTGGAAAAACAGATTTTTATCATTTGCAGGTCGCCTTCAGTTGATCAACTCTGTTATTGCTTCTATGCATGTGTATTGGTCTTCGACTTTCATTCTTCCTTCTCAAGTTATTCATGAAATTGAACAAATGATGAGGAATTTCCTATGGAGTAGTGGTGAATATAAACGAGGTCAGTTAAAGGTTGCTTGGGAGGTAGTTTGTCTTCCAAAGACTGAAGGAGGATTAGGTATTCGACGTATTGAAGCTTTCAATAATGCCCTTATTTCTGTCCATATAAGGAATATTGTAGCTCATAAGGAATCCCTTTGGGTTCGGTGGATTCATTCTTATAAGTTAAAAGGAAGATCGATATGGGATGTGCCTGCCCGAGGTTCTTTATCTTGGAGCTGGCGGAAGATACTTCAGGTTAGAAGGTTAATTCGAAAACACTTGTGGTTTGTTCTTGGCAATGGCTTGACTGCTTCAGCATGGTATGATTCTTGGAGTTCTTTTTGTCCTCTTTCGGATCATTTATCTCCTAGAATGATCACTAGTGCTGGATTTTCTTTTAAAGATAAGGTAGCGGATATCATTGTTGATAATACATGGAAATGGCCAAGTGAATGGACAGATAGATTTCCAAATATTCAGATTCCAGTTTTGAATGCTTTGGAGTTGGATCGACTTATGTGGAAAGACTCTAATAATAATTTGCAGGATTTTTCTGTCAATGTGGTGTGGGAGGATCTGCGTCTTCAAGCTGTTGTGGTGGATTGGTTCCCGATTGTTTGGTTTGTTTGGTTTAATCAGAATGTGCCGAAGCATGCTTTTATTTTATGGCTGATTTTTAAGCAAAAGTTGAAGACTCAAGATATGATGACTCAATGGGACGTTAATAGCTCTCTACCACTTTGCTTCCCGTTATGTGAATTACAATCGGATTCACATAATCATGTATTTTTTGAATGTCCTTTCTCTTCACAGGTTTGGAATTCTGTCAAGTTTAAAGCTGAGTTGAATAATGTTGCTCCTGATTGGATGTCTATTGTTGCTGGGATACTTCCTATGGCAAAGAAGTCTTCTGTGCAAAGTGTTGTTGCAAAACTTGTTTTGGCTGCGTCAACATACTTTATATGGAACGAACGTAATGCAAGATTATTTCGTCAACAAAAAAGAACGAGAGATCAACTTATTGGTGTTATTCTTCAGATAGTAAGGCTTAAACTCCTTACGTGCAGATTCAAGAGGACGAGGCGAGTTGAGCGGTTTTTAACAGCTTGGGATCTACCTTTCTCGTTAATCCGCTGATGTGTTATTTCTTTTGTTTCTAGCTGGTAGTGATCGTAATGATTAGATAGGTTTTGGGTTTTGGTATGTTATTTTTTCTCTGTAATCGCTTTTTGCGTGGATGTTTTGTAAAGCCAACTTGGTATTCAACCAAGTTGCCTGTTCTTATTTGTGATGATATAAAAAGTTAGCAAGGGGTGACGACCTTTACCGAAAAAATCACATGAAAACACGTATTTGACTTGGTCAACTCCAGTATGCGAGTTCTTGATGTAAAATACACTGAATGCGTGTTTGTCACCATTTGCGTGTTGTTACATCTTTTGCGTGTTCCTGACTTAGAAAATTTTAAATTGGAAAAATTTTAAAAGTAAAATAGGAATTATAACACGCATTGACCAGTCAAACAAACACCATATGTGTGTATTGTCACCATATGTGTGTGTAGAAGAAATTTGCTTGTTCTAGGACTTCAGAAAATTTTCAAAATGGGAAAATTTTTAAATGAGTCAAATTAGAAAATGCAATTACCTTATAAAATTGAACTTTATAAAAGAAAAACATATTGGGTTTTTAATGAATTTGATAAAGTTCAATTAGTCGATAATTTAAACTGATAACGTTTTGAAAGGTCTTGAAACAAATGGTTTCAAAATCTTAGAGAACGTTAAGAGTTTTAACTTCGACTTGTTGATCGATAAAATTGATAACGTTTTGAAAGGTTGTGAAACAAATGGTTTCAAGATCTTAGAGAACGTTAAGAATTTTATTGTTCGACCTTATTTGTCGATCGTTAAAGTTGATAACATTTTGAAATTTTAAAAAAAAAGGGTTTCAAAATCTTAGAGAATGTTAAGAGCTTTAAAATTCGACTTTAGTTGTTGTTGCTAATATGGCGATTTCTTTCCTTCTTCAATCCTAGCTTCTTGCGATCGATTGGATTATAATCTGCTTATTTTGTGGTTTCTTCATCATGATCGAATCCATGTATGAGTTAGGTTAATCCATTCTTTCGATCGTCTAGGGCTTGTGGTGTTTTCTTATTATCGCATATTTAGGGTTAGGGTTTTTTGCTGCCTTTTTTTTTCTTCGTCCTTTTTTTTCTGTTTGTTGATTAGGTTGGGGTTTGGTGTTGCTTCTTTATTGGTTTTGATTGCATGAAGAGAGATAGTCCGGTTGGAATTAATCCAATAGAATTGCAAAAAGTTCAAGACAGATTGGCCAGATTAAGTGGTAAAGATATGTCGGGTAAAAAAAATAAGAATGGTGGAAACCCTAAAAAAGTTTCTCCGGCCAAGAAAATTCAGAAGGTGTTGCCAATCCTCCTGAACGTCCTTCTGGTAGTGATCAGCCTAGTGTTTCGATTCCTTTGAATGTACCTTCTGGTAGCGATCAGCCTAATAATTCGAGTAGAAAGGAATCTGAACATAAGCTTGCTTCATCATCAGAATTCTATTTTGGTGTTGATGATGAGAATAAAAGCACTAATATTGGTGAGAATTGTCCTCCATCTGAGAAACTTGGTTCAATAAACGAGGAGGATGCAAATATGAAGAATGATAATGGCGACCAGCAGGTGAATGAGACGGAGGTCCGCCCAGAAACTATGATGGGTAAGCCTACTGAAAGTAATGAAGATACCACTAAGAAACCTGATGGTCTGGATGCTCCTGGGGTTACTCCTACGTATGCTGCCAAGCTCAAAAGTGGTTCTATTAAAAAGGTTGTGAACTTCAGGAAGTTGGAAAATAGTGTGAATCGAGATAGTGTGGATATAGTACTTCCTAAGGAGTCAGTTCGGGTTGTATAAGATAGATTTGCTAATACGTTGTTTGGTTGTTTTTTGGGTGATAGACTAGCTTATCCTGTTGTTGAATATTATGTCAAGACTAATTGGTCTAAGTTTGGTCTCCAAAAAGTAATGATGAATGCGGATGGATTTTTCTTCTTCAAATTCAATGATAAAAAAGGGATGTTGAATGTTTTGGAGGGAGGTCCTTGGCTTGTACGGAGTATGCCTATCTTTTTGAACATTTGGTCACCCACAACAAAGCTAAAAAAGGATGATATTAAAGAAGTAGCTGTGTGGATTAAAATCCACAATGTCCCTATTGCTGCATACACGGATGATGGACTGAGCTTGCTAGCTACTAAGTTGGGAAATCCAAAAATGCTTGACTCTTACACGAGTACCATGTGCACTGAATCATGGGGTAGAAGTAGTTATGCAAGGGCTTTGATTGAGATCTCTGTTGAGAATGAATTTCGGGATAACTTAACAATGGCGATACCAGCTTTAGAGGGTGATCATTATGTGACTGAGACAATGCGTGTTGAATATGAATGGCGACCACAAAGGTGTGCTACATGTTGTATTTTCGGCCATAAAACAGATGTCTGCCCTAAGAGAGTTAAAACAGTTAACAAACCTGTGAATTCAGTTGATAATGATGGATTTACTGAGGTCAGAGGAAGGAAGAAGGCGCACAAGGCTGGATTTCCTATGAACAAGCAGAAAACTAAAGTTGAATATAGGCCGGTGGTTAATCAAAAACAACAAAAAGATGTTCCTAGCACTTCTGGTACGAAGGAAAGTGTTGTTAACACGAGTAATTCATTTGGTGTTCTTAATGAGGATGCTGATCCAAGTGAGAAGACTAATGCTGAATCAAGTTCTAAGACTGGCTTTAATGTGTTTAGATCATGGGATTGGACGTCTAATGGTGGTCTTTGTAGCAAAGGAACTCGTATCATATTAGGATGGGATGCGGATATTGTTGATGTTATGGTGATTTCCCAAACTGATCAGGTTATGCATGTTCAATTAAGGTATAAACTTGATAATAAAGCCATATTTTGTTCGTTTGTATATGTTGATAATTACTATAAGAATAGACGGGAGCTTTGGAAGAACTTATGTATGCACAAGGTGTTTGTCAAGGATAAGCCATGGGTTATACTTGGCGACTTTAACTCATCGCTCAATCTGGAAGATAGTATTGCTGGCTCATCGACTACAAGTATTGGTATGAAGGATTTTAAGGAGTGTGTTGATGCGTTGGAAGTATTTGATATTAATAGCATGGGTTTACACTATACATGGAATCAAAAGCCCAAGAAAGGAGTGGGTATATTGAAGAAAATTGACCGAGTCATGGGTAACATTCCTTTTACTGATTTGTTTCCAGCTTCGTGTGCTATTTTCCAACCGTACAGGATTTCAGATCACTCCCCTTGTGTTTTGAAGCTGTCAAGTGCGGTAAAAACTAAACCACAACCGTTTAAATTTGCTAATATCTTGGTACATAAAGCGGGATTTCAAGATATTTTTAGAGATACTTGGGCAACAAATGTTGATGGTGTTAACCAGTTTCGGGTTGTAAAGAAGTTAAAAGCGCTGAAATCACCCATCCGATCATTGTTTTTCAAGCAAGGAAACCTTCATCAGCGTGTCAAGGATTTCAGAAGCAAATTGGATGACATCCAAAGTGCCATTGATCATGATCCTATGAATAGCTTGCTAAGAGAAAGGGAAAGTATGTGTTTAAAACAATTTCAAGAAGCTGCTTTGGATGAGGAACGGTTCTTAAAGCAAAAATCTAAGGTCGAGTGGCTTGCTGCGGGTGATGCTAACACCTCTTTTTTTCATAAATCTCTTAAATGCAGGATTCATAGAAGTCGTATTGATATTATTAAAGATACTGATGGTATTGTTCATGAAGGCAGTAATGTACAACGATCTTTTGTTCAACATTATGAGAATTTTTTGGGTCAAGAAGGTAGCACAAATATGCAGCCTTCTCCTGAGCTTTTTACGAGTAGATTGGATTCGAGTTTAGCTTTGGAAATGATCCGTCCGGTTTCTAATGATGAGATAAAAAGTGCTCTCTTTTCTATTGGTGAAAATAAAGCCCCAGGCCCGGATGGATATACTTCAGCATTCTTTAAGAATTCATGGTCTATTGTAGGTGAAGATGTATCTAAAGCAGTCCATGACTTCTTTCTTAAATGTAAGTTGCTGAAAGAATGGAATAATACCCTTATTGCTCTTGTTCCCAAGGTTACCACTCCCTCTTCTATTTCTGATTTTCGACCTATTGCTTGCTGTAATGTTTTGTACAAATGTATTAGCAAGATCCTTGCTAATCGTATTAAAGATGGTATTAAAGAGGTAGTTAGTATTAACCAATCAGCATTTGTGTCGGGAAGGAAGATTTCTGATAATATCTTACTAACGCAAGAACTAATGCATAACTATCATCGGGATTATGGACCGCCAAGGTGTGCTTTCAAAGTAGATATTCAGAAGGCATATGATACTGTGGATTGGAACTTCTTAAAAGCGGTTTTGTTGGGTTTTGGGTTTCATATAGTTATGGTTGATTGGATTATGCTATGTGTTTCCTCAACATCCTTTTCTCTTTGTATTAATGGTAATATCCATGGGTTCTTTAAAGGTAGAAGAGGTCTTCGCCAAGGTGATCCTATATCACCTTATCTGTTTACCCTTGTTATGGAGATTCTCACTCTAATCTTGCAGCAATCATCCTGTATTGATAAATCGTTCAGATTCCATAATAGATGTGAGAAACAGAATCTTATTAACTTATGCTTTGCTGACGACTTGTTCTTATTTGCAAGAGGTGATCTTAAATCTGCAAAGTGTATTATGGATTCGTTGGAGAAATTCAAATGTATGTCTGGACTGGTTCCCAGTGTACATAAGAGCACGACATTCTTCTGTAATGTTCATGACCATGTTAAAGCTGCAATTTTGAACATTATGCCGTTTGATGAGGGAACACTTCCTGTCAGGAATTTGGGAGTTCCATTGATTTCTTCTAGGCTGTTATACAAAGATTGTAAAATCATTGTTGAACGTATGGAGAAAAGAATTACTGATTGGAGGAATAAGTCATTGCTTTTTCTGGTCGAGTTCAACTCATCATTTCTGTGTTGTCATCCATGCATGTCTACTGGTCTTCTGTATTCATATTACCTTCTCGTATTATTAAAGATCTCGAGGCAAAAATGCGTGGATTTCTATGGTGCCAAGGGCCGATGCAAAGAGGTAAAGCTAAGGTATCGTGGAAAACTATTTGTGTTCCTAAATATGAGGGGGGTTTGGGTATTAGGCGTATTGCAGAGATGAATAAAGCACTTATGACTTCACATATATGGAGCATTCTCACAAAGAGGGAATCCCTCTGGGTGTCTTGGATACATGATTATAAACTGAAAGGTCGTAATTTTTGGGATATTCCTTGTAAATCAGTGAGTAGTTGGGGGTGGAGAAAACTTCTTCAGCTACGGCCCCTTATTCGACAATTCATATGGTCGAAACTTGGTAATGGTCAGAATACTTCTGCATGGCTTGATTTGTGGAGTGATATTGGTTCGTTAGATAAGCTAGTGACTCCAAGAGATATTAAGCGTGCGGGATTTGCCTTAACCTCTACGGTTGCGGATGTTAATGTCAATGGGAATTGGATTTGGCCTACTGCTTGGCTTGATTTATTCCCCGTTCTTATTAATATCCCTCAGACTTCCCTCTCACAGTCCAAGAGGGATGAGTTGGTTTGGAAAGACATGAGTTCTGAAAAACCATTCTCGTCCAGTGTTGTTTGGAATTCTATTCGTAGTAAGGAGCAAGAAGTGAAATGGGTTGAGGTAGTTTGGAATCCTCAATGCATTCCAAGACATGCCTTTATTCTGTGGTTGGTTGTACGTGAAAAACTTTTAACGCAAGACAAGATTCTTCAATGGAGCCCATCGAGAAGAAAATCTATGAATGTGATGTGTTGTCCGTTATGTATTTCTTATTTTGATTCTCATCGCCACTTGTTCTTCGAGTGTAAATACTCATCACAGGTTTGGTTTTCTATTAGAGATTCTGCTGATATGCAGAATGTTTCACCTGCTTGGAGTGAAGTTTTGGACTCCTTGGTTAATAGCCAAAAGCCAAAAGTGATAACTAGTGTTGTTGCTCGCCTTCTTGTTGCTGCTACGGTGTACTTCATATGGCAAGAGCGGAATTACAGGCTTTTTAACGATCATACAAGACCACCTGATATACTATGTAAGACTATCAAAGCTATTGTTCGTTCCAAACTCTTGGGGCTGAAATTTAAGGAAACAGCACGAGTGATGAATGTACTTGATGCGTGGGACATTCGTGGTGACTACTTGGATCAAGATGGCTGATGATTGAAGTTCTTCTTTGTTTTCTTTTGACTATATTTATGTTAATTTTAGCATATAGGTAGTCTTGGTTATTATTTGTTAGAGTGGTTTTTGTTTACATATATGGGGCCTGTCCCGTATATGAACTAGTGTAGCTATCTGCTATGCTACTTGTACTTTAATGTTTTGGGTATTCTAATAAAGTCACCGGGGTAAACCCCTTTACCCAAAAAATAACCTTTTGCTTGTTGTGCGTATCGTTTTGCAGATGGCCGAGACACAGTTCCACAGAAATCATAATTATTTGATTAACTTGGACGTACACCAGGATAATGCAAAAGAGTTTGTTCAAATTCTGGAGTTCTTTCAACGCTCCAGAGTGAGAAGGGTTCTCACTGCTGATCCGGTGATTTATTTGACGTATCTTCGTCAATTTTGGGCAACTGCTAGATACATAGCCGGAGAAAATCGAAGGATTGTAGCTCAGGTGAATAATCAGGTCATCAAGTTCACTCTTTCGGATTTGGTGATGAAGCCCAAGAGGGAGGAGCTAATGGTCCCACCTCATACCCATGCGCTCAGATATGGAGTTTACAGACGGATGGGCTATGTAGGTGAGGCCAACCGAAACACTTTTACGAAGAACTGTCTTCATGGGAAGTGGAAGTTGTTCAGCCACGTGATTTTGGTTGCTCTAAGCAATAGGAAGTCGGGTTACGACAAATTGAATGTCGAGACCCAGTCTCAAGTGGTCTCCCTTGTGCTGAACAAGCCGTATAGCTTTTCTCGTTTCTTCTTCAACAACGTTAGAAGGCAAATTGGTGCAGCTGACGACGAGCGTTTCTTGATGTATCCTAGATTCATCATGATGATTTTGAACGCTCGCCTGCCCAATGTACGACAGGTGGGTCCTGTCGAGCGTGTAACTACCATGCCGAATCGCGTCTTTAGCGATAGTTACTCTTATAGAAGTTCACTCCCACCTCCAGCTCGACCGACAGACAGGCATTTATTCGGTGCTTTGGTTAATCCCGGTTATGTGGCACCAGACAATGACGAGATAGCACACGAAGGGTCTGATGTTGAAGGAAATGTTGCTGCAGCTCCACAGCATGTTCCTCAACCACCACCTGCAGCACACCAAGTTCAACAACAACAACAACAACCACCAATGCAACAACCTCCACTTAACGCTGAAGCCGTTGAAGATTTGTTTTTACAAGTGGACCAGGGATCAGGCAATGTTGAAGAGGCTGCCGAAGTTGCACACCAGCTGTTAGAGCCTAAAGATGTAATCAACCAGGTTCAACAATATGATGTTCGACTCGATCTAGAGGCAGAGATCGACGAGATGTTCGAGGATCACGAGGCCGATGATGAGGCAAGTAGTGATCCTCATGCCACTGAGAATGATCATGATGAAGACTCCAGTGATGATGATGATGGTCATGAGGACCCTTATGAGAGAGCACGTAGGCTTCTTCAAGCAAAATGTGTTGCTCGTTGTGAACGGGAACTGAAGGCTGATGCAGACTTCCAGCCTGAAGAGGAGGATGATGAAGAAGATAGTCCACCACCTCAGCTCAAAAGGAGCAGAAGAGTTGGCGAGGGCACATCTGACACCCATGAATCAACTAGATTCGGTGCAATGATGAATGTGGATGTTGAAGAGGGACAGGGGCGTGAGTCTAAGCATATTCAAAGAGTGGCTGAGGATGTAGCTGAGAGACCTAGGAGGTAGGTAAAGGATTGATGAGGGCTCCGGCTGAGCCATCAAGAACAAGGATTAGACTATCAGCAACAGGGTATGCATTCAAAGCTTAGTTACACTACCGGTGGTTGGAACTTCTGCAATCCAACAACCACATGCATCCATATCCAGACCGTCAGTGTCAACTTCAATAAATCCACCGACTATCCCTCCTAGACCATCAGTGATTTCTTCCCAGCCAAGGAGCTCAAGATCCGACGATGATACTATATCAGGGTTAACAGAAACTCTGTCAAAGCCAGAAGAATCACATCGTCAGGAGCTTGAAGAGCTAAAGGGTAAGAATGCCCAGCTACAGACAAGGCAAGAGGCTCTATAGAAGATCCAATCTGAGACATCTGAGCACCTTAAGCAGATTGCCAAGAGATTGGAGAACCATAAAGAAGTGATAGAGAGCCAGACTGCGGGTCTGACAAGCTTCGATGACGACTATGACAAGCTGAATGAGATCATTGAAAATCTTAAATCTCATGGGGAGATACAGCCAACCTGTAAGGATGATGCCCTTAGGAAGGAAAGAAGAGAGGATGAGGGCGATGATCCGAGCGGAAGAAGGGAAGAGATTCCAAGATTTTCAACAGGCATCAGGATTGCCATATCTCAGGGGGAGCAAAGCCAGGCTGGTGCTGCCGATGTTGGTCCCTCACCAACTAGAGATGTAGTTGTTGGTGTCCAGGAACGACCAACTGTAGTAGAAGGGGTTGGTCATCAGGAGAAACCAGTAACTGATGAGGATACTGGTAGTCTACATTCTGAAGATGATTCCATTTCATTAGATACGAGTATCTTAAGTGGATCATCTGACTCTTCTGACACTTTGATTCTGAAGAACGAGATCCTTGCAAAGTTCGGACACGATAACATGGCATACCAGAATGCAATGGCCGACATGATCAGACCTAAGGATCCAGGGCCTCGTGCTGATCAAGAAAGAGCCCATCGAATTGCTGCAGGCAGAGGCAAAGAGCACAAAGAATCAACCACAGAATCTGATTCAGACAATGAGAAAGAGATTCATGTCAAAAGGAAGAAGAAAAGTAAGAAGAAGTAGATAACTCCTGAAGTTCCTGAAGATGGTGATGGCCAACACTTAGGACGACAGGCGAAGACTTGAAGACCACATCTAGATGCTAGTGTCAAGGGGGAGACTGTTGGTGCACGTCTTTCTGTGACAAAAGCATTCTAGATGTGATATATATTTTGTATTCAAGTCTTGTAATTTATATTGGAAATTACCGTCTGTTAATGAAATTACCTTTACATATGTTGTGATCATATTGGGATCTTTATATATGTTTTATATGTTGGTTTATTGTTTATGTTTTACAGGTACTTAACATGGCTGTAAACAACACATATAAAGGGTAATTAAGTTAATGTTGGATCTATGTTAGATGAAACATTAACTTAAATATTTCTAAGTGTCATTTGAGTGTTCCTTGAAACAAGCAAAATGGGCTTGTAATGGAAATACTCAAATGGTTTGAGTGTTTTTGGAAACAAGCAAAATGGGCTTGTTGTGGGAACACTTAAACACTTTGAGAGTTCTTGGGAACAAGCAAAATGGGCTTAGTCAAAATAACACTCAAACAAGTTTGTGTGTTCTTATAAACACGCAAACAGGCCAAAACCCTAATGGGCTTCCAAGGAAACACGCAAACCAAGTGGGTTTTACGTGTTCCCAGACCTGGCCAATAAATATGAGTGTGTGTATGCGTGTTCAGTAGCACGATGGGATAGAGAAACGAGCAAAATCTTGAGAGAGAAACTACTAGAGCTAAGAACACACAGTGCAGTCGCTCCAGTTTTGCACTGTAGTGCAGACTGGAGTCTAGAAGATTTGTCCAGAAATAATAGAAGTCCAGTGGCTAGTGTACAGTTGACGCCACTGGAGCTTCACTCCAATCAAGATCTAATCAGAACTGAAGACATTCCAGTAGAAGTCGAAGACAACAAGTGGAAGAAAGAAAACATTCATGGCAGCGAAGCCTAGTGAATGTTTTACCCAGGTCAAGACTGGAGAGCTCACTGGTGTAAAGTTTTTACAAAGCTTTACACTGATTACGAGGAAGACCTTTTACCTTGATACTCTATTATCCAGACAATACCATTTGTCTATGATAAAAGTACAAAAGTGTATAAAGGTGGTTGGTTAAAGTACCTTTTACATCGTACTTTAACAGGCATGCTTAAGGAATTAAATGCAATTCCTTAAATGCTCACAACCATATTTATACGGCAAAGTTGACATCCCAATGTCAACCTTTGCCTATAAATAGAGGTCTTCGCATATCCAAGAATTTACCTTCGCATATTCAGACTTTGCAATATTCTTGGTGAACTTGTGCAATATTCTCTCAATCGTAAAAAGGAATATTTCACAACTTTAAGTGTTTCGATTGTAGAAGAGAATTTCCAAGTATAGATCAATTGTATTTCATAGGTTGTTAGGATATTTACATTCTTGTATTATCTTGGTTCCGCAACAACCTTGTAATTTATTTAACATCATTAAATAAATTACACTCGAAAAATTATAACTTGATCTCACCAGTTTACATACTTGTATTTAATATTGTATTGTCATTTACTTATTTGTATTGTCACCTAAATAATTAATCATCCAGTAACTTGGTATATCATTCACTAGTACTGGCTCCAGTCGAGTCCGGTGAACATATTGCAAAGACTCTCACCATTGACATAGAGGTGTCTTCAGTAGTACCATCTCTTGAGTTGAGACTTACACTAACTCACCTTCTGATTTTGGTAAGCAAATCGAGCTCCATGAGACTTTTGCTTTCCCTTTTGCCATCGGTCCTTGGCACCACAAGAATGCCCTCATTTTCTTCTCAAGATCTTTAATAATTTGGCTTGGCAAGACAAATACCGAAGCCCAATAAATATGAAATGATGAGAGAACTGACCTTATAAGTTGTAGCCGACCAGCAAATGATAGTGTTTTATTCTTCCAATTAGTGATTCGGCTCTCCATTTTCTCCACCAAAATTCTACAATCCTTGTAAAGAAGTCTACTCGAAATTAAAGGGACTCCAAGATATCGGACATGCAGCTTTCCTTCCTCAAAAGGCATAACCATAAGATTTGTTTGTTTAACATGATCAGCAACATTGCAAAAGAAGGCCGTACTCTTTGGCGTACTTGGGGTAAGCCCAAACATATCTTTAAAATCGTTTAATGCCTTTATAATTGTTTTTGCTGAGTTAGCATCACCTCTTGCAAACAGAAACAAGTCATCAGCAAAACACAAGTTCATGATGTGATGCTTTTCACAATTGTTGTGAAACCTGAAGCTGGATGTATTTAAGATAGAGTGATGAAGGATTAGTGTTAATACTTCCATTACAAGCGTAAACAAGTACGTCGCCTTCCTTTAAAGAACCCATGGACATTTCCATTTATTACAAGGGAGAAGGATGTCGATCTTACACAAACCATAATCCACTTAATCATTTTTCTATGAAAACCCAACCCGTGTAACACCGCTTCCGAAAAATCCCAATCAAGTGTATCATATGCCTTCTATATATCAATCTTGAAAGCACATCTCGGTGGCCCCGCATTATGATGGGAATTATGAATAATATCCCGGGTTAAAAGTATATTATCTTATATCCTACGACCAGGAACAAATGCTGATTGGTTAATGTTGACTATGTCTTTCAACCAAATAGTGGACTTGGTCATCGCTATTGGTTTTCTTTAAAGATCCGATTGTCAGCCTGTTTAGCTGACCTCAAAGGATTCCAGTCACCCGGCACAACATGTTTATTCTCGGCAGCGATTACAGTCTCGGGTTTGCCTTCATCCTATTCGTAATAATCTTGCTAATGCATTTGTAGATTGTATTGCAACACGAAATCGGTCTGTAATCAGTAACACACGAGGGTGTTTGGACCTTTGGAATAAGAGCAATAAGGGTATGATTTACCTCCTGAAGAAGCTTCCCATTTCGAAAGAATTCTTGAATGGCGAGGCACACATCTTTCCCCACCACATCCCACGAAGCTTTGAAGAAAGTAGAAGTAAACCCATCTGGTCCTGGTGCTTTATTTTCCCCTATAGAAAACATCGCCTCCCTTATCTCTTCGCAAGTAACAGCACGAACCATACCATCCGATTGTGAGACAGAAAGCTTTTTCGCGAAAAGTTCATGTGTTGGTGTGCAACTAGTTTATCCTGTAGGCCCAAGAAATTGTTGATAGTGGTGCACAAACGCCTTAGGAGCTTCACCACCCTCATGAAGGATCCCTTGTACATCCCTAATCACTTCAATACGACTTTGATGATTCTTGCTTTTAACTGAGTTATGGAAAAATGCCGAGTTGGAATCTCCCACCCCAAGCCATTCCACTTTGGACTTTTGTTTAAGAAATCGTTCTTTATCAAGTTGTGCACTTTGATATTCTTTGAAAATCGAAGCCTCCTTTTCAAGTAATTCTGCATTAGTTGGTTGCTTGTCAATTTCAACTTGTAGCTTATCCAGAAATCTGCGCAAGGTAGCCACTTTCACATGGAGATTACCTTGATTTTTCAATAAACGTCGCATATGGGTCTTGGCAGCTTTTAATTTTTTAACAAACTTGAACATATGATGCCCCTTTTCATCAGTCTTCCAAGCATTGGTGACTGCTTCCATAAACTCTTGCTTATGAACCAGAAATTTAAAAACTTAAATGGTTTAGGGCGACTTCTTGCAACCGAGGGCAATTCCAAGATACACGGAGAGTGATCTAAAACTCTATAAGGCTGAAATAGAGCACATGCTGCTGGAAAGGTATATGTAAAGCATATGTTACCCATAACCCGATCAATCTACTTAAAGATACCACCTCTCTTCTTTGGCTTTTAATTCCACGTGAAGTGTAAACCCGAGCTGTTGATATCAAAGACTTCAACCTGATCTACACATTCTTTAAACTCCCTCATTCTAATATTAACATTCGAGGATCCTTGCATACTGTCTTCCAAATTAAGCGCTGAATTAAAGTCACCCAATATAGGATCCCCCAATATAACCCAAGGCTTATCATGGACGAAAGCTTTATGCATACAAAGGTTGATCCACAGTTCTCTCCTATTCTTGTATTAATTGTCAGCATAAACAAATGAACAAAATAAAGATTTATTATCCTCTTTGAATATAGCTTGAATATGAATCACGTGATCAAGATTGTGAAAGAGCCATTATATCAAAAACATGCGTATTCCACCCGATAATAATACAGGTACCTTTTGAGCAATAAGTTACCATTAGAAGTCCAGTCCCAAGTCCTACAGATCTTCTTACAAACGTCAAACAAATTAGACACATCTACATGAGATTCCATAATTGCACAAATAATAAGATGGTTCTCAGAAACCACCTGGCGAACCTCCTTTTCTTTTAGCGGGCGGTTCAACCCCCTAATATTCCAGGAAGCTAGACTACCCATTACAACCATCCTCATCGGGAGTGCTTGCCCCTCAGTATTTGACTCTTTTTCCTTGTTTTCCTTCAGAAAATCTGACGTTTCAATATATATCTCCTCTGTTTCTGAATCATCAGATTCATCCAAACAACTATGCATTCCCTTTTCCTGCCTTTTATCTTGTGGCTCATTTGCTTCTTAGCATCATCCTTTAGGTGGTCAAATGAGTTTGTAGTTGGTACTGGAGTCGAAGTACTAGCCCCATCTGAAGTCTCTTTAGGTTTTATGATCGGCCTATAAATGACTTTGGTCTTTTGTTTTTTCGCTGGAAATCCCCATGCTATCTTATTTTTACTCTTCACTTGCTGAAATCCTTCGCTATCAACCTTAGTATTTCCCTTGGAAACAATTTTGACAGCCTTGGGGCACGTTGCCTCATTATGCCCGAAAAAATTACATTCAAGGCATCTTGGTGGCTTCCATTCGTACTGAACCTTAATTGTCTGTTTAGTAAACTCTTCACCTTCCAGTCGAGGAATAGCAACTACCACGTTATCTTAAAGTCTTGATCAGCATTAAGTTCAACCAATGCCATAGCATAGCTATTTCTCCCCCATGATTCAATATACATATATGTCGTGTATGCATCTAGCTTCTTTGGGTCACCTACTTTAGATATAAGCATACTTAGACCGTCATCCATGTAAGCTACCATTGTAACATCATGTAGTTTAACTCAAACCGGTACAGTTGCTAATTCATTTTTTGCAAATTAATGTTTGGATTCCAAATATTCTAAAATTGGGGAACCACGAATAATCGAAGGGCCATTCTCAAGTACATAATGCATACCTGCTTTCGAACGAAATTTGAAGAAATAAAATCCATTCGAGTCCATCATGATACGTGAGAGCCCATGCTTCACCCATGCATTCTTGACAAAATTGTCAATGGCAGGAAAAGCAACTCGTTTTCCAAGAAAAATTCAATATAACGTGTTATCATATCGAGCACATAATTCTCTCATGGACTCTTTTGGTAAAACAACATCAATTCCCTCCACAAGAGTACTAGTTTCAATTTTCCGCAAGTTAATCTTCCTCTTTCCATTGCCACCCATTCCATGTGTGCCTTGTAATTTCTCAGCTTTAGTGGCTGGCTTATTGGAGTTTCAAAAACTGGAGCATTAACATCAGAATTAGATGATGGTGGAGGATCAGGCATTGGCGTTTCATGAACGGAAGTACCAGATTTTTGATTAATCGGGTTCCCGTTCTCATCCAACTCTATACCCGGATGCATAAACCCACCTAAAGGATGTTCATCCAACTTGAAAGAAACTCTTGGTGAACTCTGTCGACTAACGTTATCATGTAACTCATCAGATTCCACGTTGGTTTCATCCTGCACTTGGCTAGTATCTACCTTCTCACTAATCAAATCAATAGGAGTTTTAATAGTAGTATTAACACCACCACCTGCAGATCCAGCATTACTTGAAAATGGCGACTTAACAGAAGGCGTAGCATCACTTTTGTTGTCATTAGGACCCTTTCTTGGGTTTTTCAATATCGATCGCACTGTTGGCCTAACCTTACCATCAATATTCTTAATTTTTGAAGCAAGACTAGGGGGAACCCCTTTGGAATTTATCGATCTCTCCATTAATCTCAGTAAATCATTGCACACAACAGAATTCAATCAACACTTGAAGAAAAACTATATGAAGAACAGCAAACAGAAACGAAAACCCTAACCCTAGGCAAGAAAAACCCTAGAAAATTAATCAATCCCATTAATCAATTAACAAGCTCAATTGATCTAGCTGGACTAATCAAGTTAGCCGCGATCACAAATCTGTTAATCAATCAGAAGAAGGGAAAATCAACTAGGGTTTCACAACAGTAAAAAGGAAAAAGAAAACCCTATAAAAAACGTAAATCTAACCTAAAAACAGTAAACTAGATATGATCAAAACACCTAGAAAGATACATTGATCACAAATAGCTTCACAATGGTTATATACATAATTTCATCTTTTAAAAAAAAATCCTTTTTATAATGAAATGAATGACTCCTAGATACATAATAACATAATAAAAACATAACCCATCTTTTATTTCATCAATAATCCCACTTATTCTAGCAACCCATAACCTTAGAAACCAATATAATTATAATCTACACATAAATTTGAAAAACAACTTAACCATCATTTATATAATCACCATCATCATCTCAACCCCTTTTGTTTAATTACTTTTATAATCATTAGTGTAACAACCGTCACCTGAGCGCTTCGTCTGACTATACTTTTCCGTTCGTATAAGGTCAGTAATTGTTGTGACAACCATCACTTGAGTGTCTTGTTCGTTTCGTTCATGTACGTGTGATTATAGTGAGAATAAATAGATTAAGTTCATTTACGAGTACAATTTTAAAACCTTATATATATGAGTTTAAGCGAGTTCATGTTCATTCGAGTTTCAACAATGTTTAAATATTGTGGGAAATTTTTCCGAGAGTTCGAGATCAAAAGGAATGCTAGTTGTCCAGAGAAATGCCAAATAAAGTGAAAACACTTAAAATTAAACCAATTAAAGATTTATTATCAAATATGGTCATATTTATAGTAGTTTGAAAGTTATTTAAAAGTTACAAACAATTATTTCGACAAAATAAATTAACGAGCTTCGGGCTTTCTAAAAAAGTCGAGTCAAACGAGTTTTGCTAGGGTCAAAGGAGGTCAAATTCGGTCAAAGCAAGGGAACAACACAAAACCCTAGCCTCCCTTTTCCCTCCCTCACTCTTCCTCTCTCCCTCCTCTGTTTCTCTTGCGGCAGTTTTCCCTCTCCTTTTCCCTCTTACAACCGAAAATCAACAACAATAATCATCATCTTCATCTCAAGTTTTGGTAAGAAAATTAATGGATGTTAACCCTAGATCGTTTCTAATATAGATTTCATGCATAAATCTCATGTAAATCGGATTACCTATATGTTGTTACTCGAAAATCATCAAAACCGAAAATATATATAAGAAATAGATACAAATTGGTTGAATTTAGGCTAGACCAGATTTCTAATCGTGTTGTTTTGATCTAAATACCCTCTGATTTCGTTGTGGTTCTTGTAAATTTCGTGCTCAAGATCTGGTCAAATTCATTAGTCTTCTTCTTTGTCAAATCAGATTTAGGGTTAGGGTTTCTGATTATTGTCTTGATGTTCCTCTTCATGTCCTTTTGTTCCCGTATTCTGTTTCTTTTCCTTACTAACCTAATCAAGTTCAATGGAATAATTAAGCTCAATGGATTTAAGGTCAAGAGATTTTTAGTGTAATGAGTCGATCAGATCTGTTTTACCTCAATATGTTTTTAAGTTCAATATAATTAAAGTCAAAGGATTTTAGCTTCCTAGAGTTATAAGGTCAAAGGGTTTTAACTTCAAAGACTTTTAAGTTCAAACAGTTTTATGTTCAAAGGAACTTCAGAGACTTTTAAGTTCCAATAGTTTTAAGTTCAAACGAATTTTAACTTCAAAGCTTTTAACCTCAAAGCGTTAACTTCAATGGAATAAGTCAGGCCCAAGAAATTAAGCTCAAACAGAAATCAAGTTCAATGAGATTAAGTTCAAAGAGTTTTAAGGTCAATGGAATTTAACTTCAAAGGAAATTAAGATCAATGGAATTTAACCTCAACAAATTAAATCAAATGTTCCAGTGTTCATTCTTAGGTTCTATTCTGTCATTGTCAATTGAGTTAATAAGAAAAATCTTAAGACTTTAAACAATTAATTCGAGATTTCGGACTTGAACATTATAAGTGTTTTTCAAGTAAACATAATACGACATTAAACATGGCATAATGGCATTTCTTAAGACACTAGTATAGGACATAGACTTGTACAATTAAGTTCAAGTACTTACTGTGTGATTTGTGGAAGTGTAAGTCATTTGGATTATTCGTGTGCATACTGTAAGTTGACATTTATTGTTCAACTTATTCATCTCGTCAGGTGAGTTCCGTAGCCCCTCTTTTTACAGGTTTTGGGGTGGAAAGTATAATTATTTTTCAAACAGTTTTGTCGATTCCTGTTTATGTTCAATATTGAGCCTGTGCGTATAGAGTTACTTGTGCCAGTTTTTTATTTATTTTTAGAACGGCTATATTTATTAAAATAAATAAGGTGGCGTCTAGCAAAGTACTAGACGTCAAATACAAAGTACAATTACATGTACAATATCTAGGATAAACGAAACAATAGACCAATATCCTAGACACTTCTTGAGACTTGAACTGTGAGGGATGCAAAAAGGGTGAAAAAACTCGTCGAATGAGAGACGAGAAAAACCCGCACCAACAGAGGCCGAGCCACCGGTTTTCACTCTGTGGTGTTTTTGGTGCAAACCCATATAAGTCCCAAGGGAAAATGTGATCACAAATGACTATTCACCAAGGAGACTCACCGAACCAAGCAAACTACATAGCAAGAAGAGGGTTTTTAAACCAATCATCTCGCGTGACACATACATGCGATTGAGACACGATAGTGTCAAATAAGTAGTGAGGTCGTTTATGACTGGAGGAGAACACACAATCATTTCAAAACTTCCAGATGTTCCAAACCATGCAAAATATAACAGCTTCCGTGCACATCCTTTTAGTAGTCTTAATATTTGTATCATCGAGATGTTCAAGCCAAGTAGCAATCAGGTTCCATAATTTATCAGCAACCTTACAAGTCAAAAATAGATGGTGAGTAGTTTCAGGTTCAGCCAAACATAAAAGGCATAATATGGAAGGTATATCAACACCCTTGCTAGAGAGATTGGTTAGAGAGGGAATTCGGTTATGCACAACTCTCCACACAAAGATGTTCACCTTCTTAGGGACGAGCTTACTCCATCTAGTAACAACCGAAGCTTCAGGTAACACATGGTCATCAATGTAGATTCTTGTTTCCTTGACAGAAAACCCGATGATGTAAGATAGGTTCCAAACCCATCGATCCTCATTATCACTGAGCGCTATGTCATTGAGTCCCATCGATAGTTTCAGCCATTTGCTTTCCTCAGCCCCTCCCCTAAGAGGTCTTCGCCAATATGAAGAAGTTTGATTACCATGAAATAACCTGGTATTATGTTCCTTCATCCCTAGTTTCTCTCTCTAGATAGGCGATCTACTTCTCCTTCATCCCCTGGCCTAGAATCGATTAACATTACTGATTAAACCTCTTATATTCGTGTTCTATCAATGGAATCCGATTATGATTAGTGTGTTATGTTGATTTTAGGTTTAGGGTTTTCTTTTTCTTATATCCGCCGACTCTAAATTCTGTCTGATTTTTGTGTTTGGTTAGCGTGTTGGGTTCTATTGGATTACTACTTGATAGGATCTTTGATTTTACCTGGCTATCTAATCATTCATAGGGTCAGCGGTTTTTTAGGGTTTTATCTAGTCTAAGGTTTTCTTGTGTTTTCTGCTAGTGGGTGTCGTGGTTCTTTGGTAATTTAGCATGGTGTTATTTTGTGTATGAAGAGCGATAATGCATTTGATCTTAAAGCTCTTGAGGAACGTTTTAAATAGAATTAGACAGGATACAATGTCTGGTAAGAAGAAGAAGAATGGAAGCCCTCTTAAGGGTGGAAACCCTAATTCGGATAAGGTAAAAGATGGCGACTCAGCCAAGAATAATGATAATATTGGTGGGACTACAAATTCTAGGACACCCACAAACATTGATATGATGGTGGATGGTGCAGGAGTAGTAAATGATAATGGCAAATTGAAGTCTTCACAAAATCAGCCATCACCCATGGTTGAAGAGGTTCGAAGTAGTAAGGATCCAAGTATCCCTTATCGACCTAATGGCCTTGCAATCCCTTCTGGTCTGAATGATAAACACTCTGAGAAGAAAGCTGATATGAATGATGATAATGGTGCTAATGCTACCTTTAAAATTGCAATAGATGAAGAGGGAGATGAGGTCATTGAGATATTGGATGGAGGGGCGGAAAAAGCGACTCTTGCTACTGATGTTTACAATCAGGGAGTCAATGGCCATGAGAAAAATAAACAACATGTGCTAGATGATGTACAGAAGCTGAAGTCCATAGAGGAAAATGTTACTGTTTCGTATGGTGAACCAAAGCAGCCATTGTCTTACGCTAGTATGGTGCAGAATGAAAAAACTAAAGAAAATGCAAAAAAGGTAAATTTTCGTTCTTTGCATGTGGATTCAATAATGGATGGTATTGACTTGTTTATTCCGAAGGAATCTGTAATTGAGGTCAATAATAGGTTTGCAAATATGGTTTTTGGTTATTTTCTTGGGAAGAGGCTTGCGTATCCAATTGTGGAAAATTATGTTAAGAATGCATGGGCCAAATATGGTTTACAGCGAGTAATTATGAATGCATCGGGATTCTTCACCTTTAAATTTGCAGATAATGCAGGTATGGTTAAGGTGATGGTACAGGGACCTTGGTTGATTCGATCTGTGCCTATTATCTTAAATGTTTGGACTCCAACTACAAAGTTATCTGAATCTAAAATAACAAAGGTTCCTGTGTGGGTTAAATTGTACAATGTGCCACTGGTTGCTTTCACAGAAGATGGCCTCAGCATGTTAGCAACTAAAATAGGAAAACCGATGATGCTAGATTCCTATACAAGTACTATGTGCTTGGAGTCTTGGGGGCGGAGTAGCTATGCTCGGGCACTAATTGAGTTGGACGCTTCTAATGATTTGAAGAGTGAGCTATCTATTCGTATTCCAAACCTTCACGGGGAGGGTTTTATAAGTGAAATAGTTAAGATTGAGTGCGAATGGCAACCTCCACGTTGTTCAGTTTGCAAAATTTTTGGTCATGATGATGTTCATTGTCCATTACAAAAAAAGGTGGAGCCGGTTGTAACTACTCAACAAGAAGAGGAATTTACTAAAGTTGTTCGTAAGAAAGGGAAGGCGAAAATGCAACAAAACGAAAAAGAGCTTGCTGGTATTCGACTACAAAAATCAAAACCACAATTGGTGTATACGGTAAAGCAGCCATATGTTATCAAACAACCTTCTTCTAATCTCCAAGAGCATAATACAAGTCAATCGGTTGGAGCATCGTCTAGTAAACCAAATCAGCATGTCCCCCTCAATAACGCTTATGATTTGTTAGCTGGGGATAATGCTGAAGTGTTCTTGAATGGTGATGGTTTAAAACAAGGTCCTTCAGCTACCATTGAGGAGGATGATGATGAGATCGAAGTTACTTATGATGAAACAGCAGATTATATGGCGAAACCTGAGGGGGCAAGCACTCCCGGACAAGGGGTTTCCAATGTTTAGTATCGCATCTTGGAACATTAGGGGTATGAACCACACCCCCAAACAAAGTGAGGTTCGGCAGGTAATAAATGAGAATAAGTTATCTGTCTGTGCTATTCTCGAGTCTCATGTTTCTGTTTCCCAACTTGATAATATGTGTAATAAAGTGATTACTAATTGGAGCTGGTCTTCGAATGCTTCTTTATGTGAAAAGAATTCTAGAATTATTCTAGGATGGGACCAATCTGTGGTGGATTTGATGGTTATTTCACAACACAGATCAAGTGATACATACTCAAGTTGTTTTTAAGGCTAATAAGTTTGTATGTGATAAGCTGTGACAACTCGTAATTAATTAACATCGGGTTAGTCCTAATCTCAATTAGACAGTCATTTGACGTGGAACTTATTAGACTTTTGGACTTTTGACTTAGTCAAAATAGACGTATCTTGATGACGTAGACTATTAGCTATCTAGACGAATGCCGAGTCTTTAAAATAACTTTAAATTAATATTTAAAGGTTATGTCTTGAACAAAATAATTAGACTGTCTAGACTTAATATTATAAAGTTCCCTTTGACGAAACTTTATTGGCTTGTCTTGACTAAAATAAGACGAGGGAAAATACCTTTACTTTACATTTTGACTTTTAGGTCAAACGATATTTAATCGTAAGCATTTTACCGAATTAAGGGTATAGAATATTGTCAAAAAGAAGCCACATGGGCTTATTTTGGTTTGAAAGGCTGGGAGGGAACCAACAAACCCCCCCATCACCCCCTTTTCTTATTTTTGCCTGACAAAACACACACACACACACACACAGAACACACAAAATTCACTACTTTATGCTCTAAATCATTTTGGCAAGGAGAAATCAAAGGGAAATCAAAGCAATTAATCATTCTTCCAATAATAATTAGGGTTTTGGCAAGGATCAAAATCATCATCTTCATATTTCTTCTTATTTCTCAAGAACACCATTTGGTAAGTAACTTTCTCAAACTTTGATTTGGTTTAAATTCAATTAAGGGTTTGTTTTCAGTTTTGATTATGGAAATGGGAAGCCTTTAAATTAGATATGAAATTAGGGTTTTGATGATAAATGGATATTTTGGCTTAGAATTTGGTTTTGATATCAAAATGATTGAAATGGCGAAATGGTTGGCGAAATGTAATGTTTCCAGGTCTATTGCACTTGTTGAAACTTGTTATAATGAAAGGATTTTAGTCGAAAAACGATTTGGGCTTGTCTGCATATTTGCACCTGCTGGTGCTGGCTGCAGAATGAGGCCACTGCGGCGCAGTGGCATGGGCTTAGTCCCACTGCGGCGCAGTGGCTAGGGCTGGTTTGTGCATTTTTAGCTCACTGCGGCGCAGTGAGCTTGGCAATGGCTCACTGCGGCGCAGTGGCCATTCTCGGCCCTTTTGTTCATTTAGCCCACTGCGGCGCAGTGAGCATAGTTCTGGCTCACTGCGGCGCAGTGGTAACTTGCTGGAACTTTTGACTTTTCATTCAAATTTAGTAATAAAAGACGAACTTGAGTCAAATAATATTAAACACTGAATCACATTCTCGGTAAAGGCATTCTAGGATTGATAGCTAAGTAGTGGTACGTAGGATACTTGTCGTCGTGAGATTTGATCCTCACCATTGGTACTTTTATCCTAGGTTTTGGATAGACGTGGAGACTAGACTGCTCATATTCTCGGACTACTCATTCTTTAGCTCGTAGACTGCTAAGGTGAGTTTATGGCGCCCTTTTCCTTTTACTTTGGGCCTGAAAAGCATGTACTGTATACACGATTACTTTATAAATGATTTGTCTTTGTCTATGCCATGAGATTTGGTAAATTAAATCATTTGTCTTATGTCTTGCCATGTTGACGGCTGTCTGAAAGTGTGTATACATGTCTTACGGAATATTGAACTAAATGACTTTGACTTGCCATGTTGGCGGCTGACTAAATTGTTCTTTGTGTTTGACGAACTAAAATGATCCCCTTTATGTAGTTTTACCATTATGAGATTTTAATGGTAGTCTTGTCAGCTTTCGTACCTGACAGTCTTGGTTCTGGTCCGTACCCCACTGTAGACGGGAAATCCTGTACGAGGCATATTATCTTTGTCGGACTTCGGTCTGTACAGTCATATATTATCTTTGTCGGACTTCGGTCTGTACAGTCATATATTATCTTTGTCAGACTTCGGTCTGTACAGTCATATATTATCTTTGTCAGACTTCGGTCTGTACAGTCTTAATATCTTTGTCGGACTTCGGTCTGTACAGTCAGCATATAATTGTCGGACTTCGGTCTGTACAGTCATGTCTTATAATTACGTGTAATGGTGTTATCACAATGGCGACAAAACTATTGTCAACATACCGTAGGCGTGGTGGGTACGCCGATGGTACACCCTATATATAAGCGTTGAAAGTATGTTGGAAGTAGAAGCCTAAGTGGTTTAGTCTCATTGCCGGATATCGATCTCGGCAGTCCTGTCTTAAATAACTACAACAAACGACGATTGATCTTTTAGTCAAACACACTATAAACTCACCAACTATTTCGATAGTTGATCCTCTCAAATTTCATGCTTTTCAGGTGACCATCAGTAAGTCTTGGAATCGTCTTTGGCATTATAGGGCCAATCTTTTGACTTTGGACGTACAATTAGCATCAGACATTGAGGACTCTCATGCTTTTGGCTTTAATTGTATTTGACTGTCCAATTTATATAACTTGTATTCTGTGGGCCCAGTTCCAAATGAGGATGGCTTGTATCCGTATTTTGGGGTCCACACTTGGAACGATTGTACTTGTTTTAACTTGTATTGGTATAAATGGATGTAATTTCTATTAACCTTCTGATTAGTATGCAATTCTTTGTTAACCCTGTATTTCCGCTACAACGGGGTGTGACAAAAATTGGTATCAGAGACACAGGTTATAGTTAATACCGAGTTTTTCCGCTGGAAAAACTCAATCTATAGCCATTTCGTTTCAAAAGGGAATCTAAGTCTATTTAGGTTTAGGATACTTATTTCAGGAGTTATATTATTTGTCTATAATTAGACCTAACTTGATCAACTACGTCCCGATTATGTAAAATAATATAAGGCTCGAAATAAATATCTTAGATTTTGTATATACGTTATAGTTTGAGCTATATTCACAACATACTGTAGATGTGGTGGGAAGGCTGCGGGTGACCCTATATATAAACATTGAAGGTATGTTAGGAATAGAAACTCAAATCGTATGTGTATGCATAAGGTTTATATACGTGATAGTTTGGATTATATTAACAGCATATTTAAAATGTGGTGGGAAGGCTGCGGGTGACCCTATATATAAGCATTTCAAATATGTTGGTAATAGAAACCCAAACCGAATGTGTGTAATCTAGACAAAGATTTCTTTAAAACTCATTTGCGTACTGTATCATCCATTTGAGACGTACTGCCTTATCCATTTGACTTATATGGATTCTTTGACTATCTTTTCAGACTAGTCATGTCGGATGGAGTTAGCTCAAATGCTGTTGTACCTTGTACACCTCCAGTTCCTGTCTTGACAAACTCCATTCCTTATGTTCCTGACTCTTATGAAGAGGAACCAATGGAGGAATCGGGCAATGAATCACGCCCTATCAACCTTGTTTCATCTTCCAGTGAATCTGGAGGCGAACATGTGTCTATCCATGTTCAATCATCTGTAACACCGGTATCTCCATATCAGAGGAGGACTACCGAGGGAGCTCATTTGCCTTATGCTCCTAGAGACCCTTATGCTCCTGGTCCTTCTGCACCAGTTCAGGGCAACAGTGGACTTGGTCTTTCATTCTTTCAGGGAGATCCATATGCGGCGGGTCCCTCCAGAGTGCCTGTCTACAACCCAAGTGCTGTTATGCCAGTTGCATCTGCAGCTGATAGGTCGGAATATTATCGCCGACAATTGTCGAGGATGAACAATTCCCTCATCTGTACAAGGGAGAAAATAGAGAATCAAGCTCAGGCGTTGTCTGGAGCTTATCATCAGGCGGAGGAGGCGTTGACTGTTGCTAGAGAGGGGAAGGAAACTATTGGGAGGTTGATCTGGATACTGTCTGTTGTGGTGGTGTTGGTGGTGGCTTTGCTGGTCGTTGTTATTTACAAGATGTAATTTTGTAATAAGTCTTTCTATATTGTAAGCCTAGAACTTATAACAACTCGTACTTCTGTACTTTGAGTTGTAATCTTTTGGTGGATGTATTTCCCACGTGTCTATAAATCGTATTGCTCCGACTAAGTAGTCTATCGTTGTGGATGAAGTTTCCCACATGTTTTTGGACTGTACATACCTGACTATGTAAAATTTTGAACATCAATGAAAATACGATTGTCTTTTGGCTTACTTACTTGTTCAGACTATGTCAACTGCTTATTCTTAGCTCTAGAAATATGATTTTTCATATTTTCTTGTCTTGTCTAGTACATAAATTCATACAAGTCAGCAATTTGTGACTTGCATTGTACTGTCATCTGTCTTGCAAAGCTACTTTCTATTTAACCTATCAAGGAAATCTCTAAATGACATTTTTGTTCATATCTTAGACTTATGGCTCCTAAGACGAAAAGCAAAGTTCAGAAAAGACTCCAGTCAAGAAAACTGCACCAAAGAGAGTTACTCGATCCACTCCTTTGAATAATGAAGCTGAACAGGAAGAACCTGTAATCCAGCAAGAACCAGAAACTGCTACTGTCCAGGTGAACACTGGTCCTGGACCTACCCCAAATACTGGCGGGGATAATAATATGGCAGCATTTGTGACGCAGCAACTGTTGGCCGCCATGCCTACTTTAGTCGCACAGATTACGGCAAGCCTGAACGCAAATTATAACCATCATGCTGACAATAGTAACAATGTCGAGCCTACTGCTGAACAGATTATTCCTCGAGTGCATCTGCACGGGACTGACTACAAGACCTTCACTTATTGTAAACCAAAAGAATTTAATGGTACCGAGGGTCCGGTAGGTCTAATCAACTGGCTGGAAAGCATTGAGGCAGTGCTCCATATCAGCCGTTGTGCCGAAGAGCACAAAGTGGAATATGCTTCCGCTCAATTTCAAAAGCACGCACTGTCATGGTGGAACGAGCAGATTAGGACTCGTGGCCGAGAGCCGGCATATAGCATACCTTGGTTGAACTTTAAAAGGATGCTCATGGAAAAGTACTGTCCTCGTGAGGAAGTACAGAAAATGGAAGGTGAATTCTGGAATCATAGTATGATTGGACTAGACAATGAGAAATACACAACTCGTTTTCATGAGTTGGCTAGACTAGTTCCTCGAATGGTAGATACGGAGGAGAAATTGATCGAGAGATACTGTTATGGCTTGTCACCTGATGTCCGCAGGTTGGTAGCCGCTTTTAATCCTTTGACTCTTCAAGCGGCAGTCAGTGCAACCAACCGGATGGTGATAGACTTGAAAAGAACCCCTGGTTCTTCGGTTGGAACAGAGGGGATCAAGAGAAGAAACGATCAGGCCTCTAGTAGTGGGTTTGGTGACGACGGAAATGGCAAGAGGTTTAAGACTGTTAGAAACTTTGCAGTAGTCACTCAGGACGTCACGAGGTACACTGGTCCAGACCCGAGATGTAACAGGTGTGGTCTCCATCACCGGGGAAATTGTCCTACTTGCAACCGTTGTAAAAGGACAGGACATCTGGCAAAGTTTTGTAAGAACAATGCACCGGCTTCATGTTACGAATGTGGCAGCGAAACCCATATGCGACCCGCTTGTCCACGACTCAATCTAAACCCGAACAACAATGCTATAGTTCCCGTGAGGAACAATGCGTGGGACAATCAAGCTAGGAATCAAGAAGGACAAGGCAGAGGTCGAGTTTTTGCTTTGGAGGCTGCTGATGCATGACGTGGTCCCAAATGTTGTGATAGGTACATTCATACTCAATAAACATTATGTCTTTGTGTTATTCAACTCCGGTGCTAATAAAAGCTTTATATCCTTAGAATTTAAATCTCGAATCAATATAGTAGCTATCCCCATGAAAGAAAATTTTATCGTCAAATATGTAAACGGTCAAAAGTATGTTGCTAAAGATCATCTGGTAAATTGCAATTTAACATTGTCTGGTAAAACCTTTAAGATAGATCTTATTCCCATAGAACTAGGAAGTTTTGACGTGATAGTCGATATAGACTGGTTGTCTAGAGTTCGCGCTGATATTAGTTGTTACGAGAAGGTTGTGAGAATACCTCTACCGAATGACGAAACATTGATAGCGTAAGGAGACAAGTCAGGGAAAAGTCATTGCTTACGCTTCAAGACAGCTCAAAATCCACGAAAGGATAGAGTTTTGGATGATCAAAAGGAGGCCCTACAACCAGGGCGTATCGAGAGGAAGCATTGTGGAATGCTGAACGTTTGTTTGAATTGGATGGCGATGGAATCCGACATGTTAAGGGCAGGGTGTGGATTCCCAAGTATAATGGACTTAGAGAACTTTTAATGAACGAAAGTCATCGATCTAGGTATTCAATCCATCCTGGCGCTGACAAAATGTACCATGGACTGAAGGACTTTTATTGGTGGCCTGGTATGAAAAGAGATATCGCCACTTATGTCTCGAAGTGTCTAAATTGTTCAATGGTCAAGGCGGAGCACCAAAAGCCTTCTGGACTTCTCCAACAACCCCAAATTCCTGACTGGAAATGGGAACAGATTACTATGGACTTCATTACGAAGTTACCTCGAACCCTGAAAGGATACGATACTATTTGGGTCATTGTCGATCGATTGACGAAGTCTGCTCATTTCATTCCAATTCGGGAGACTGGAAGATAAGGAAATTGTCTCAAATATACATTGAAAGGATTGTATCTCTTCATGGCGTTCCTTTGTCTATCATCTCTGACCGTGATGGTCGTTTCACTTCACAATCATGGCGATATTTTCAAGACGCCCTAGGCACTCAATTGCACTTAAGTACGGCTTACCATCCACAGACGGACGGACAAAGTGAATGTACCATCCAGACTTTAGAGGACATGCTTCGGGCATGTGTCATTGACTTCAAAGGTAGTTGGGATACCTTTTTGCCGTTGGCTGAATTTTCATATAACAACAGCTATCACACTAGCATCAAATGCGCGCCTTATGAGGCTTTATATGGACGAAAGTGTAGATCTCCAGTCTGTTGGCTTGATGCTGGAGAACGTCGTTTATTTAAATATGGACTAGTTCAGAAGACTACTGATCAAATTGTCGAAATTAGGGCACGGCTGAAGGCGGCTCAAGATCGTCAAAAGAGCTATGCCGACCGTAGACGGAAACCACTTGAGTTTCAAGTGGGAGACAAAGTCATGTTAAAAGTGTCACCTTGGAAAGGCACTGCACGTTTTGGCGTACGAGGGAAACTTAGTCCTCGTTATATCGGACCATTCGAAATTGTTCAAAGAATTGGTTCCGTGGCTTACAAGCTCGATTTACCTAAGGAGCTAGAACATGTTCATCACACATTTCACATTTCGAATCTTAAGAAATGTCTGACTGATGAGACTTTAGTCGTACCTGTCGAAGAGCTGCAAGTGACTGACTCTCTTCAATTCGTTGAAGAACCTGTTGAAATTTTAGACCAACAGCTCAAACAACTTAGACGTAGTCGTATCAATTTGGTCAAAGTTCGTTGGAACTCAAAACATGGTCCCGACTTGACTTGGGAACGTGAAGACTTTATGAGGAATAACTATCCTCATCTTTTTACTGAGCAAGACTTGATTTCGGGACGAAATCCTTAGAAGTCGGGGATGCTGTGACAACTCGTAATTAATTAACATTGGGTTAGTCCTAATCTCAATTAGACAGTCATTTGACGTGGAACTTATTAGACTTATGGACTTTTGACTTAGTCAAAATAGACGTATCTTGATGACGTAGACTATTAGCTATCTAGACGAATGCCGAGTCTTTAAAATAACTTTAAATTAATATTTAAAGGTTATGTCTTGAACAAAATAATTAGACTGTCTAGACTTAATATTATAAAGTTCCTTTGACGAAACTTTATTGGCTTGTCTTGACTAAAATAAGACGAGGAAAAATACCTTTACTTTACATTTTGACTTTTAGGTCAAACGATATTTAATCGTAAGCATTTTACCGAATTAAGGGTATAAAATATTGTCAAAAAGAAGCCACATGGGCTTATTTTGGTTTGAAAGGCTGGGAGGGAACCAACAAACCCCCCCATCACCCCCTTTTCTTATTTTTGCCTGACAAAACACACACACACACACACACACAGAACACACAAAATTCACTACTTTATGCTCTAAATCATTTTGGCAAGGAGAAATCAAAGGGAAATCAAAGCAATTAATCATTCTTCCAATAATAATTAGGGTTTTGGCAAGGATCAAAATCATCATCTTCATATTTCTTCTTATTTCTCAAGAACACCATTTGGTAAGTAACTTTCTCAAACTTTGATTTGGTTTAAATTCAATTAAGGGTTTGTTTTCAGTTTTGATTATGGAAATGGGAAGCCTTTAAATTAGATATGAAATTAGGGTTTTGATGATAAATGGATATTTTGGCTTAGAATTTGGTTTTGATATCAAAATGATTGAAATGGCGAAATGGTTGGCGAAATGTAATGTTTCCAGGTCTATTGCACTTGTTGAAACTTGTTTTAATGAAAGGATTTTAGTCGAAAAACGATTTGGGCTTGTCTGCATGTTTGCACCTGCTGGTGCTGGCTGCAGAATGAGGCCACTGCGGCGCAGTGGCATGGGCTTAGTCCCACTGCGGCGCAGTGGCTAGGGCTGGTTTGTGCATTTTTAGCTCACTGCGGCGCAGTGAGCTTGGCAATGGCTCACTGCGGCGCAGTGGCCATTCTCGGCCCTTTTGTTCATTTAGCCCACTGCGGCGCAGTGAGCATAGTTCTGGCTCACTGCGGCGCAGTGGTAACTTGCTGGAACTTTTGACTTTTCATTCAAATTTAGTAATAAAAGACGAACTTGAGTCAAATAATATTAAACACTGAATCACATTCTCGGTAAAGGCATTCTAGGATTGATAGCTAAGTAGTGGTACGTAGGATACTTGTCGTCGTGAGATTTGATCCTCACCATTGGTACTTTTATCCTAGGTTTTGGATAGACGTGGAGACTAGACTGCTCATATTCTCGGACTACTCATTCTTTAGCTCGTAGACTGCTAAGGTGAGTTTATGGCGCCCTTTTTCCTTTACTTTGGGCCTGAAAAGCATGTACTGTATACACGATTACTTTATAAATGATTTGTCTTTGTCTATGCCATGAGATTTGGTAAATTAAATCATTTGTCTTATGTCTTGCCATGTTGACGGCTGTCTGAAAGTGTGTATACATGTCTTACGGAATATTGAACTAAATGACTTTGACTTGCCATGTTGGCGGCTGACTAAATTGTTCTTTGTGTTTGACGAACTAAAATGATCCCCTTTATGTAGTTTTACCATTATGAGATTTTAATGGTAGTCTTGTCAGCTTTCGTACCTGACAGTCTTGGTTCTGGTCCGTACCCCACTGTAGACGGGAAATCCTGTACGAGGCATATTATCTTTGTCAGACTTCGGTCTGTACAGTCATATATTATCTTTGTCAGACTTCGGTCTGTACAGTCATATATTATCTTTGTCAGACTTCGGTCTGTACAGTCATATATCATCTTTGTCAGACTTCGGTCTGTACAGTCATATATTATCTTTGTCAGACTTCGGTCTGTACAGTCAGCATATAATTGTCGGACTTCGGTCTGTACAGTCATGTCTTATAATTACGTGTAATGGTGTTATCACAATGGCGACAAAACTATTGTCAACATACCGTAGGCGTGGTGGGTACGCCGATGGTACACCCTATATATAAGCGTTGAAAGTATGTTGGAAGTAGAAGCCTAAGTGGTTTAGTCTCTTTGCCGGATATCGATCTCGGCAGTCCTGTCTTAAATAACTACAACAAACGACGATTGATCTTTTAGTCAAACACACTGTAAACTCACCAACTATTCGATAGTTGATCCTCTCAAATTTCATGCTTTTCAGGTGACCATCAGTAAGTCTTGGAATCGTCTTTGGCATTATAGGGCCAATCTTTTGACTTTGGACGTACAATTAGCATCAGACATTGAGGACTCTCATGCTTTTGGCTTTAATTGTATTTGACTGTCCAATTTATATAACTTGTATTCTGTGGGCCCAGTCCCAAATGAGGATGGCTTGTATCCGTATTTTGGGGTCCACACTTGGAACGATTGTACTTGTTTTGACTTGTATTGGTATAAATGGATGTAATTTCTATTAACCTTCTGATTAGTATGCAATTCTTTGTTAACCCTGTATTTCCGCTACAACGGGGTGTGACATAAGCCTTGGGCACTTTTTGGTGATTTTAATGCTGCTCTATTTCTTCAAGACAAAGCAGTTGGTACTTCAAAGGTTGATACTACTATGAGAGAATTCAAAGAATGTGTCGATGAAATTGAAATAGTGGATGTTAATAGGAGTGGTTTGCATTTCACGTGAAATCGGAAACCAAAAGGTAGAATGGGTATCTTGAAAAAATTGGATCGAATCATGGCAAATCAGGTCTTTTTGACTGAGTTTGCTGGAGCACATGCTTTATTTCAACCTTACAAGTTGTCTGATCATGCTCCTGCGTTGCTGAGTTTTCTTATGGCTATGAGATTTACACCTAAACCTTTTAAATTTCCTAATGTCCTTGTGTATCATTCTGATTTTAAACAGGTTGTGATGGACAATTGGAATAAGGAGATCTCTGGCCATCATATGTACAGGCTGGTGAAAAAGCTAAAATCTTTGAAGCAGCCATTTAGAAAATTGATGTTTAGCAAATGTGTTGAGGAGATTGAAGTGTTGGACATCAATAGCAGTGGTCTCCACTTTACTTGGAATAATAAGCCAAAAAAAGGGATTGGAATCTTTAAAAAGATAGATAGAATAATGGGCAATATGAAGTTTGTTGATGAGTTCCCGGCTGCAAACGCCCTGTTTGAGCCATATAGAGTCTCCGATCATTCGCCATGTATTTTAAAACTTCCATCTATTGCAAGATCTCGACCTAAGCCCTTTAAGTTTGCGAACTTCATTGTGCATAAACCGGGTTTCAATGAGGCAGTGGAACGTGATTGGAATATGGAAGTGCAAGGCCATTATATGTTTCGAGTGGTGAAGAAACTCAAATCTCTTAAGAAACCGATGCGTAAATTATTACAGAAACAAGGCAACTTGCATAATAATGTTGATAGATTGAGGAAGGAGCTGGATGCAATCCAAAAGTCGATTGATACTAACCCTTTGGATGTGCAACTTCGACAACTTGAAGCTTCATGCCTAAAAAACTTTAAGGAAGCTCAGTTGGATGAAGAGAGATTTCTGAAGCAAAGATCGAAGGTGGAGTGGTTGGATGTTGGTGACGCTAATTCGACCTTCTTCCACAAATCCTTGAAATGCAAAAATCATAGGTCGAGGATTGAAGTTATCAAAGATGCTGCTGGGAATTTCCATGAGGGAGGGGACGCACCGATTGCTTTTGTTGATCACTATACCAACTTTCTTGGTACGAGTACACCTGCCTTGCAAACCCCCCCACCTGATTTGTTTTCAAAAACTTTGGCCCATGAACGAGCCACTTCAATGATACGTAATGTCACAAATGATGAAATAAAGCAGGCTATGTTTTCTATTGGGGAGAATAAAGCTCCAGGTCCAGATGGGTATACTTCGGCTTTTTTCAAGAGCGCTTGGGATGTTGTAGGGCATGAAGTTTGTTTGGCTGTTCATGAGTTTTTTAGAAATGGAAAACTACTACAACAAATAAACCACACCATCATTGCCTTAATTCCAAAGGTTACCACTCCTTCCTGTATTACTGATTATAGGCCTATATCTTGTTGTAATACTATCTATAAGTGTATCAGTAAGATTATTACGAACAGGATAAAGGAAGGGTTGCACGAAATTGTTAGCATTAATCAATCAGCATTTGTGCCAGGAAGAAGAATATCAGATAATATCTTGTTAACTCAGGAACTTATGCATAACTATCATAGGTGTAGTGGTCCGCCTAGATGTGCATTCAAGATTGACATTCAGAAAGCCTATGATACGGTTGATTGGCATTTTTTAGAGTTGATATTGAAGGGATTTGGTTTTCATCCGATGATGATCAAATGGATTATGATTTGTGTGTCCACGACATCATTCTCATTATGTATCAATGGGAACTTGCATGGATATTTTAAAGGAAAGCGTGGATTGAGACAGGGCGATCCTATGTCACCTTATCTATTCACTTTGGTGATGGAAGTACTAACGCTTATTTTGAATAATTCTGTTTCAAATGCTTCCAGTTTCAGGTTCCACAATAGATGTGAAAAGCTGCAAATCACGAATTTATGCTTTGCTGATGACTTGTTTATCTTCTCTCGGGGTGAAACTAGATCAGCAAAAGTCATCATGGAGTCTCTTAATCTATTTCGAGACATGTCTGGCCTAGTGGCAAGCTTGACTAAGAGCACGGTGTTTTTCTGTAATGTTCCTGATCATGTTAAATATGCTATTCTTGCTATCATGCCATTTGAGGAAGGAAGTTTACCGGTCAGATACCTTGGAGTCCCTCTAATTTCAACTCGTTTATTATATAAGGATTGCAAGATTTTGGTCGAAAAATTAGAAAAGCGGATTACGGATTGGCGAAACAAATCCTTATCTTTTGCTGGGCGACTTCAATTGATTAACTCTGTGCTATCATCTTTACATGTATATTGGGCATCAGTGTTTATTCTCCCAAAACGTATTATAAAAGAATTGGAAAGCAAAATAAGGGGTTTTTTGTGGAATCAAGGAGAGTATGTTAAAGGCAAAGCTAAAGTGTCATGGAAAGCTATTTGTCTACCAAAATCAGAAGGAGGACTTGGTATTAGACGCATCGCTGAGGTGAACAAAGCTTTAATGGTCACACATGTTTGGAGCCTACTTAACCATCGGGAGTCCTTATGGGTTAAATGGATCCATGCGTATAAGATTAAAGAGAGAAATTTTTGGGATCTACCAATTCAAGCGAACTGTAGCTGGAGTTGGAGGAAGCTATTACTCATTCGTAGTCAAATAAGGCATCATATTTGGACTAGAATTGGTAATGGTTTAAACACTTCTGTTTGGTATGATAAATGGGCAGATTTATGTCCTATTCGAACCTATATTACTCCTCGTGAGATTAGTCGTGCTGGATTTAATCTTGGGGATTCTGTGGCTGATCTTCTAGATGGGAGAAATTGGAAATGGCCGGTGGCTTGGCTTGACTTATTTCCAATATTAATTGATCTCCCCAATATCCACCTCTCACCAAATACTCATGATGCATTACTTTGGAAATCTTCTGATGGGAAAGAGATTAATTTCTCTTCATGGGCTGTTTGGGATACCATTCGTACGAGGCAGGATGTGGTTCCTTGGCACAAAGTTGTTTGGTTCTCACAGATGATACCGCGTCATGCTTTCCTTATGTGGCTGCTGGTTCAACGTAAATTGAAAACTCAAGACATTATTATGTAGTGGAAGAGTGGAGAAAATATGAACTACAATCTTGTGTGCTGCCCTCTTTGCCAACAAGGACCGGATTCTCATAACCATTTATTTTTTGAGTGTTTCTTTTCATCACAGGTTTGGCTTCGGGTTAGACACTTGGCTCAAATGCATCAGATTGATTCGAGATGGGATGATATATACTCATGGCTGATTCCACGAGCTAAGTCAAATTCGGCAAGAAGCGTGATTGGGAAATTACTAGTAGCTGCTTCTGCATATTTTATATGGCAAGAAAGAAATCAGAGGTTGTTCTCTAACACGTCTCGAACCCCTGATCAGATTCAAGACTTGATTGCATCTACTGTTCGATTAAAGCTTGTTACTTTGAGATTTAAGAACACAACTCAAGTTGATCGTTTTGTACAAGCGTGGAATTTGCCACGTCAGATGGTTGTCTTTGATCATATCAGGCGCTAGAAGGCTTTATTTCTTAGATTTTATTTTCACTTCATTTTAGGTTATCTTGTAACTTATATGTAGTGTTGCTTAGCTTGATAACTAGTATAGCTTATATGCTGTAAGCGAGTTTCACATATACATGGCATGTCATGTGTATGAATGAGTATGGTACTTCAGCCATACTACTTGTTTTGTAATGATTTTGGTGATGGTATAAAATTCACAGGGAAATATCCCATTAACCAAAAAAAGGGAAATCTTCACGACAAAGTTATTAAACTTCGGCATGAGTTGGATGAAGTTCAAAAAGCCATTGACAAGGATCTTCTCAATGTGGATCTTAGGGAGGAAGAAGCAGCTTACTTGCAGGCTTTTAATGATGCGGTATTAGACGAGAGCGATTTTTAAAGCAAAAAGCCAAGGTAAATTGGCTTCGGGTTGGAGATTCAAATTCTGCATATTTCCATAAGGTCATTAAAGCTCGGAAATTGAGGAGATGTATAGACTCTATTACTGATTCTCATGGAAACCGATTTGATGGGGATGGAGTGGGGCCTGCGTTTGTAGCTCACTACAAACAGTTTCTTGGTTCTCCGGGTATAGTTTCCAATTTGGATTCTAATGGACTTTTCACCAAAAAATTATCAAATGAACAGGCTATCCATATGGTGCGTTCTGTTACTAGTGAAGATGTGAAACAAGCTATGTTTGACATGGGAGATGACAAAGCACCAGGTCCTGATGGATACTCTGCTGCTTTTTTTAAACAGTCTTGGGACATTGTTGGATCTAATCTGGTCGAGCGGTCCATGATTTTATTCAGAGTGGCAAACTTTTGAAAGAGGTTAACCATACAATTTTATCTTTATTGCCTAAAGTTGCTGCCCCATCTCGGATTTCTGATTTTCGGCCTATTTTACTATGTAATGTGACTCTTAAATGCATTACTAAGATCATAGCGAATAGGATTAAGGATTGTCTTTCTGAGCTAGTTGCTTGCAATCAATTCGCGTTCATCCCTGGACGAAATATTCCAGATAACATCCTTTTAACGCAAGAATTGATGCATAACTATCACTTGGATAGAGGTACTCCACGGTGTGTTTTAAAGGTTGACATCCAAAAGGCATAGATACAGTTGATTGGAGATTTCTGAAGAGAATTTTGATTGAATTTGGGTTTCATCCACAAATGGTTCATTGGATTATGGTTTGTGTGGCAACGTCTTCTTATTCAATCTGTATTAATGGTTCTCTACATGGTTTTTTCCCGGGTAAAAGGGGTTTGAGACAGAGTGACCCTTTATCTCCTTACCTCTTTACACTTGTCATGGAGACCTGACACTTATGCTTAAAAGGAGAGTTCGTAATTCAGTAGACTTTATTTATCATCCAAGGTGTGATATGCTAGACATTATTAACCTATGTTTTGCAGATGATCTTATTATATTTTTACATGCGGATGTGGCTTCTGCAACGGTTATTATGGACACTTTGGAGGAGTTTAAACAAGCATCAGGTTTGGCGCCTAGTTTACCCAAGAGCACGGCATACTTCTGCAATGTACTTAATCATGTAAAGATCTCTATTCTATCTGTACTGCCTTTTGAGGAAGGAATCTTGCCCGTGAAATATTTGGGTGTGCCTCTTGTATCCAGTCGACTGATTTATCAAGATTGTAGAGAGCTAGTTGTAAGAGTTCAAAACCGTATTTCTGATTGGAAGAATAAGTTCCTCTCTTTTGCGGGAAGGCTACAGCTAGTTCAATCTGTTCTATCTTCAATGCATGTGTATTGGGGAACCATGTTTATGTTACCAGCAAGAGTTATCCATGAGATTGAACATATCATGCGTGGTTTCTTATGGTCACAAGGTAGTCTACAGGGAGGCAAATCTAAAGTCACTTGGGATGTTGTTTGCCTTCCGAAAACCGAAAGGGGTCTAGGAGTTAGAAGACTTTATCATTCTAATGTTGGTTTGATGGCTGTCCATGTGTGGAACCTCCTATCTAGAAAAGAATCCCTATGGGTAAAATGGATACATGTATATAAGATAAAGGAAAAAAACTTTTGGGAGATTCCATGTAGGGGTAATTTATCATGGAGCTGGAGAAAAATACTACAAATTAGATCGTTAATTCGTGATTTCTTTCGAGTTCGGCTTGGAAATGGGCTCAACACTTCGGCTTGGTTCGACAACTGGATCGACCTGAGTCCTCTTTCTAACTTTTTATCATCTCGTGTTATTCATAATGCAGGTTACCAACTTGATGCATCGGTACCTGACTTGATATCTGAAGATAGTTGGACGTGGCCACCTGATTGGGCTACTAAACTTCCAAATATTGTCTTGCCTAATCTTATTCAAGATTGCTCGGATGAGTTGTGTTGGAGGGACATAAATGGTTTAATACAAGAGTTCTCGGTTAATCAAGTTTGGGATGCTATTCAACCAAGGGACAATGTAATTCCGTGGTACCATCTTGTTTGGTTCGCCCAGTGTATTCCTAAACATGCTTTTCATTTATGGCTGGTTATGAAGGGTAAGTTGAAGACCCAGGATTTACTAAGACCATGGGATGTTGCATCAGGAACTCCTATGGTATGTTCGCTTTGTGAATTGCAAGCTGACTCGCATACACACCTGTTTTTCGAGTGCCATTATTCTACGCAGGTTTGGAAAGGAATATGTACACGTGCTGATCTTCCTTCGTTCTCTAATGAGTGGAGTTCTATCGTGGTTTCGTTCTTGGGGTTTGCAAAGAAAAAGAACGCAGCAGATATTATTTCAAAAATAGTTCTTGCGGCGACGACTTATTTCATACGGCAGGAACGTAATACCAGGTTATTTCAAAAGCAGAAGATATCGTCACAACAATTAATTGAAGTCATTGCCTCTACTGTGTGCATGAAGCTCTTTTCATGCCGATTCAAGAAGAGTGGAGGCATTGGAAAGATATTGGATACTTGGAAGCTACTTGGATGGCTTGTTAAACCAATTAATTCAGGATGATACATTTTTTTTGGTATTTGTTTTTTTATGCTCCTAGCCTTACAAGATGCTAGGATGTTTCGTTTGATTGTTAGCATGAAAGTGGCCTGTCACTTTTCATGGTTTTGGTTATTGCATTTTGATGCTTGTTTCATGTAATAGTCGTATTGACATTTCATTCAATGCGCCTGAACTTTTCATTGATGTATATAAATCTAACAAGGGGTGACGGCCTTTTTACTGGAAAAAAAAAGAAGAAGTTTGATTACCATTTCAACGATCCGACACAACACAATTTTTTTGTTGCTCCAATCTATAAAGTCGTGGAAACCGTAGCTGAAGGGGCGTATTTCCAAACCATATATCATGCCAAAATGATGCTGAGCAAACCATTACCAATATTTATGGATAAAGAATTAAGAGGAATAATGCTCCTGTCATGTAAATCAATTGCAACTTTGGTGATTTGGTGCCAAATTCCGTATTTCACCCCACTAGTAGTAGTCCAAGACCAAAATGACACTGGATTATAAAGGTTCATTAAAACTTTAACCCACAATGCGTTTGGAGCGTTAACATATCGCCACCTCTATTTAAGCAATAAAACTTTATTAAGAGCATCAAGAGATCAAATTCCAAGACCGCCACAATGTTTGCTTGCCTATTCTCTTTCCCAATTAATCCAATGCATTTTTCTCGTCTATTCATTGCCTCCCCAATAGAACTTAGCACATAACGATTCAAGTCTTTTTTTAACAACATTTGGCATACGAAACAAAGACATATAATATGTTCCCAAAGACCCAAGAACCGAAGAAACAAGGGTAGCTCGTCCGCCAATAGATAAGAGACTTGCCTTCCAGTTAGAAAGACGCTTGGAAAACTTATCAACAATCGGTTTCCACGAATCAAATTTAGACATATTTGCCCCAATCGGAACACCCAAATAAGTGAATGGGAATGAGTCTTTAGAACAACCAGCAACTCTAGCAAAATGGTCAATATCCGACCCCCGAACCCCAACACCATAGATCTTCGACTTTTGTAGATTGATTTTTAGACCAGAGGTCATATGAAAACAAGAAAAAGCCAACATAATGTTTTGCAAATTTCCTCCGCTCACTCCCCCATGAAAAGTACATCATCCGCATAAATTAAATGAGACAAAGAGATATTACCAAACTGGATACCACGAAAAAGGCCAACATCTTTTAGGTCTTCCAAAGCAACATGCAAACCTTCCATTGCCAAAAGAAAAAGAAAAGGCGCAATTGGGTCCCCTTGACGAATACCTCGTTCAAATGAGAATTCGTTTGTGGGGCTTCCATTAAGAAGGATAGATGACCTTGTAGAGTACAAACATCTCGAAATCCACTAATCCACCGACGTCCGAAACCCATAAACGATAGGATAGACAGTAGATAGCTCCAATTAAGTGAGTCATAAGCCTTAGCGATGTCAAGTTTAAGAAACAAAGCTTTTTTCTTCTTCCTTTTAAAATGTTCTACTATCTCGTTTAGAATCAAAGGCCCGTCAAGAATATTTCTACCTTTTCTGAAAGCAGGTTGTGTAGAGCTAAAAACCGAATCCAAGACAGAAGACAACCTGTTGACAAGCACTTTTGCAATGATTTTATACTGAACGCCAATTAAACTTATCGGCCGAAATTCATCAACAGTAATAGGATTAGGAACTTTAGGAATGAGAGTGATAAAAGACGAATTGCATCCAGGAGGAAAATATCCAGTTTGAAAATACCGGACCACAAAAGCAAACACATCTTCCCTAAAAATATCCCAGTACTCTTTCACAAAGCCAAAAGTGAATCCATCTGGTCTCGGAGTTTTATCATTGCCACATTCCCACACAACCTTTTTAATCTCAGATTCGCTTACTTGGCTATCCAAATATTGGACTTGTTCAGAGACAACAATTTAAACCTTGCACTCCTGGAAACCAAATTGACACATTTCTGACGTTTGAACTTAAGAGAAAAATGATCAAAAAAAACTTGCTTAACCTCAGGAGGATTTTCCATCCATCTCCCTCCATTTTTGATTCCATGGACAGCCAAATTCTTTATAGATTTAGTTACATAAGCGTGGAAAAAACGTGAATTTTCATCCGCTTCAACTGCCCATTTCATTTTGGATTTTTGTTTGATATCAAGAGAATCACGCAATTCAACATTCAACATCTTATGCACCAAATCCTTTCTTTTGATCCAATAGTTTGAATCAGTTCCCCCGTTGTCACGGACTTTGTCTAATTCCACAAGCTGTTCCTTGAGAAGCTTCACATCATCCACCTTTGTTTTGGCCAGAATCCATTCTTTAATGTCTTTTTTGAGATGCTTAAGTTTCAATCTGAATTTAGTGATAGGACAATCGACATTAATCATAGAACTATTCCATGATTGTTTTACGAGTTCCCCAAAACCATCAACAAAACAAAAAAAAAAACCCTAATGCTCTCTCTCTCTAGCATGGCGATTTCATCCTCTTTTTTCTTCCTGGATTCGTGCCTAAACTTCCTGCTTAACGTGATCATGGATGTGATTCAATCACTTTGTTGATTGAATTAGATTTGTGTTTGCATTCTCTAGGAGTTTTCGTTCGTTTTTAGGGTTTTTCTTCTTTTTCGTCTAACCTTTGAGATCGAGTTGCTGATATTCTAGTTGATTACTGATCGGAATCTGTCGGTTTATGGTTTGGTCGACCATCTACCTAGAACTAATTCTGGTTATTAATTGATCAAGGGTCCAGTTCTCGGTTTTTAGGGTTTCTAGAGTCTAGGGTTTAATTACTGCTTATTCGTTTATCTTTCTCCTAGTGTTTTCTTTGTGTTCTGGTTAGTGATGAATGAAGAGAGCTTCTTCTAGTCCTGAGTTTAGTCTAGATACTTTACGTTTACATTTTGAAAAGATACGTAGTATGACTGAATCTGGAAAAAAGAAACCTGTTAGGGTTTTGAGTCGTGAAGAAAACCCTAATATAGTTGCTGATAATATAAGTTCTGGTTCGATGGATGATAAGTGCGTTCAAGAAAAGAAGAACAATGATACATCTCCGATTGACGTTCATCATGAAAAGTTGAATAAAAAGCAGGAGGTCCCACCTATGCCTGATCCTCCTACTGATCAGAATAATAAGTCTGCTGCTCCTACTGATCAGAATAATAAGTCTGCTGGTGGGTCAAATTCAGGTAATGGTTCTTATGCTTCGGCGTTGAAGAAAGATAATGTGCAGAAAAAAGTTAACTTTAGGTTCATTAGCACTGAAGCAGGTAAAGATGGTATTGATTTGGTGATTCCTCTTGAGTCAGTAAAGGAGGTAAATAATAGGTTCTTGAATTCTTTGTATGGTTATTTTCTTGGTACTCTTTTGGCATATCCTGTGGTGGAGAACTATGTAAAGAATGCTTGGGCTAAGTTCGGATTGAAGAAAGTGATGATGAATAGTGTTGGGTTCTTTTTCTTTCAGTTTGAATCAGCAAATGGGATGAAACAGGTCCTTGAAAAGGGTCCTTGGATGATTCGTTCAACTCCTATATTTTTGAATGAATGGACTCCTAACACTTGCTTGACTAAACATGAGTTGAAAAAGGTTCCTATATGTTCCTTTAGCTGTGTATACGAAGGATGGATTAAGTATGTTAGCTTCAAAATTGGGGAGACCGGTCCTTCTTGACTCTTATACTAGCCAAATGTGTTTGAGTTCGTGGGGGAGACATAGCTATGCTAGGGCACTAATTGAGTTGGATGCTTCTATTATATGGAAAGATGAACTGGTAATTGGAATTCCCAACTTGAATGGGGATGGTCTAACAAAGGAAGTAGTGGGTGTTGAATGTGAATGGGAGCCACCTCACTGTCAACATTGCAAAAATTTTGGACATGATGATCTTGGCTGTCCGTTACAAGTTAAGAAACCAAAGGAAGCAAAGGGTAAGGAAGTTCAGAATGATGATGGATTTATTACAGTGAATCGGAAAAAAGGAAAGGGAAAGGCTGCTGGTGAGACATGGATTGAGGGTATTAAGCTTAATAAACCTAAACCCAATTGGATTTATCAGAGGAAACAAGCAGAAGCACCAGACCCCATGCCTAGGAAGCCTCCTCCTAGTTCTGATCCGAAAGGACCTGGTCCAAGTAATGTTAACTCTGATCCAAAGATATTTAAGCCAAGTTCTTCTAATATTAATACTAGTAATTCCTATTCGGCACTGGAGGATGATGATGGAAGTATGCCTGATGGTTTGCATAAGTCGGATTATGTTACTGATAGCGATGATGATGAGGTTCTGGTGGATGAATCCGTACAGAATACGAATAGGCCGGTTGGTTCTATAGGGGCAAGCACTCCTGCTTCAACGGTTCCTAATGTATAATTTTGCAGCTTGGAATATTTGGGGGATGAACCAAACCCCGAAACAAAAAAAGGTTCGCCAAGTGCTTTCAGATAATCAACTGTCTGTTTGTGCTATCTTAGAGTCTCATATTTCTAGCATAAAACTTCAAAAGCTGTGTAATTCTATTTTTGTTAATTGGAATTGGGTGTCAAATGCATCAATATGTGTTAAGGCACCTCGTATCATTGTTGGTTGGAATCCTGTTGATGTCGATCTTATGGTGATAGATCAGTCTAACCAAGTTGTCCATGCTCAGGTAATTTTAAAAGCTGATAAGAAAGTGGTTATGTGTTCCTTTATATATGCACATAATAGTTATATTCGAAGAAGAGTGTTATGGCATAATTTATTGGTTCATAAGCAATTTGTTGGCAATAGTCCTTGGTGTTTGCTTGGGGATTTTAATGCTACGTTGAGTCTTGGTGATCATGCAAGTGGTACCTCTGTTATTGATATTTCGATGCGTGAGTTTGGTGAATGTATCACAGATATTGCTGTTACGAATGTTAATAGTGTGGGTTTGCAATTTACTTGGATTCAAAAACCACATGGTGATCATGGTGTGCTGAAGAAGTTGGATAGGATTATGGGTAACTCATTTTTTGATTCAGCTTTTCCTGGAGCTATTGCCATGTTCCAGCCGTATAGGATTCTGGATCATTCTCCTACTGTTTTAAGGATTCCTATGGCTGCTAAATTTCGTCCTAAACCATTTAAGTTTGCTAATTTACTTGTTTATCATAAATGTTTTAGGGACGTTGTGAAGGAGGGTTGGGTGTTGGAGGTTTCTGGTTTTCCAATGTATCGAGTAGTACAAAGGTTGAAAGCTCTTAAAAAGCCTATGCGTAAACTTCTGTATGATAAAGGTAATTTGCATGATAGGGTTATTAAATTAAGAGGAGAGTTAGATGAGGTTCAAAAGGCTGTGGATAAAGACCCTTTTAATAAGGTTCTTCGAGATGAAGCTGTTATTTATTTGCATGCTTATAATGAGGCTGTTCTGGATGAAGAAAGATTTCTGAAACATAAGGCTAAAGTGGAATGGTTACGGGTGGGTGATTCTAATTCTGCTTATTTTCATAAGGTGGTTAAAGCTCGTACTGCTCGGAGTAGAATTGATGCAATTATGGATTCTAATGGATCGGTGTGTGATGGGGATTTAGTAGTCTCGGCTTTCCTTGGTCATTATCTTCACTTCCTAGGACAGGCTGATCCGGTTAGTGTTCTTAATTCTAATGATTTATTTTGTAACACTTTGTCTCATGATCAGGCTGTGTCTATGGTGTCCCCGGTTTCTGCTGAAGAGGTTAAAGAAGCGATTTTCTCTATGGGTGATGATAAATCTCCAGGACCTGATGGTTATTCAACATGTTTCTTTAAAAGTGTGTAGGATATTGTTGGTCCTGATGTTACTCTTGCGATTTAGGATTTCTTTATTCATGGTAAACTCTTGAAAGAAATTAATCATACGGTTATTGCCTTGCTTCCTAAGGTTTCTTCTCCTTCTAGAGTTACTGATTATAGACCGATTTCCTTATGCAATGTGTTGTTTAAATGCATTACAAAAATAATTGCTAATCGGATGAAAGGGGCATTGGAGGGTTTGGTTAGTATTAATCAGTCTGCGTTTGTTCCGGGTAGGAGTATATCAGATAATATTTTATTGACTCAGGAATTGATGCATAATTATCATCTAGATAGAGGTCCACCTCGGTGTGCTTTAAGGGTGGATATATAGAAAACCTATGATACGGTTAATTGGGATTTTTTGAGGAGTTTTCTTATTGGTTTTGGATTCCATGAGCGTATGATTGGGTGGATTATGGAATGTGTGACTACTTCTTCTTTTTCGATCAATATAAATGGTAATCTTCATGGATTTTTTCGTGGGAAACGAGGATTGCGACAGGGTGATCCCCTTTCACCTTATTTATTTACATTGGTAATGGAGATACTTACCTTGATTCTAAAAAAAGGGTACGTGATTCTGTTGATTTTTCCTATCATCATAATTGTTCTGCACATGAAATTATAAATTTGTGTTTTGCGGATGATTTGTTTATTTTTATGCGTGGAGATGTGGATTCTGTCAAAGTGGTTATGGAATCTTTGGAGGAATTTAAGCAGGTTTCTGGGCTTGCTCCGAGTTTGCCTAAGAGTACTGCATTCTTTTGTAATGTGCTTAATCATGTGAAGTTGGGGATCCTTGCGGTTCTTCCTTTTGAGGAAGGTAATTTACCTATTCGATATTTGGGTGTACCTTTAGTTTCATCCAGGTTGATGATTCGTGATTGTAAGGTATTGGTAGAACGTGTTAAGAAGCGGGTTGATGATTGGAAAAACAGGTTTCTTTCATTTGCTGGGAGATTGCATTTGATCTCTTCTATGCTTTTGTCTTTACATGTCTACTGGTCTTCTGTTTTTATGTTGCCATCTAGTATTCTCCTTGATATTGAGCAGATTTTGAGAGGTTTTTTGTGGTGTCATGGGGAGTTGCAGAAAGGTAAGACGAAGGTGGCTTGGGGTAAGGTTTGTTTGCCTAAAGAAGAAGGGGGTTTGGGTTTACGCCGTTTGGAGGAATTCAATATTGCCCTTCTTTCTAAGCATGCTTGTAATTTGATTGTCCGTAAGGAGTCCTTGTGGGTGAAATGGATTCATACGTATAAGTTAAGGGGTAAAAATTTTTGGGAAATTTCTTGTCATGGTAATCTTACTTGGAGCTGGCGTAAGCTTTTGCAGATTAGGACAATTCTTAGGCAGTTTTTATGGTTCAAACTTGGTGATGGTAAAGTGGCTTCCACATGGTTTGATAATTGGTGTGAACATGGTTTTCTATTTTCTTATCTGTCTCCTCGGGTCATTACTAATGCGGGTTTTCTCTTAAAGATTCGGTGAGTGATATTATTGTTCAAGGTGTTTGGAAGTGGCCACCTTCTTAGAGAACCAGAAAAAACCCTTTTCTCACTACCTATGTGGCGATCAAGACCTCCTTCCCATGCTTCCATACGAATTTTGATCTAGATTATCTTGTTAATCTGTCTCCTCGGGTCATTACTAATGCGGGTTTTCTCTTAAAGATTCGGTGAGTGATATTATTGTTCAAGGTGTTTGGAAGTGGCCACCTTCTTAGAGAACCAGAAAAAACCCTTTTCTCACTACCTATGTGGCGATCAAGACCTCCTTCCCATGCTTCCCTACGAATTTTGATCTAGATTATCTTGTTAATATGTCCTTCACACCAATCTTGATTCGTTGAATCTTGTTTTGGTTGATGTGCATGTTAGAGATTTCTCTATTTCGATTTTTTTAGGGTTTCATTCGTTTTGTTTTTTTGTAATCGCCCGATCCTATTTTTTTCCTCTTTCTCTGATCTCATAACAGGTCTGTCTGTTCGCGGCTAACTTGATTAGTCCAGCTAGATTTAGATGTCCTGTTATCGGGTTAAGAGTTTTGGGACTTAAATTAGGGTTTTTAGGTTAGGGTATTTTTTGTTTCTTGCTTGCTTCGTTCTTCACGTAGCTACTGATTTCGCTGTTCTAGGGTTTCTTGTTGCATGGTTTCTTTAGTTTATGAAGAGAGATTGTTTATTTGATTTCAAAGTAATTGAAGATCGTATCAATAGATTAAAAACAGGTGGTGGGTCTAATCAGCCACCTGTTGAGACGATGTCTGGGAAAAAGAATAAAGGAGGGAATCAAAAGACTAGCCCAAGAAAAAAGGGGAACAACACCGGTTTGGCTGATGAGGGGAAAAAACCTATAGGGAATGAGGAGAAAGTTAATAATTCAACGAGTGATAGGTCAGGTGGTGGTACTCAACCCACCAAACAAACTCCTGATCTTAATAATGAAAATTGTAATGCTTATGGAACTGGTTTTCCAATGGATAAGGAGAGCATGCCTAAAAAAGTTGATAATGATCAGACTTGTAATGAAAAGGATACACCCATTGAAAATGCAGCTGCTACTAGTTCTGGAGAACCATCTGAAGCAATTAATATTGATAAACACCATGATATTGCTGATCATGAAAACCCTAATATTGGGGTAATACCTGATATTATTAATAAAGGGAAGTCGTCTATGGATGTACCAACTTCTGGTGAAAAATCTGAGAATAATGGGGTGAATGTGCCGGCATCCTATGCATCCTAATTAGCTGGAAATACTGCACAACATAAGGTGAACTTCAGGCTACTCAAATCAGATGTAAAGGTAGATGATGCTGATATAGTCATCCCCCTGGAATCTATCCGTCAGGTTCAATCTCGTTACACGAATGTCTTAGTTGGTTATTTTTTGGGAGACCGATTGGCGTTTCCAGTTGTTGAATACTTCGCGAAAACTTCTTGGGCAAAATATAGGATGTCTAAAGTGATGATGAATGCTAATGATTTCTTTTTCTTCAAATTTAACACTAAGGAGGGAATGGAACAGGTACTTAATGGAGGACCTTGGTTGATACGAAATACTCCTATTTTTCTGAAAATGTGGTCTCCCGTGGAAACTCTTAAAAAAGAAGAATTGAAAACTGTTTTAGTGTGGGTAAAAATGCATAATGTCCCATTAACGGTCTATTCTGAAGATGGCCTAAGTTTGTTAGCTTCTGCAGTGGGCACACCTAAACAACTTGATAATTACACTACAACTATGTGTGAGAATGCTTGGGGACGCAGCAGCTTTGCTCGTGCTATAATTGAACTTAATGCTGAAAATGAACTTAAAGAGAACCTGGTTGTTGCAATTCCAAAATTGGAAGGTGAGGGACATATCCGGGAAACAGTTAAACTTGAGTATGAGTGGAAGCCCCCGAGATGCCCTACATGCTGCATTTTTGGCCATGAGTCTAACAAATGTCCAAAAAGAGTACATCTAAAAGAAAAAGTAGTTACTGAAATGGATGAACAGGGTTTCCAATTGGTTAAGAATAAGAAAGGGAGAAAAGGTATTCCTTTACATAAACCGAAGCCTACTTTTGAATATCGTCCTAAGCAAACTACGAGTGAAACCACAAGTGGTACTGCTAAGAAGGCTAATAAACCTGCTGATGCTAGTGGCCCAAACCCTCCTCCTATTAAGCTATCAAATACATTTGATACACTTGATTCGGATAATTGTGAACCTGTCCATATGAGTAGTGAACCGAAAAGGGGTGGTGAGCCATCAAATTCTTATTCAGTTGAGGTTGATTCCGAGGGTGATGAGGTTATTAATATAGTTGAAACTGAAACTACGGAATTCATGGGTAACCAATCAGACACATTTCCATCTGAGGGGGCAAGCACTCCCGGTTGTCATGGTTCCAATGGGTAGCCTTGCCTGTTGGAATATAAGGGGCTTGAACCGGCCCTGAAACAAAGGGAGGTTCGACAGGTGATAAATGATAATAATCTTCAGATTTGTGCAATATTGGAGTCTCATGTTGATTTATCTCGATTGACTAAGACTTGCAAAAACATTTGTAGGTCTTGGGATTGGACATCAAATGGTGGTGTGTGTAGTAAAGGTACTAGAATTATAATTGGTTGGAATGCTGATCTTGTAGACGTCATGGTATTATCTCAGTCTAGCCAAGTAGTTCATGTCCAGATTGTGTTTAAGACTGACAAAAAAGCTCTCTTCTGTTCTTTTGTTTATGCTGCTAATTATTATAAGGAAAGGAGAGACTGTTGGCAGAATCTTTGTATGCATAGCCGATTTGTACATGGTAAACCGTGGATAGTGCTTAGGGACTTTAACTCATCACTTAACTTGGAAGGTAACTATTCTGGATCCTCAACTATTAACATCGGTATGAGGGAATTCAAGGAATGTGTAGATAAAGCTGAAATTATGGATGTTAATAGTTCTGGTTTCCATTATACTTGGACCCAAAAGCCGAAAAAGGGTATTGGAATCATTAAGAAGATTGATAGGGTCATGTATAACGTTCATTTCTTAAATGAGTTCCCATCTTCATATGCCCTCTTTTAACCCTACCGAGTTTCTGACCATTCTCCTTGTGTTCTTAAGATTCCTGGTGTAACTAGAAATAAACCCAAGCCTTTTAAATTCCCGAATTTCCTAGCTTATAAGGAAAACTTCCATGAGGTGGTTAAAAAGGAGTGGTTGGTTCCCTTGGTTGGACATAATATGTTTCGAGTAGTTAAAAGGCTCAAAAACATCAAAAGACCTTTGAGAAAGATGCTATTTGAACAAGGAAATATCCACAATCGGGTTATAGCCTTAAGGAACGAGCTGGATGAGGTACAAAGTAAGATCGACAAGAACCCATCTGATCTTGATCTGAGAACAAAGGAAGCTACCCTATCTAAGAAATTTATGGAAGCGTCTTTTGAGGAGGAAAGCTTCCTCAAACAGAAATCAAAGATTGAATGGTTAAAGGTAGGAGATTCTAATTCCAGGTACTTTCATAATTCCATCAAATGTAAAAACCATAGAAGTCGTATTGAAGTGATTAAAGATAGTAATGGTATTCAGCATGAGGGGGATGCGGTTAAGTGTGTGTTAGTGAATCACTATGAGCAATTCCTTGGAACCGAAAGCACAACACCAGATTTTGATATTGAGGATCTCTTCACGAATATTCTGAATACCGAGAAAGCTAACCATATGGTTAGACCAATTACAGATGATGAGATAAAGAAGGCTATGTTCTCTATTGGGGATAACAAGGCGCCGGGTCCTGATGGATATTCTTCAGTCTTTTTCAAACAGTCTTGGGACCTGATTGGTCCTGATATTTGCCTTGCTGTGCATGACTTCTTCCAAAATGCTGAATTGCTTCGTGAGGTAAATCATACCATACTGGCTCTTGTTCCTAAGGTTGCTACTCCCTCTAAGGTGACTGATTATAGACCTATATCTTGTTGCAATGTTATTTATAAGTGTATTAGCAAGATCCTTAGTAACAGGTTAAAGGAGGGACTTGATGATGTGGTTGGTTTAAATCAATCAACATTTGTTCCTGGAAGACGTATTTCTGATAATATCCTTTTAACCCAGGAACTTATGCATAATTATCATAGAAATGTTGGTCCCCCTAGATGTGCTTTCAAAGTAGATATCCAGAAAGCATATGATACTGTTGATTGGAACTTCTTGAGGAAAACACTTAATGCTTTGGGATTCCATTGGAAAATGGTAAAATGGGTGATGGCTTGTGTGACCAGTACCACGTTCTCTATTAGCATAAATGGTGATCTTCATGGATATTTCAAAGGCAAAAGGGGGCTTCGCCAAGGGGACCCTATGTCACCCTACCTTTTCACTATTGTAATGGAGGTATTATCGTTGATTCTGAATAAAATGGTTAAGAATTCACAATACAAGTTTCATAACCGATGTGATAAGCAACGTATTATAAACTTGTGTTTTGCTGATGATTTGTTCCTATTTGCCCGTGGTGATGCTATTTCAGCACAAGTAATTATGGAGGCTCTTTCTAGGTTTAAAGATGTCTCTGGTTTAGTTCCAAGTATAACAAAAAGTACTGTTTTCTTCAGCAATGTGGCGGACCATGTTAAGCAACAGATCTTGACTTCTATGCCATTTGAAGATGGCTCACTTCCTATCCGTTATTTGAGGGTTCCACTGATCTCGTCTAACTTACTCTATAAAGATTGTTGCGTTCTGGTTGAAAGGATGGAAAAACGTATATCGGATTGGAAGAATAAATCGCTGTCTTTTGCTGGGAGGCTTCAACTTGTGATATCAGTTTTGTCGTCCTTATACATTTACTGGTCATCTGTGTTTATACTTCCTGTCAGAATTATTAAGGAACTTGAACAGAAAATGCGGGGGTTTCTATGGAGTGGGGGTGCTCTCCTAAAGGGCAAATCTAAGGTAGCATGGAGTTCTATTTGTCTTCCGAAAAGTGAAGGAGGTTTGGGCATAAGGAAGATCTCTGAAACAAATACTAGTCTCATGGCAAGTCATGCTTGGAGTATAATTAACCGCAGGAAATCTCTATGGGTTGAGTGGATTTACTCATACAGGCTTAAAGATAGAAACTTCTGGTCGGTTAATACTCAAGCTGGAATGAGCTTTGGTTGGAGGAAAATTCTTCAATTAAGAGATATTATTAGACCCCATGTTTGGTCTAAGTTGGGTGATGGTAGTTCTACTTCTGCATGGTTTGATAAATGGGATACTCAGGGCCCGCTTTGGAATCACCTCACTCCTCGTCATGTGGTTATGGCTGGTTTCAACATAAACTCAAAAGTAGCTGATATTGTTAATGAAACGGGGTGGAACTGGCCGAGTGCTTGGATGGATCTTTTTCCTGTTTTATTAAATGTGACTCGGCCTCGCCTTCGTCTAAATTCAAAGGATGTGATAGTATGGAAGGACCACGAAGGTATGGAGCAATTGTTTTCAACAGCTATGGTATGGCAATCGATTAGGAAAAGGGCTGACCCTGTTTCATGGATGAAGCTTATATGGTTTCCTCAAGCTATTCCTCGTCATGCTTTTCATATGTGGTTGATTTTCCGTAATAAGCTAAAGACTCATGATCGACTAAAACCATGGGAAGTAGGAGGTGCTGTAAATCTTAGACTTGATTGCTGCTCCTTGTGCAAAAGAGGTCCTGATTCTCATTCCCATCTCTTATTCGAATGTAATTATTTGTTGCAGGTATGGTTTCAAGTAAGACATCTAGCTACTATGCAACAAGTTTCGGCTAAATGGTGTGACATTGTTGATTGGCTCCTGCCTTTACCTATTAACTCTGTTAAAAGTGTAATTGGCAAGATCTTGGTTGCTGCTACTTCGTATTTTATTTGGCAAGAGCGTAATAATCGGATGTTCTCAAATAATGTAAGATCCCCTGCCGAGTTGAAAGAAGTTATTGTCAACACTGTTCGACTAAAGCTTGCTGGCATGACATTCAAGAATTTGAGTAGGAGTGCAGCTATAGTTGATATGTGGAAGCTACATTAATTTCAGCCTTTCGCAGTATTTCGATCGTTTTGGAATCTTGACTAGCCTGTCATTTTAAATTTTTTATGTAATTCTTTGATTACATGTAGTTGGCTGTGCTTGTAGTTAGGTTGTATTGTTATTTTGTCACGTATATATGGCCTGTCATATATATGAACTGGTTTGGTACTTCAGCCATACCACTTGTACTTATTGTTTTGGGTATTAATGAAATTTCACCGGGGTTTAAATTCCCCTTACCCAAAAAAAGAAGTGGCCACCTTCTTGGCATGATAAGTTTCCTCACCTTAATATTTTGTTGCTTCATGAAGGAAATAGAGATAGTTTGATGTGGAAGGATCAAGCCAATAGTGTTCATGAGTTTTATGTTGCTAGAGCTTGGAATTCTATTCGGTATTCTGCTCCACTTGTTGATTGGTTTCAAGTGGTGTGGTATTTTCACCAAGTGCCGAAGCATTTTTTATCTTATGGTTGGCGTTTAGGAAGAAACTGAAAACACAAGATCAGCTGCGCTCTTGGGATGTTCATGTTCAGTCGAACACACCTTTAGTGTGTTCGTTATGTGAGTCGCAGCCTGACTCTCACCAGCATTTGTTTTTTGAATGTCTGTTTGCTTTACAGGTTTGGTCACAAGTTGCTAGTAAAGCTGGCATTATGGATCGGTCAGGTTCATGGGATGCTATAGTTGCTGAAATACTTCCATATGCGAAGAAGAAATCAACCAAAAGTGTGAGTGCAAAGCTTGTGTTTGCTGCAACGGTATACTTCATTTGGCAGGAAAGAAATGTAAGGATGTTCAAGCAAAAGAAGCGTAATGTGAACCAAATAGTTGATGTTATTATATCGACTGTTAGGTTAAAATTGGCAACGTGCAGATTCAAGAAGACGAAGAGAGTCGAGCATTTCTTAACATCATGGGATCTACCATTTGCATTAATTCATAACATGTAACTTTAGTATTTCTTGGTAGGTCTTGTTTGGTTTTTGTCTATTCCGTAATGTTATAGGCATAGGAAGTTATTGTTTATTGGATGTTGCACTTTGTGCATGGGATGTAAAGCCAATCTAGTACTCAACTAGATTGCCTGTTTTTCATTGATATATATAATATAACCAGGGGTGAGCCTTTTACCGGGAAAAAAAAACCATCAAAACGAGACCATGAATTAAAGACCTTGAAAGGGACGGGACCATAATCAAAAGTCTTTTGTTACAGTAAAATAGATTGATGATCGGAAATATTACGGTCTAATACCGTTGCAACAAGATTATCAACAATAGAGCATATGTGGGGAGAAAGCAAAAATTTATCCAACTTGGCAGCAGATGAAACCCCAACGCGGGTAAACTTGTAACCTTCCATAGCCAAATCAACCAAGTTGTTATTCCGGATAAAAGAATTAAAATAATCTGCGGCCGATTAATTAAACGAGGATCCAATTCTTTCAGAAGCTTTGTAACCGAGTTAAAATCGCCAAACAAAATCACCCTGTCTTCACAATTTGCCAAAAAAAGAAGAAAGAAAACTCCATAAATCTCTCTTCGATGTGTCATCCTGCGGTGCATACACATTAATCATAAAACAATGAATATTAAGGGATAACCATATACCTTCGACGATTTCCACATGAGGAAAACATAGAACTTTGCAGCTACGAAACATAGATGGATTCCACACTGAAAGAATTCCACCAGAATGGCCCCTAGCGGAAGAGGTCGCAAAATCAAACTGACAATTTCCCCATAGCCTTCGAATTTTTAACAAATCAACTGTTGTCATAAACGTTTCTTGAAAACCACAAAAATTAATGCAATGAGTCGCTAACATGGAAGAAACCTTAGAGATTTTACTAGGATCACTTCCACCAAAACCACGCAAATTCAAAGAGATAATATTCATTTAAACATCATGCCATCACTCATCCCTTTGACCAACTTCTCCAATGCACTAGGATCAGAAGGTAGATCTAATCCTATAATGTTACCCAAATGCTATTTAATCTAGATAATCTCTTTGATGGAGATTCCATCACATTTGCCCCACGAAAAAAACTCCCATCAATACCAGAACTTGCATCTAATCTCGAGCGATCTTGTCTTATTGTTTTTTCTTTGTTCAAATTCACCTGCTTTGGTGCGCCTTTGAAACCCGAAGGGGTAGAGACAGAAGAGGCCACTGTTTCTTTGACATTCGATCCACTATCATCATTAGTGTAAGGGAATTCTAATTTTTCATCACACTCGTTATGTGTTGATTTGACGCTAGTGTCGTTTTGAGCAGTAGGCATTTCACCCGTGACTGGGTTAGTCCCATCATGATCGGCAATCTCACCCTCTTCCATACCAACTTCAACCGAATTCCTTTCGTTTTCCAAATCAAAATCGAGGACCTCCTTCCCGCGTATGTCTACTTCCTTATTGAGGCGCTCAATCAACGGTTGTTCATTATTGTTTTCAGAATTGTTCCCAAATCCAGAATCGTCTTCAAAAAAATCATCATCACAACTTGCATCGTCTTCACGCAAATTCTCTTGATCCCCGCTAGACATTCTTCCATCTTCAGATGACTCAAATACGGGGGTCCAATAAGCAAATTCAGTAGCGAAAATCTCAAATACCCGATCTCGATATGATACCTTAAACGACTCATGGATTCATGGATTCGTTTCATAGAGGTAGTAAGGCACAAACCTTATTGTGAGATAAAGGTCCCTCATTATCCATGTCAACAAAAAAGCTGGTCCCCAACGCCCACCAAGATTCTTATAAACCTTAGGCGCCCATGAAACTAATGGAAGACCCACCAAGTGAATCCAGACACATCTCTCTTCCGGAATAAACTCAGGTGAAACCTCCTGAAACTCTTCAAATAAACACGATATGGCCTCAGATCTTTTAAATAATTCAATTTGCTCTGAACAAGAAAACTCAAGCCACACCCATCGTCCCCCAACATATCGAATAGCAATAAACAAGAAGCCCTCAGCTTTACCATGATTGATTATGTCACTAATCACCGTAATATCTTTAACTTTTGCGAGAATAATGTTCTCCACACCCAAAAAATCCATACAATCGTCATCCGCTATGACGACCACTTTATCCACCTCATTAGGAGTCTCCTGACTATTGGTTGAATTAACCTGGACATTCTTTTTTCCCAGGACCGCTTCAACGTAGGATTTGTTAATACCAGATCCATTCACTGAGTTAACCACCGGGGCCGATGTTTTGCCATTAGAGTGTTGATGATGATTAGTAATCTTATCAATAGAATTATCATAGCGTTTAAATCTAGCCACATCGGCGAAAAGGTGAAACTTTCCCATCCAAGTAGATCTTAATATGTTAATAAGGGTTTGAATATCATCAACATTTTTAAAGCGAACATAACCAAACCGTGCACCATTCTTTGATTTTTTAGACGCTATGAACACATCCACTACAACCCCCCACTGGTTACATGTCTCCCATATCTCGTTAACTGAAGACTTCCAAGGTAGGTTAGTCACGAAAATAGTTGTTGAAATTTTTTCAATCCGTCGATAGGTTTTTTTTCGACTAAGATTTTGAAAATTACCATTAGGTTTCCGGGAAATACCTTGTGTGTTGTGAACCTTTCCATGCATCGCGTGCAGATCATTGTTTTGATGATTGCCTTCTGAAATCCATTGCCATTTACCATCCTTCTTGACCAAACGACCTGCGTTGTGCCACTTCCCATTGTTAGGGTTTTTTCGTGTCCCATCCTTTCAATTGTAGATAGAGTTTGATATTCAAATTTAGACCATTTCTCGATTTGTGCGTGTCATCCTTGCACAGGAGCCATGTTAATCTTCTCTGTATCTGATGCAAAAATGTCCAGGTTCACTGAACTGGAGGAACCCAGCGAACTGAAGAAGCCAACTGAGCTGAAGGAAACTGAGCTGATAATGCCATCTGAACAAGCCATGTTGATTCTGCCAGCGGTGGCCCATTTCAGACAAGTCTTTACTGAATCGGTCCAACACTTCTCCAGTGGCAAGATTCTCCAGGGACCAACTCTGGTAGTCCACCAGTGAAGCACTCCAGTGACTAGCTCCAGATAAAATGCTCCAGATGTTGCCTCCAGTAGCTGTCCAGATATTTGTCTCCAGTTTCCAATCAATAAAGTCCCCACCGGTATTTGTGGGACCAATAAAGAAGGAATGACAGCTGTCAAGGAAGGAGCGTGTGACAACGTTAAGTCTAACGGTATTGTGGGACCACGTGCAGGGAAATGTTTCTAGAAGCTTTACTTGTCCATTTTCTATTGGTCAATTAATTAGTGGTGGTCCATAGCACATGACAGCTTTTTGATTATTTTATTATTATTTCGTTATTTCCTAGGTAATAGCTTGTGGCTATAAATAGGGACTTATTTCTCATTGTAAAGACAGTTTGGATATTGAATGAAATTAATAGAGCAACCTCTATTTCTTATAAAAATCTTCTTTTACCTTTAGAGATCTTTGATCTTGGTGGTTAGGAGTGACCCCTTTATCAATATTTGTGGTGACTTGCTCTTTATCAAATATTGTGGTGAGGTCTAAATCTTCGGTTTCCTTTATCTATAATCGTGGTGGCTAGACCTTTATCGATTGTAGTGGTGGGGCGGAGTGTTTCCTTTATCCTTGATTCCGGTGGCTTGGCCTTTACGAATCTTGGTGGTGGATTCTTTTATCTATCATTTTAATTTTATCGTCTTGTTTATTGTTGTTGTTTCATAAAACCCAGAAAATACCAAAAATAGTCTCCCGCGGTCATTTGTCGCGTGATTTACGCATCAAATTTGGTATTAGAGCCAGGTTTGAAAAAGGTTTCTTAATCTTTTTGTCCGTTGGGGTATTATTTGTTTAGATCCGTTCTAGATCTGTTTGTTGGTTGTTTAGATCTAGTTGTTGCTGGTATAGATCTATTGTTTTGTTGAATATATAGGCTTTTAGAAGAAATATGACCTTAGAAGAAGCTCATAATGCTAGGAGAGATAAGCGGATTAAAGATCTACAAGAAGCACTTGGTAGAGTTGTTCATATGTTAGAAGATGGTGGTTTAAGGTTCAATAGAGACCATATTGTTGCTAGTGAAAGAGATTCTGAATCCCAAGGTCCTAGTGAAAGATCTGATAGTACACCCAGAAACTCTAGTGATTCTGATGATCCACAGCCCAGAGAAAGACGAAGGAGACATAAGGGTAATGATACTAGAGACATTAAGATAGATCCACCAGATTTTAATGGGTCTCCTAACCCAGAAGAATATTTTGAATGGGTTCAGGTGATGGATAGGATTATGGAAATTAAGGGTTATGATGATAAAAAAAGTTTTAAGATTGCCATTATTAAGCTTAAAAAGTATGCTTCATCTTGGTATGATAATATGAAATCTGAAAGGGAGTATAAGGGTAGGAGCAAAATCAAAACCTGGTCCAAACTGAAGGAAGTTATGCAGAAAAGATTTGTTCCCCAGTCGTACAAGCAAGATCAGTATTGATGCAGAAATGTCCAGGTTTACTGAACTGGAGGAACCCAGCGAACTGAAGAAGCCAACTGAGCTGAAGGAAACTCAGCTGATAATGCCATCTGAACAAGCCATGTTGATTCTGCCAGCAGTGGCCCATTTCAGACAAGTCTTTACTAAACCGGTCCAGTCACCAGTGGTAACACTTCTCCAGTGGCATGATTCTCCAGTGACCAACTCTGGTAGTCCACCAGCGAAGCACTCCAGTAACCAACTCTGGTAGTCCACCAGTGAAGCACTACAGTGACCAGCTCCAGATAAAATGCTCCAGATGTTGCCTCCAGTAGCTGTCCAGATATTTGTCTCCAGTTTCCAATCAATAAAGTCCCCACTGGTATTTGTGGGTCCAATAAAGAAGGAATGACAGCTGTCAAGGAAGGAGCGTGTGACAACGTTAAGTCTAACGGTATTGTGGGACCACGTGCAGGGAAATGTTTCTAGAAGCTTTACTTGTCCATTTTCTATTGGTCAATTAATTAGTGGTGGTCCATAGCACATGACAGCTTTTTGATTATTTTATTATTATTTCGTTATTTCCTAGGTAATAGCTTGTGGCTATAAATAGGGACTTCATTTCTCTTTGTAAAGATAGTTTTGGATGTTGAATGAAATTAATAGAGCAGCCTCTATTTCTTACAAAAATCTTCTTTTACCTTTATAGATCTTTGATCTTGGTGGTTAGGAGTGACCCCTTTATCAATATTTGTGGTGACTTGTTCTTTATCAAATATTGTGGTGGGGTCTTTTAAATCTTCGGTTTCCTTTATCTATAATCGTGGTGGCTAGACCTTTATCGACTGTAGTGGTGGGGCGGAGTGTTTCCTTTATCCTTGATTCCGGTGGCTTGGCATTTACGAATCTTGGTGGTGGATTGTTTTATCTATCATTTTATTTTATTGTTATGTTTTGTTGTTTATTTCATATAAAATATAGAAAAAACCAAAAATAGTCTTCCGCTGTCGTTTGTCGCGTGATTTACGCATCAAATTTGGTATCAGAGACAGGTTTTAAAAGGTTTCTTAATCTTTTTTTGTCCGTTGGGGTATTGTTTGTTTAGATCCGCCCTAGATATGTTTGTTGGTTGTTTAGATCAAGTTGTTGCTGATATAGATCTATTAAGTTGATTGAATATTAATGGCTTTTAAAAGAAATATGACATTAGAAGAAGCTCATAATGCTAGGAGAGTTAGGCAGATTGAAGATCTACAAGAAGCACTTGGTAGAGTTGTTCATATGTTAGAAGATGGTGGTTTAAGGTTTAATAGAGATCATGTTGTTGCCAGTGAAAGAGATTCTGAATCTCAAGGTCCTAGTGAAAGATCTGATAGTACACCCAGAAACTCTAGTGATTCTGATGTTCCACAGCCCAGAGAAAGACGAAGGAGACATAAGGTTGATGATACTAAAGATATTAAGATAGATCCACCAGATTTTGTTGGTTCTTCTAACCCAGAAGAATACTTTGAATGGGTTCAGGTTATGGATAGAATTATGGAAATAAAAGGTTATGATGATAAAAAGAGTTTTAAGGTTGCCATTATTAAGCTTAAAAAGTATGCTTCATCTTGGTATGATAATATGAAATCTGAAAGGGAGTATAAGGGTAAGAGCAAAATCAAGACCTGGTCCAAACTGAAGGAAGTTATGCAGAAAAGATTTGTTCCTCAGTCGTACAAGCAAGATCAGTATCTACTGATGAATAATCTGAAGCAAGGTGCTAAAGAAGTTGTGGAGTATATTAACTGAAGACCAAAACTGGTGTCAAAGAAACTGAAGAGCATACTATCGCCAGATTCCTTGGTGGGTTGAATACTACCATTGCTGAGAAGATGGAATTGCAGCCCATCTGGACTTATGAAGGTGCATGCAAACTGGCCCTCCAAATTGAAAAGCAACTGAAGAAGAAGGTCCAGTACAAGCCTTTCACTAAGGTTACTTCCAGTTCCAGTCAACCAGTTACCAGGCCCAGTGAAACTGTTCAGAAATCCTTCAGAGGAAAGGAGAAAGAAACTGGAGGATCAAAAGAACCAGTTGGAAAAAAATGTTTTAAGTGTCATGGCTTTGGTCACTTCCAGGTGCAGTGTCCCAACCAGCGAGCACTCACTGCTAAGGAGATTGAAAGCTTACCAGATGTTGATACTGAAGAAGGTGAACCAGTGTATGATGAAGATGAAAATGAAGAGGCATATGTAGGTGAAGATGTTGGAGAGATGCTAGTAGTAAGAAGAGTGATGCATGCTGATGAAGTTGCAACTGATACTGCCCAGCGAGAGAATATTTTTCACTCCAGATGTACTGTTAAAGGCAAGGTGTGTGATCTGATCATTGATGGTGGGAGTTGTGCTAATGTTGCTTCAACTTACATGGTAGAGAAACTGGCACTACCTACAGTAAAGCACCCTCGTCCATACAAGTTACAATGGCTCAGTGAAGGATCTGAGGTAAAAGTTAACCGACAAGTTACTATTCCTTTTTCCATTGGATCTATTTATCAAGATAAAATTGTGTGTGATGTTGTTCCTATGGATGCTTGTCATATATTACTGGGAAGACCTTGGTTATTTGATAATAATGTTTTTCATAATGGTCGTATATTCATACGACCATGACAAATATGAATTCATACGACCATGATAAAAAACATTTTTATCAAATAGCCAAGGTCTACCCAGTAATATATGACAAGCATCCATAGGAACAAATATCAATTATCGACCATGACAAATATGAATTCATACGACCATGACAAATATGAATTCATACGACCATGACAAATATGAATTCATACGACCATGACAAATATGAATTCATACGACCATGACAAATATGAATTCATACGACCATGACAAATATGAATTCATACGACCATGACAAATATGAATTCATACGACCATGACAAATATGAATTCATACGACCATGACAAATATGAATTCATACGACCATGACAAATATGAATTCATACGACCATGACAAATATGAATTCATACGACCATGACAAATATGAATTCATACGACCATGACAAATATGAATTCATACGACCATGACAAATATGAATTCATACGACCATGACAAATATGAATTCATACGACCATGACAAATATGAATTCATACGACCATGACAAATATGAATTCATACGACCATGACAAATATGAATTCATACGACCATGACAAATATGAATTCATACGACCATGACAAATATGAATTCATACGACCATGACAAATATGAATTCATACGACCATGACGTTGGTTATTTAATAATAATGTTTTTCATAATGGTCAAGTATATTCATACGACCATGACAAAATGAAAAGCCATGACACTTAAAACATTTTTTTCCAACTGGTTCTTTTGATCCTCCAGTTTCTTTCTTCTTTCCTCTGAAGGATTTCTGGACAGTTTCACTGGGCTTGGTAACTGGTTGACTGGAACTGGAAGTAACCTTAGTGAAAGGTTTGTACTGGACCTTCTTCTTCAGTTGCTTTTCAAATCTGGAGGGCCAGTTTGCATGCACCTTCATAAGTCCAGATGGGCTGCAATTCCATCTTCTCAGCAATGGTAGTATTCAACCCACCAAGGAATGTGGCGATAGTATGCTCTTCAGTTTCTTTGACACCAGTTCTTGTCTTCAGTTGCTCAAACTCCCTAATATACTCCACAACTTCTTTAGCACCTTGCTTCAGATTATTCATCAGTAGATACTGATCTTGCTTGTACGACTGAGGAACAAATCTTTTCTGCATAACTTCCTTCAGTTTCGACCAGGTCTTGATTTTGCTCTTACCCTTATATTCCCTTTCAGATTTCATGTTATCATACCAAGATGAAGCATACTTTTTAAGCTTAATAATGGCAACCTTAAAACTCTTTTTATCATCATAACCTTTTATTTCCATAATTCTATCCATAACCTGAACCCATTCAAAGTATTCTTCTGGGTTTGAAGAATCAACAAAATCTGGTGGATCTATCTTAATATCTTTAGTATCATCAACCTTATGGTTCCTTCGTCTTTCTCTGGGATGTGGATCTTCAGAATCACTAGAGTTTCTGGGTGTACTATCAGATCTTTCACTAGGACCTTGAGATTCAGAATCTCTTTCACTGGCAACAACATGATCACTATTAAACCTTAAACCACCATCTTCTAACATATGAACAACTCTACCAAGTGCTTCTTGTAGATCTTCAATCTGCCTAACTCTCCTAGAATTATGAGCTTCTTCTAATGTCATGTTTCTTCTAAAAGCCATTAATATTCAATCAACTTAATAGATCTCTATCAGCAACAACTTGATCTAAACAACCAACAAACATATCTAGGGCGGATCTAAACAAACAATACCCCAACGGACAAAAAAAGATTAAGAAACCTTTTAAAACCTGTCTCTGATACCAAATTTGATGCGTAAATCACGCGACAAACGACAGCGGAAGACTATTTTTGGTTTTTTCTATATTTTATATGAAATAAACAACAAAACATAACAATAAAATAAAATGATAGATAAAACAATCCACCACCAAGATTCGTAAATGCCAAGCCACCGGAATCAAGGATAAAGGAAACACTCCGCCCCACCACTACAATCGATAAAGGTCTAGCCACCACGATTATAGATAAAGGAAACCGAAGATTTAAAAGACCTTACCACAATATTTGATAAAGAACAAGTCACCACAAATATTGATAAAGGGGTCACTCCTAACCACCAAGATCAAAGATCTATAAAGGTAAAAGAAGATTTTTGTAAGAAATAGAGGCTGCTCTATTAATTTCATTCAACATCCAAAACTGTCTTTACAAAGAGAAATGAAGTCCCTATTTATAGCCACAAGCTATTACCTAGGAAATAACGAAATAATAATAAAATAATCAAAAAGCTGTCATGTGCTATGGACCACCACTAATTAATTGACCAATAGAAAATGGACAAGTAAAGCTTCTAGAAACATTTCCCTGCACGTGGTCCCACAATACCGTTAGACTTAACGTTGTCACACGCTCCTTCCTTGACAGCTGTCATTCCTTCTTTATTGGACCCACAAATACCAGTGGGGACTTTATTGATTGGAAACTGGAGACAAATATCTGGACAGCTACTGGAGGCAACATCTGGAGCATTTTATCTGGAGCTGGTCACTGTAGTGCTTCACTGGTGGACTACCAGAGTTGGTTACTGGAGTGCTTCGCTGGTGGACTACCAGAGTTGGTCACTGGAGAATCATGCCACTGGAGAAGTGTTACCACTGGTGACTGGACCGGTTTAGTAAAGACTTGTCTGAAATGGGCCACTGCTGGTAGAATCAACATGGCTTGTTCAGATGGCATTATCAGCTCAGTTTCCTTCAGCTCAGTTGGCTTCTTCAGTTCGCTGGGTTCCTCCAGTTCAGTGAACCTGGACATTTCTGCATCAGAAGTATTGCCTCCTTCATGTAAGACACCATGAACATCTTTGATCCCATTAATGCGACTTTTGTGGTTCCTGCATTTAAGAGAATTATGAAAGAAAGATTTATTAGCATCACCTGTCGCCAACCAATCTATCTTAGATTTCTGTTTGAGGAAATTCTCTTCATCTAAAACAGCTTCCTGAAATCGTTTAAGATAATCACTTTCCATTTCACGCAAACTAACACTGTCAGGCTCCTGATCAATAGATTTCTGAATATCATCAAGTTCAGCACGCAATCCCTCCACCCTCTTATGCAAATTACCTTGCTTAAATAAGAGATTTCGAAAAGGAGTCTTTAGTTGCTTTAATTTCTTTACTACTCCGTACTGATTAACCCCATCAACATCAGTATTCCATGCCTGCTCAACAATCCCCTGAAATTCAGCCTTAGTAGTCAAGAAGTTCGCAAATTTAAACGGGGGTTTCCTACCTCGAGCAATATTAGGTAACTTCAAAACACAAGGAGAATGATCAGAAACTCTATAAGGTTGAAAAACAGCACAAGCAGATGGAAAACAATCGGTAAAATGAATGTTTCCGCATAACCCGATCAATCTTTTTGAGAATACCAATTCCATTTTTCAGCTTTTAATTCCAAGTATAATGCAGCCCCGAGCTATTAATATCAAACATTTCCAAACTATTAACGCATTCCTTGAAATCCCTCATCCCAATGCTAATGGTAGATGTACCCGAAAAACTGTCCTCTAGTTTTAGAGCAGGATTAAAATCTCCAAGTATACACCAAGGTCGATCCTTAACAAAATTCTTATGATAACATAGATTTTGCCATAAAACCCTTCTACTCTTATAGTAATTATCAACATACACAAAAGAGTAGAAGAAGGCTTTTTGATCAACTTTAAATACTACTTGAACATGCACCACTTGGTCCGTTTGAGATAACAACATAACATCAACCACATCAGAATTCCAACCAAGAATGATACGTGTTCCTTTATTACAAACACCTCCATTTGAAATCCAATCCCAAGATCGACAAATCTTTTTGCAAGCATTAAAAAGTTGGGAAACATCCATATGTGACTCAAGTATTGCACACACATTAAGCTGATTTTCCCGCACTACCTGTTGAACCTCTTTTTGTTTCAGAGGGCGGTTCAACCCCCTTATATTCCAAGAGGCAATACTACCCATTGGAAACCCCATGAGCAGGAGTGCTTGCCCCTGATGTGCTTCCTATAGGTTTCGTCCCAGAGTTCATAAAATGGGTTGTTTCATTTTCAATGATTTCAATAACTTCTTCCCCATCCGAGTCAAGATCAACATTATACCCATTCACACCATCCTTTGGTTCCTTCCTTTCTTTAGCATCCCTATTCTTTTCAGAATTATCTGCATTTTCCATGTCAACATTTAGTGCACCAAACGAGTTACTAGTCTGAACATTCACATTATAAAAACTAGTCTTCTCAGAAGTACTTGATTATCCATGGGTTCTTTTTGTTTTACAATCGGCCTATATTCCACCTTGGATTTCTGCTTATTAAGATTATATCCCGATTTTTGCATTCTCTTGCGCCCTTTGACCTCCATGAAACCCTCACTGTCCACCTTTTCCTTTTGCTTTGCTGGTCGAACTTGTTTAGGACATGAGTTAGAATGATGTTCGAATATGCAGCAATGTGAGCATTTAGGTGGTTTCCATTCGTATTCAACCTGCATTGTCTCTCTCGTATACCCATCCCCATCTAATTCCGAAATTGCAATAGATAAAACATCCTTAAAGTCAGACTTAGCTGATATCTCAATAAGTGCTCTAGCATAACTACTACGTCCCCACGATTCAGTACACATCGCACTAGTATATGTATCAAAAAGTTTTGGGGAACCAAGTGTAGATGCAATCATACTTAGCCCATCCTCCGAGTATGCTGCGATAGGGACATTATGAATCTTGATCCAAACCGCTACCTCCTGAATTTCATGTTTCTTCAATTGCACATTTGGTGACCACACATTAAGAAATATAGGCATATTTGGCTACCTCCTGAATTTCATGTTTCTTCAATTTCATGTTTCTTCAAACCGCTACCTCCTGAATTTCATGTTTCTTCCATTTCTCTGGCAACGAGCGCAAAAATTTCTTGACTTTTTCCTCCTCAGAATAGGTAATCTAAAATGCTTGCAACTCTGCTAACAAGTGATAAAACCTAGTAATTAGTTGATCTAAGTTTTCACTTCTTAACCCGTTGAATACATTATACTGATGCTTTAGAAGGTCTCTACGATTCTTTTTAAGTGTTTCATCCCCTTCACAATGACTCTCTAATGCTAGCCAAAGTTCTTTAGATGTATTGAATCCGTTAAATAAATGTAAGATTTCTTGTGGAAGTGACATTTTCAAACAAGATAGAGCCTTTTTCTCTGCCTCATACATTTTTTATTGGATTCAGCCATATCTTGATAAGCATATACTTTGAGAACACCACTGTCCTCATATGTTGGGGCACTATATCCTTATGTCATACAAGTCCACATTTTAATATTCTGAATTGCATAAAGGATTCGAATCGGCCTTTCCAAGAAAAGTATTGGTCTATGATCATTAGTTTGGGTGGTGAATTACCCTTACCGGTCTCATGGTCCATTAGTATCAATTGGTTAAGATAATTTGCTGCCATTGTGATATATGGTTCAACTTATAAACACACAAAGTCACAAGAACATGCAAATCTGGGAACCCTTAATTGAAACACGCATGTGGGAACACGCAAACAAGAACACTCAACTCCGAAACCTCTCAAACTTGAGAACACTCAAACCAGACCACGCAAACCACTGAATGCGCAAATCATTTGAAAATCACGCAGATCTGAAGTGCACTGAAACACGCAAAAGTACTGTACTTAAGAACATGCAAAAGTACTGTACAAGAACAAGCAAAACGGGGTCGTTCTGACTTTTTCTTAGATCCCGAACCCGATATTGTTCCTTCATCTTTGAAATTTTGAGGAAACAGTTTTAAGATTGAGATGTGTCTTATTTTGGTGTAAAGTTTGAACCTTTCTTTCAAACAAACTCGAAAACAATCTCCACCTATGAACACGCAAAAAAGAGTGATAACCAAACCGAAATCAATCTCGAACCATGGTATTGAAACCTTTGTCTCTGATACCAGTTGTAAGTTTTAGGTCGCCCTCGTTTGTCGGACCGTCAAAACGAGATTGACTAAGGATATGTTGAGGTGCGGAATCCCTCAAGATAACCCACGGTTTCTATATCACCTTTTGTAAGATATATATATATATATATATATATCTATGCGTGGACATAAACACTCGTATTTGGTTAATATAGTGAGGCGGCTCTCCGGACAACAATACCCGATATGTATTCCAAATCCTAAGCCAACCAACACGAGTGTGTGTTTTGCGGTTCGTGCGTGAGACGAGTGACACAACAAGATCTACTAGATTTGTGTGTTCTTAGCTCTAGTAGTTTCTCTCTCAAGATTTTGCTCGTTTCTCTCTCCCACTCGTGCTGCTTCACACGCAAACACACACTCATATATATAGGCAAGGGCCAGGAACACGTAAAACCCATAGGGTTTGCGTGTTTCCATGTCAGCCCATTAAGCCCATTAGGGTTCTGGTCTGTTTGCGTGTTCTTAGGAACACCCAAACCTATTTGAGTGTTCTTTTGGCCAAGCCCAATATGCTTGTTCCCAAAAACTCTCAAACGGTTTAAGTGTTCCCACAACAAGCCCATCTTGCTTGTTTCCAAGAACACTCAAACCATTTGAGTGTTTCCATAACAAGCCCATTTTGCTTGTTTCCAGGAACACTCAAATGACACTTAGGAATATTTAAGTTAATGTACCATCTATGTAAACATAGATCCAACATTAACTTAATTACCCTTTATATGTGTTGTTTACATCCATGTTAAGTACCTGCAAAACATAAATAATAAACCAACATATAAAACATATATAAAGATCCCAATATGATCACAACATATGTAAAGGTAATTTCATTAACAGGCTGTAATTTCCAATATAAATTACAAGACTTGAATGTAAAATACATATCACATCTAGAATGCTTTTGTCACCGAAAGACATGCACCAACATTTGTTCATCTGGGTTATGACTTTGTTCATCTGGGTTATGACTTTGTTCATTTAGAGTATGAAATGATATGATATGATGTGAAATGCTATGAAATGCTATAAAATGTTGTGAAATGCGATATGTGATAATGTTATGTGAAATGTGCATGAAATACATGGCTTGTTCATCTAGATCACTAGACTTATTAAGTTGCCATGACACGTGCACGTTTAAGGGCCCAAACGTTAATGAGATGTGATGTGATGTGATATGTGAAAATGCTCGAGCTAATTTACAGAGATGAAAGTGTTAAGCTTAACCCGTACATGCCTTTGCCAGGGTAGTGCGTTTGATGTGGTTGCTTGGGTGGCTCGTTGCAACGAGGTCCAACGTGAAGAGTAACTCCGGGAGGCATGACCAACCCCATTGTCTTGTACATACGGACTACTCCGGGATTGGCTTGCCATTCCTTAACGACATTGACGGACCGCCGTAAGGCTTATCCATCTAGTCGGGTGTGAGGTTCCCTGTATGGTCTTATGACCGCCTACACACAAACTTACACCTTATATGAGATGCGTGACTTATGTCACACTTTACAAAGATGCTTATATGATAAATGAGATGTAAAAGATGACTAGGCACATCTAGGATGATTCATCCTATTATGAAGATGTTTGATGTGATGACATGTTATGAAAGATGTGATGCTTTGATGTGATACGTGCCTTAACGATATAATATGACCTTTCTGTAATATTTAAATGGACAAACGATTTATTAACCATGTGTTATCTTACTTAGCTAATTCGTTAGCTAACACCTGTTTCTTGAAATGTGTTGTTCCCTCAGGTTTAGCAAGCTTGAGCTAGATGATGAATAAAGTGCGAGGCATGGGTAGATTGAAATGAAGCTGGCTTTAGTTTACCCATAGTTGCTTCTCATATTAGACATTTGCTTGTGTCTAGACATTGATGACTTGGAATTAGTTTGATGTCAGTTGTTTTATGTTGGGCACTCGTTGGATTTCCATTTGAACTTCTTATGATGACATTGCTAGTAACACCATTTGATAAATGAACCAAACAGGTCTTTTTAGTTTGGTCTTTTAAAGTTGTTTCCGCTATCTTTTGACGCCATTAGGTGAAAATTTTTGGAAATCCATATTTTTAAACGACGGGTGTTACAAGTGGTATAAGAGAAATGGTTAAAGTGAACCAATGACTATTTTGCCATAGGATTTGGACTTAAACTGTTAGGAGACCCAATAGGCTTAAGTAGGTATGCGTAGCCTTTGAGATGAAATGCCTTAGGACGGGTTTGGGATGAGTGAGAGTGTAGGATTAAGGCTATATGATGATTGTTTGTTGATGTGTGAATATATCTTTTAGCCTTTATTCTCCCGTTTCTCGCTTTCCCGTCGCTAAATTATTCTAATGCTACTATAGACGGTTCGTGAGTTGATGTGCCATTTCCCTAACTAAATTTGATAAACGTGTGCTTTAACTTGTATGAAGTAGCTAAGATGGACAAAAATTTAGAGGATTAGGTGAAATGGTATTCCATTAATGATGTTAAACCCACGGGGTAAGTGACAAGGACCATAATGGAAATGAGATGTTGTATGAATGATAAGGTTGCATGAATGGATTTGGTGAACAGTTTGATGATACACAAATGTGGTAATTATGAACACGCATGTGAAAGCATACAATTACAATTATGGTCCGGAACATAATTGCAAGTGTATCACGACGCGAGTGTGTTTGTGTGGCCTTGCTTGTGTTGACCATTGTTCAAAGCAATGAAGTTGGGGAGATTTCTATATATTGTGTTCTTATGTGTTGAGAGTAAACATCATGATATAACTATAATGACGTAGATGTTGAGGTGTGTGGAATTGTTTACTCATGGTGATGAAAGGCGTATTTGTTGTTTCAATTTATGTGTTTTATGCGAATACACTATTGCTCTTGATGTCAAAGACGTAAGGAAAAGATTAGATGTAAGCTAGTATATGATAAATGTGGGATGCACATATTACATGAATTGCATGTAAAGGAGCTGAAGTTGTAACCGCCGAGCAACTATGTGAGGTCTTCTCACATGGTAATTTAAAAGCTATATAATGAATTAATGATGGTAGTGAGGGGGTATCTTCGTTACTCCCTCAACATGGAAGTTTGATCCTCCCTATTAGTTTTACTTATCTTTCAACGCTGGTCGGAGTGACGTGATGCTGATGATGGATTAGATTAAGACATGTGGATGTTGCTCTATGTTCTTGTCCAATCGAGTGTTTAATCTCTCATGTGGAGAATGGTTTTCTCTCTATTAGTGTTTAACAAAGTTTTATAGTAGGGTCATTTCCTTGACAAAGATTCTCAAGTTTATTCTACCGATGAAATGTTACTTTCTCGCCTTTGTGATTGATGCACGATGGGTAAAACCTTTGTTTCTAATGTTGATATCGTTCATGTATTTTTTGATGTGTTTCCTGAGGATCTCCTTGATCTTCCACCCGACTTTGAGGTCGAGGTCTCTATTGAACTTATGCCTGGTGCTACTCCTGTTGCTAAAGCACCTTATCGTCTTGTCCTACAGAAATGAAGGTGTTAATGACTCAAATTCAGGAATTGCTTGATAAAGGCTTCATTCGTCCGAGTTCTTCACCTTGGGGAGCTCGTATTCTTTTTTTCAACAAGAAAGACGGGTCTATGCATATGTGTATTGATTACCGGGAGCTTAACAAGCGAACGATTAAGAATGAAGATCCTCTTCCTTGTATTGATGATCTTTTTGATCAACTTCAAGGTGCTTCTTACTTTTCTAAGATTGATTTATGTTCCGAGTATCACCAATTGAAAGTTGAGGAGAAGAGTGTAGCTAAGACAGCCTTCCGTACTCGTTATGGTCATTATGAATTTTTAGTCATGCTTTTTGGTTTGACAAATGTGCCGGCTGCCTTTATGGATCTTATGAATCGTGTTTGTCGCCCATTCTTTAATCATTTTGTGATTGTTTTCTTTGATGACATGTTGGTGTATTTGAAGACTGAAGCTGAAAATCGTGAGCATTTAAGGGTTGTTTTTGAAGTCCTTAGGGAGAAGAAGCTTTATGCCAAATTCACCAAATGCGAATTCTGGCTTAAGGAAGTTCATTTCCTTGGGCATGTTTTTTCTTCTGAGGGAATTAAAGTTGACCCTTCCAAGATTGAAGCCGTATTGAAGTGGGAGTAGCCTAAAACTCCTACTGAGATCAAGAGTTTTCTTGGTTTAGCAGGGTACTATCGGAGATTTATTCAAGATTTTAGAAGCAATCATGATAAGCTCATCTTCCGTAAACGCAACCCTTGAACATCACAAGGATCAACCCAAACAGGAATAGAAGAAATTTCCTGTTTTGATACACAAGTATTCGGTGTCCACATATTCAATAAAATAGGAATAGATCGAATCATCCATGGCCCCTTTTCCAACACTTGTTCCATACCCTGATTTGAGCTAAATTGAAAGAAGAAAAAACCAACATCGTTCAGCATAAATCGCTTCAAACCAAACTTAACCCAAGTGTTCTTAACATAATTTTCAACAACCGGGAAAGCAGGTCGTTCTCCCAAAAAATAACCATACAGAGAATTAGAGAATCTATTTGTAACCTCTTTAACATAATCAAATGAAATAACACATCCACACCATCAATATCTGAACTCCCAGGAATAAAACGAAAATTACTTTTCTTGCTAGTTGCATTATTCAAAGTACCAGGCATAGAAAGTTTATAAGCATAAGAATCCTTACCAGGAGTCTGCGTATGAGTAGCCTGCGCTTCAATCATACCAGACTTAGCAAGATTAAGCATTGGAAATCATTAACAATAGGTGGAGGTTGAGTCGACGAGGAGAATAGTCCAGGAGCAAATGTCGAATTATTTTCAATAACTATATCATCCGTCGCCGACTCAGGTTTTGAATTTTCAACACTAGCATCATTAGCGTTTTTAAGAACCCTAAGCGGTTGACGAAGGCCATCAGAAGTATTCATCTCACGTTGTTTTATTCTATTAATTCTATCAGCAATATATGATAAATCAAGAGAAATAACTCTCTTCATACATCAAGAAACCATACTACCATGCAAACCAAGGAAAAAGATCGATCTAAAAGAAATATAAGAAACCCTAACTCTAGCTAACCCTAATTTGATTAGAAAACTAAATGAAATCGAAATCAATCACTATGTACGCAGAGATTGGTTCAAAAACATTAGGCAGAAAGAAAGATCAAATCAGAATTAGAGCAGCAAAACAAAATAGAAACCTTTAGAAATCTCCATAATTGCCAAAGCTAGAGAGTGAGCGTTTCATTGTCTAAAAAGATCTTTCTTGTGAATCAGTCCACAATAAATTCACTCCTTTCTTCGTCAATTCGGACATATACTTAAAAGTTATAGAGAAATCTTGATAAAATCTCCGGTAGTAACCTGTTAAACCAAGGAAAATCTTGATCTCAGTAGGAGTCTTAGGCTGCTCCAACTTTGATACGGCTTCAATCTTGGAAGGATCAAAATTCCCTCATAAGAAATAACATGCTTAAGGAAATGAACTTGCTTAATCCAGAGTTCGCATTTGGAGAATTTGGCATAAAGTTTTTTTCTCCCTAAGGACTTCAAGAACAGATGCTCACGATGTTCGACTTCAGTCTTTGAGTAAACCAAGATATCATCAATAAAGACAATCACGAAATCATCCAAGAACGGACGACAAACAAGATTCATAGATCATAAAAGCAACCGGCGCATTTGTCAAACCGAAAGGCATGACTAGAAACTCATAGTGACCATAACGAGTACGGAAGTTGATCAAAAAGATCACCAATACGAGGAAGAGGATACTTATTCTTGATCGTATGTTTACTAAGCTCACGGTAGTCAATATACATACACATGGAATCACCTTTCGTATTCACAAATAGAATAGGGCTCCCCGAGGCGAGGAACTCAGACGAGTGAAAACTTTATCCAACAGTTCCTGAATTTAGGACAATAACTCCTTTGTTTCTGTAGGAGTAAGACAATATGATAACCTTCCACCGGAAGTACCACTAGGCATATGCTCGATAGAGAACTTGACCTCTCGGTCAAAAAGAAGACCAAAGAGATCTTCAAGAAACACATTAGAAAATACATGAATGATATCAACATTAGAGACAAAAGGTTTTGCCTTTCCTGAATCAATCACACAAGCGAGAAAATAACATTTCATCGATAGAATAAACTTGAGAATCATTGTCAAGGAAATGACCTTACTACAAAACCTTATTAAACGTCATAAGAGAGATTCATCCTCCACATGAACGTTAAACACACGATTCGATAAGGACATAGAACAACATCAACATATCTTAATCCAATCCATCATCAGCATCACTTCATTCCTCCTAGCATGTAAGGAAAATAGAAATAATAGGATGGATCCAACTTCAATCTTGAGGGAGTAACAGGGTATCCCTCACGAACTAATGCAACATTATCATTACTAGTTAATCATCTTAGCATCAAATTCACCACGTAAGGAGACCTTGCCTACATACTCAATGAATATTACCTTCATTTCCTTTTCATAAGATTCATGCGATGAATACATTCCACTACCATCATATCTTTGGGTAAAGGGCTACCCGATCAATATTATAACATTGAAATTTTTTAGTACGAGTAATACGACAGAGTACCATATTAATTCATATACATGACATGTCATGCATATGTAAACTAAGCTAACTAGTAGAAAACTAAATAATCGATTACAATGACTCAATATAAATCAAGAAAGGTCCTAACAGGCCCTTGTAAGAAAAAATGATGGCTGCTACGCCCAGCTTGAGCAATTATGGTGAGCCATCCCATAGCGATCTTGGAATACTCCATCTGTCAAGCAGCTCTCTTGCAGCTTGAGACGAACATTATGTGTAATGATCTCTTGCAGTTGAACTTCAGATCTTGACTTGTTGCTGAATAATAGAGCGTTCCGTTCTTGCCAAATGAAATAAAAAGTTGCAGCAAGTACCAATCTTCCAATAATGCTTTGGGCAGTATTATGCTTTGATATAGGAATCAATCAATTAACAATATCTTCCCACTTTTCTAAAATATGAGGCATTGTAGCTAAGTCTTTGACACTAGACCATACATGTGAAGAGTAATGACATTTGGATGTCAACAACTCGCTGACGACCACTCACATTTAGAGTATTATAAAGAGGAGAAAATCTCTTTGGGTAGAATGGATTTGTGATCACAAACTTAATGGAAGGAACTTTTGGGATGTCCCTTTACGAACAGGGGCCTCATGGGGTGGGAGGAAACTTCTTAGAATGAGGAATCTTATTCAGCCCCATGTTAAGTACCTAATCGGTAATGGGAGTTCTACTTCTGCTTGGTTTGATCCTTGGTTATCGATTGGCCCGTTGTGTAAGTTTGTCAGTAATAGAGAGATTGTTTGAGCAGGTTTTAAACGAGATTCTTCTGTTCGTGACGTAGTAAACAATGGGAATTGGAAGTGGCCTACACCCTGGTATGACCTTTACCCGGTTCTTATTAATATTAATCCTCCCCCTATTCGACTTGTAGATGACTCAATTGGATGGAAAGATAGATTGGGTAATGAATCTGAATAATCAGCGAGCATTACTTGGGATACTATTCGACATTCTCAGGCTCGTGTACAATGGGTTAATCTTGTATGGTCTCCTTTCAGAATTCCTAGGCACTCATTTCACATATCGCTAATTATGAGGAAAAAACCGAAGACACAAGATCAGATTAAGCGTTGTGATGTGAGTGGCTCAACCAATGTGAATCTACTTTGCTGCTCTCTTTGCCAACATGGCCCAGACACTTCTCTTTTTTGAATGTTCTTTTGCATTGCAGGTATAGAACTTCAGCCTCTTGCTTTTATGCAACAAATATCTAACTATTGGGAGGATATTATTGACTGGCTTGCTACATGCTCGAACTCCAAGAATGCCAAATTCATTATAGGGCGATTATTGGTAGCTGCTTCAACATATTATATATGGCAAGAAAGGAATAATCGGCTCTTCACCAATGATAAGTGATCTGATCATCATGTTCGGGATACTATAGTTAACGTGGTTTGACTCAAACTGGTCACACTGAAATTCAAAAAAATAACATATGGGTTGAGTATTCTTGATGCTTGGAAGCTTCCAACACCGTAGCTCTTTTGATATGTTTCAAGCTGGAACCGTGGAAATGCTTATATTAGTACTAGAAGTTTTTCCGCCCCTTATACACAAAAATATATTAGTACTAGAATTCTCTTTGTAATTTCTCTTATTAATATGTTTTAGCACTTGTTTTCACTATCGTTTGCTATTAGCTAGTTCCACATACACACGGGAATGTCGTGTGTATGAATTAGTATGGTACTCTGTTGTACTACTTGTAATAACTATTTTTGGGTGATGTATAAAAGCTTACCGGGGTTTAAATTCCCCTTTACCAAAAAAGAAGAAAGAGTAATGACATTCAAAAAAAAGATGGTTGTGAGTATCTGGCCATGTTGACACAAAGGGCAACTTGTTAAGTTAAGATTGTAAGCTCCCCCAACATCCCATGGCTTTATCCGATCTTGTGTTTTCAATTTTTTATGAAAGATTAGCCACAAGTGAAAGGAATATCGTGGTACACATTGTGAGAACCAAACCATGTCGACCCATTGGACCTCTAGATTGCCTTGTGCGAATCGTCTCCCAAACTGTAGAGAAAGAAAAGTGTTTTTCTTGGTTATTGTGATCATATCATAGGACATTGTCCCGTTTATGCTCTTGGGGGATAGGATCTTGGACATATAAAAGTACTTGGAAAAGATCAAACTAAGCCACAGGCCACTTCCAAGCTCTATCATCCACAATATCAACCACCTTAGCATCAAGCGAGAAACCAGCACGAGTAATCTCCGTGTTAGTAATCAGAGAAGACATCGGCCTTATTGAGTTCCAATTATCATGCCATGCAAACGTAGTAGTTCCATCTCCAATTCGAGACTTTAAATTGGGTCGAATAAGGGGCCTAATCGTAAGTAATTTTCTCCAGCTCCATGACATACTACCACGAGGTGCAATATCCTAGAAACACCTGCCTTTAAGCTTGTGGAGATGTATCCAATTGACCCATAGAGAGGTACGGTGTGTAAGAATACTCCAAACATGATAAACCATAAAAGCATTATTCACTTCACTAATCTTTTGGATTCCTAGTCCACCTTCATATTTAGGCAAACAGATTGAGTTCCAAGTTTGATTTACCTTTTTGAAGTTCTCCTTGTGACCAAAGGAAACCCCGCGTACGCTTTTCCAATTCCAAAATAATGTGAGTAGGTAGGATAAATACTAAGCCCAATAAACATGCAAAGACGATAATACTGAATTTATTATTTGTAATCTTCCCGCAAAAGAAAGGGATTTGTTTCACTAATCAGCTATGCGCTTATCAAGCTTTTCAACAAGTATCTTGCAATCCTTATACAGTACCCTGGAAAAGATTAGGGGAATACCAAGATATTTGATCGGAAGCTTACCTTCTTCGAAAGGGAGGAGCGCAAGATCAATTGCTTGTTTAGTGTGGTCAGGCACATTGCAGAAAAAAGCAGTACTCTTCATTATACTAGGGACTAAACCTGAGGCTTTCTTGAACATATCTAAGGACTCAATAATGACCTTCACAGAGATCGAATCCCCTCTTGAAAAAAGAATCAAATCATCCGCAAAGCAAACATTAATAAAATGGTCCATTATCACCTGAACAAATTGTTGTAGTTTAAAATTAAATTGCCAATAATTGAAATATTTAACCAAACTAGCACGGTACTAACGCAATGCGACGGTGGTTGTGGCAGCAACGATGAGGTGGTGGGGGCGATTGTTGGTGGTGGAGGAGGCGTCGAGTGGTGTAGATAATTGATGTAAAAGTAATTGATATAAAGGGTTAGTGGAGATATTTTAAAAGATAAAGGATTGTTAGTGTATATTAATCATTAATGCTAAGGGGGCAATGTATCATGTATGTGAAATATATTTTAAGGGGTGCTAGGTGAAAATATTACACATATTCAACACTTCTAAAAATAAAGTGGTCGAGTGGTGTATATAACTGATGTAAAAGTAATTGATGTAAATGTTTAATGGAGATATTTTAAAAGATAAAAGTTTGATAGTTTAATTTAATCATTAATGTTAAGGGGGTGATGTATGTGAAGATATTTTAAGGAGTGATAGGTGAAAATATTAAAGATTTTCAACACTTTCAAAATAATATTTTTATATATAACTAGCACGGTACTCGCGCAATGCGGCGATATTTATACGACGGTGTGGAGGTGGGGACGACTGTTGGTGGTAAAGGCGGCGTCGAGTGGTGTAGATAATTGATGTAAAAGTAATTGATGTAAAGGGTTAATGAATATATTTTAAAAGATAAAGAACTGATAATATAATATAATCATTAAGGGTATCTTAGACATTTTTCCTATATAACTTTCAACATGTAGGCTATTTTTTTTATTAGATAATATAGATAGATATATCATTAATTAGTACACATAATAATGAAACATAATAGAAATCATGAAATTCATATTAGACCTTGTTAATGAATTATAATGGAATTAATTCATGGAATACATGTTATTATAATGGAATTAATAATTCTAATTATACTAATCACTAATTGGGGAGACATTATAAAACGTCGGTGTGTAGATATGTGAATCAACTTGACCATGGTTTATTTGACAATATAACAAGTCAAAATCAAACGGGCCGTTAACTTTTAACGTATTTTTCATTTTATTTTAATTTTTGGTGTAAGTCTATAAATGAGGCCGTTACGTTGGGGCAGCTGATTTAACATCCACTTCCGTCTTTATATATATCAGTAATTCAGTATATCTCTCTCTACACACATATATATCGTTGCTCACTTCGCTCTTATTTCAGATACATCTCACTTCATTTATGTCATACACATAAGTCCGGAAAGCTACCGTGTCTTTGTGTTTGTGTGTGTGTGTGTATGTTTTACTATTTTGTTTGGAACCAACTACATTGCAATGATAATGGTGATGCAATCGTGTTTTCAACATTTGTTTATGTCGTTGATAGTTTCTTTGATCATGGCCGTAGTTGTGTCTGGTGTTGATACAAGATATGTTAAACAGAATTATAGGTTTGGTTCTTTTTTAAACTCTCAAGATGAAATTTATGATACATTATAACAATGTGTGATTGGTGATTTTGAATTAAGTTTTTATGAAATGTTGGTTCAAACTTGTTAGCTTTGTAGATATTGAATATTAGCATAGCACTTGTGTTTTGTGGAACTAACAACAATAAGTTGAGTTTTAACAGATGAATATTAATAAATTTATGTGTATGTGACAGGACTGTTGAAGGAGAACAATTTCAGAGATCAAACATCTCATCAATGGAAGCCAGGTAAAGAAATAATAATGGGTATATTTTCCAGCTAAAATGTTATAAATGGATACAAACAATAATATACATATAAAGAACTTTACACTGCCGTCTTTTACGGGTTAATAACTCGACGGTGTATGGGGAAGGTTAAAATAGGAAAGGTTAAGATGTAGCCAGACTTTACCTCTATCTAAGTAGAGATCGAGGCTGCTTCCAGGTTCTACCTAAATGTTCCAATCTTTGCATGAGATGAAGAACGAACCACTGACCTCTGACCTCTGTCTTCAAAGGCTAGAATGTTTAGTACTGCTCCAAACCACACTGCTTAAACAATAATATACATATATTATTGTAAAATTTATATATAGAGAAAATTACATTTTTGGTCCCTCAAGTTGGCAGGATTTTCAGTTATTGCCCTTAAGTGAATTAATTACAGAAAAAACCCTAAAGTTGCTCAACTTTTTCACTTTTCACTCCGTGACTAACAACTGTCAATTAGGTCCGTTAAGTGAGGGGCAGATTCGTCATTTCACCATGATCCCTTCTTCTTCTTTTTCTTCCACACTCAAACACTACGGCGGAAAAGTTAAACAATACGCCGGAAAAGTTAAATTCGCAATATCTCTTCCTTTTCTTCGATTCTGAACACGAAACCGGTACGAAAAAGGTTAGAATATAAGTCCGAACAAACCCTAACCAACAGATTTCTGATTTAACGGTCGCCGAAAAATTTAAAAACTCGCCGGAAAACTAAAAATGTCCCTCACTTAACGGACCTAATAGACGGTTGTTAGTCACGGAGTGAAAAGTGAAAAATATGACCAACTTCAGGGTTTTTTCTGTAATTAATTCACTTAAGAGCAATAACTGAAAATCTTGCCAACTTGAGGGACCAAAAATGTAATTTTCTCTTATATTTTTATAAATATATATATATATATATATATATATATATATATATATATATATATATATACATCGGAGGGAGATATGCGCTAGAGAACCACTCGCCGAATAGATTCTCAATTTAAACCTTTATAATCCAGAAATCTACGGAGAAAAACTCACCCAAATTCACCATAAATAAACATAAAATATCTATGGTTATTTCAAGTTATAATGTAAAACTGAACTTTTGTAAAGGAAAAGGCCTACTTACTGCTGAATCATTTGGAGATGGTTGTAAAATGCATTACTTATATATGTATTTTGTTGTAAATTGCCAAAAATTATTGGTAAATTTTCCACTCCGCTTAGTTAATGGATTCACACTTTCTAGGAGTTTTACCTATAGTACTAGTAGTAAAAAACCGTTTCAGTTGATTACGTCACATTATTTTTGGAACAAGTTTAATTCTCTTTCACATAGTTATACACATACTTATATACATATAAAATATTCTATCTGTGAATTCTTGTCTAGTGAAACTTTTGCCTCTTCTACTTTTTTTTACTACTATACGAGTTGATGCATGTTTTTTTTTTTTTACTTGTATACATTGAATGGTATTATACATCACTACAAAATTTAAGTAATTATTTATATACTCAATATTTTAAAATTTTCGATAAGATATAATAGGTATTGAATCATACACTATTTTTTAAGTCATACATTACTAATTATGCCCTAAAAATTTTTTATTGTACTAATTATACTTTAGTCATTTTACCTTATTGATGAAATGCAGGTATTATATCAATAAAATACATGTAACTTAATGGCAGTTTCTTTAGTATTTTGGTCTTTTTTAGTCATTTTACCTTATATGTTGGCATATATGGCCTCTTATATGTGTCGCTTTCTGTGTTCTCCCACTCAGTCACTCACGTTCCCTAATTGTGCGCCTATGTTTTATTTTGTTAATTAATGTGGAACTTTGAATGACACTGAAATTACGAAACAATAGCTATGAAAATTTTTATTTTGTCAAACACAACCTTAAAAATGATAATTAAGAACCTTAAAAATTATAAATAAGATGCATTAAAAAATTATATATATTTATTATATATTCAGAGGTGGACTTTTGATATATAAAATATAATTTTTTATATACATGTATATATATATATATATATATATATAAAATATATATATTTATATATATAATATATAGACGTGATCAATATCATCAAATATATATATATATATATATATATATATATATATATATATATATATATATATATATATATATATATATATATATATATATATATATATATATATATATATATATATATATATATATATATATATATATATATATATATATATATATATATATATATATATATATATATATATATATATATATATATATATATATATATATATATATATATATATATATATATATATATATATATATATATATATATATATATATATATATATATATATATATATATATATATATATATATATATATATATATATATATATATATATATATATATATATATATATATATATATATATATATATATATATATATATATATATATATATATATATATATATATATATATATATATATATATATATATATATATATATATATATATATATATATATATATATATATATATATATATATATATATATATATATATATATATATATATATATATATATATATATATATATATATATATATATATATATATATATATATATATATATATATATATATATATATATATATATATATATATATATATATATATATATATATATATATATATATATATATATATATATATATATATATATATATATATATATATATATATATATATATATATATATATATATATATATATATATATATATATATATATATATATATATATATATATATATATATATATATATATATATATATATATATATATATATATATATATATATATATATATATATATATATATATATATATATATATATATATATATATTCGGTACCTAAAACTGACGACCGTCTATTTGGTTGTTAGGTTGTCAATCACTTAAGGACTATTTTTGTTTTTCTTACCAAAAGGACAAAAGTGTAATTATTTTTATAATAATAAACTTATTAATTAACAAATATACATATACATATACATTTATTTATTTTTTATTTTGTTTTATTTTTTTACGTATTATGATTTTTTTAATGTTTTTAAAAAATACAAAATATAATACAAAATATTTACTTTTTTCTTAAATAAAAAGTCTATGACTTAGCACCTCCACTAACTACCCTTATTAATACCCTTAAGGGAGAATCTCGTACCGTATCATTATCAAAAAAGATTTTTGTTTTTGTTTTTCTGGAATGTGTTTATATAAAAAAATAAAACAAAAAATCAAAAATAAAACAAAAAAACCACACATCCCCCTTCCCCTTTTCTATATGGTTTTTTTTATCATTATTATTTTTGTTAATAACCTTTTAATAACACATTTAAAAAAAATAACAGTATTTATAAGAGTTAGCTGGTGGAGGTAATAGGTCATGAGTTTTCATTAAGAAAATAAATAAATAAAAATCCTAATTTTTTTTTTTTACTTTTTCTATAACTAAAATAAACAAAAAAAATTAAATATAAAGTATATGCATATGTATGTTTTGTTAATTAATAAATTTTATTAATATAAAAGTATTACAATTTTGGTCCTCTTGGTAATAAAATAACAAAAATAGTCAATAAGTGGGTGAACTTAAAGCCAAATAGACAGCTGATAGTCTTAGGTATTGTACGGGTAAAGATTCAAAAGATTGTAACAAAAAGATAATCTGAATTATACTCCGAGAACCATCTATGTAATTTACTCTTATAAGTACTTTTATACATAAAAACAAAGTTTGCACTTACACCAGTCTCATGGCATGAATAGTATTTAAATGTTGGTGATTCAAAAGCAAAAATAATTACATTTTGTTACAACAACATGTAATTTGTAGGTATCGAATTCCCACTTAAATAAATATAGAACTAATACACGAACTATATACGAATTTACGATAAGTATGTATAATATACACCCTAAAAAGGATTCCATGTATAAAGAAACTTAACTATGCTATCTTTACATGATATAAATACATACAATTATATTAATATAATTATATTAGCGATGAATAGAAATTCAATATTTGTTTAAGATTTTTATTTCCATATAAATATAAATTATTTTAACAATAAGAAGGTTTTTATTCCGGACATAAATATGTTTTTAATATTATATTATGACATACTAGTTTCAATACCCGTGCGTAATGCACGGTTTTTATAAATATATTTTATATATAGTGATTTTTTTGGTAAATATGTATTTTATGTTTTTTAAATACTATAAGCATGATTTTCTATTTTCAAAATTTTAACAATCAACTCATGTTTACGTTAAAGTTATTCAATGATATGTTACATGGTTAAAAAAAACATTATACCCTTTTTCCCGATAAACAATTATATGCTACCTTGAAAAATAAACATCCCGTCTCAATATTCGAGCTTTCGAAGTTAATATATCAATACAACTTTGTTTGGGCGTAATATGTATGCTGTATCATTATTATAGTTTTTTATATAATAAATAATATTAATAATAATAGTTTAATATAAGAGTTTGAGTCATACTAAAAATCTATATCTATATCTATAGAATTAATTAATTAAAGTTAAATATATTTATTATTAATATAGATTAAAGAGACACATGTCGTGTAAGGAACGTGCCAAGTGTCGTTTAAATAATGTTGCAATCATGTTTTAGTTTATTGGTAGATATTAGGTAAACATTATTATCATATATTTAAAACTAGAAAAAAATTTGTGAATAAATAGATAAAAAAAATATGTGTCGATCATATATTACGTTACGTGTCGTTTCAAAAACCTTTCAATCCTGTTTAAGTATATTGGTAGATTTTGATTTTGAAGATTTTCGGGCTTGTTGTATCATATATCATATTGCCTTTTATAATTATAAAAATAATAAAGGCAAGGAACCTTTTAGGACGTTTAAAAAGTTTAATTTTGTATAACCGCGTAACCCTACTATGTAAAGTTCTATATGTGCACCATTTTAAATCATCAAGGTGACACTTTTTTAACTGTTTTGGAAAGTAAACATCCACCTTTTACATTATTATTATATTATATAGAAGATAAGATTCATAATAACACTTTCGAATAGGGGTTTATAGTTGTATATATTTTGTTAATATAAATAGTAGTTGAGGATATAAAGCTTAACCTACTTATTTCACTTGCTAATTAATACGGAGTATTTCAAGTTTGACATATTTATTGAGAGCTTTGGTATTTGCCTTTTCATATAGATGGGATTGTTATGGAACTGTTCTTTCTTTTGTCTAGCTTTTGTCTAGTTACTCTTAACAATCACTCCTAACCTTCTTATGTTGTGTGAATAAAAGAACAATCAACCCTCATGTGCACATGGGTGTTTTTATTTGATATACATTCAATTCTTTAGCTTTAAACAAACATATTGGCACACCTACCATTAATTAATTCCTTTCATATGGTGCACATTGTTTTGCCACTAAGATATCTTCATAGTCACCCAAAATCCTTGATGGATGATCCAAGTTTGTCAAGGGATTGTATGTCAAAGGGACGTCCACACAACCTAATCTATACTCTTGTCTGTAAAAAGATTTCATTTTTTTTTAAAATACTCCTGATAAAAACAAATAGATTGGAAGTAAACACCTAATTTGAAAAAGAATCAAGAAAAAAATGAAATGAAATCTTCCTTTTCTTTAATACTCCAATTCGCTATATCAGGATTAAAGTTATTCAAGAGTAAACCATCTGGGTTACAGCCTAGTGGTCACCTGCCTCCCTAAAAAGCGACTTGTGGGAACACCATCCCGGTTCGAATCCCTGCAAAAGTATATTTAACCAGCCAAGGTTTCTAGGGTCTCACCACCAGATAGCGTTGCAGGGTCGCTAGCTTAAGTGGAAAAATTCCTCTATGAGACTAAGGAGTTCCTAGGCATTTAATCCTTATAGTTATTCGTAGCCACTATGAGGTTAACTCACTTAGTAAAAACTTTTGCTTCTTGGAGTGTAAGTTCGAGAATCAATCCAAGGCACCTGTGTATTTAGAATGATTTGACACTAATTTGTCGTGAATAAAAATTTTGTTAAAAAGAAGTTATTCAAGAGTTGAATGAGAGTATGATAATTAGACTTTAGATACCATTAAGTCAAATATTGCACTAACCTCGAAGCTATTGGCCAATAGCACTATCTAATTAACATCTTTACCTTAACAATAGTTATAAACTGTTTGTTTTGTTTAATTTGGTGATTTTTACATATCAAGCAATTACCTTTTTCGCTCTTGTTCAAGTCCTAATAATACTATACCAAAAACATAATAAGGTAATAAGACTAACTACATTATTAGTATGATCAACATAATGTTAAGTGTTACAAAACTAATGATTTGTGCATTGAACAGGAGCACAAAAAATAGCACAGAAAGGAGGAAATTGGGGTACTTTTCATGTGGAACCGGTAATCCTATTGATGATTGTTGGAGGTGTGACCCAAACTGGCAGAAAAATCGCAAACGCCTTGCTGATTGTGGTATTGGTTTCGGGAGGAATGCCATTGGAGGTCGTGATGGAAGGTATTATGTGGTCACGGATTCTGGAGATGACGACCCTGTTAATCCCCGACCTGGGACCCTGCGTCATGCTGTTGTCCAAGATGTTCCTCTTTGGATCGTGTTTAAACGCGACATGGTGATCCAACTAAAACAAGAACTCATCATGAACAGTTTTAAAACTATTGATGGACGTGGGGTAAATGTCCACATTGCTAATGGAGCTTGCATTACCATTCAGTACATCACTAATGTTATTATTCATGGTTTGCATATTCATGATTGTAAGCCCACTGGAAACGCCTTAGTGAGAAGCTCCCCTTCACATTACGGTTTTAGGACTATGGCTGATGGTGACGCTATCTCCATATTTGGCTCGAGCCATATTTGGGTTGATCATAATTCCCTCTCTAACTGCGCTGATGGTCTCGTTGATGCTGTCATGGGCTCAACCGCCATTACCATTTCCAATAATTACTTCACTCACCACAACGAGGTTTGCAAACCATTATCCTTTAATTTCTCCAACAATAATATAAACAAGGCACATAAATTATTTAACAATACCAATTCCACAGGTGATGTTGTTAGGCCATAGCGACTCATATACCAAGGACAAGTTGATGCAAGTAACTATTGCCTATAACCATTTCGGAGAAGGTCTTATTCAACGAATGCCAAGGTATTTTTACATAAATTAGTGAGTGAATGGGATGTTTGTATTTACCTTTTTGAATGTGATCAAATCACTTTTAGAATGCAACCCCAAACGCGCCTAACTGATATAGAAATTAGGATTAAATCGAACTAAAATAACATGTGAATCTTAAAATTTGTTAATAATGTACAGATGTAGACATGGGTATTTCCATGTGGTGAACAATGACTACACCCATTGGGAGATGTATGCAATTGGTGGAAGTGCAGGCCCTACAATCAACAGCCAAGGCAATAGATACCTTGCCCCCGTCAATCCTTTTGCCAAGGAGGTAATTACTTAATTTTATGCAATCAAGAGATGATACGTACACAACACATCACCATGTGTATATTGCATAGTATGCTACTTGTGTAATTGGTTGCCATACAACAATTGTGCTCTTCATATACTTGTATACCGTGCAGTATGCTAGCTACCTACCTTGTTGTCTATGGCTGAATATCGTTATCAACCCTTATAGACACTGATGAAATATATATTGAAATTGACAGGTTACAAAGAGAGTAGATACAGCTCCGGGCCAATGGCATGGCTGGAATTGGAGATCAGAAGGGGATCTACTTCTTAATGGTGCATATTTCACTCCATCCGGTGCTGGTGCCTCCGCAAGTTATGCAAGAGCTTCAAGTTTGGGTGCAAAGTCATCTTCCATGGTTGGTACCATAACATCTGGTGCTGGTGTGCTTGGTTGTCGTAGGGGCCGCCAATGCTAGCCATCAACTCGTAAACAGTGGTTGCTATCTTTTCGTTTTTTAATCAAAGCAAATCAAATTATATATAAATCAATCACAAACCATCCATTTTATACCTCTTTTTTCCCTATCTTATTTTGTTACTTCACCTATTATTGTTTTCCGCTTGTTGTGCAACCTTGACCAAGCTGTAACAAATTCAAACCACTGTTGCTAAAGAGCAGGTGCGTAGCGTTGTTCATCTTCATTCAATCGAGACCCATGCATTATCCGCTTTTCATGACCCGGCCCAACCCGTTTGCATTGGCTACTAAAGTATATGTCTTTTCTTTTTTTATTTATCTTTATAAATGTTAATTAGAGTCTCATACAAGTCAATTGTGTGAGTGAAATGAAAAAGATGCCGATTAGGGGAACATTATTTGTTATGCATTGGTGACAATCAAAGTTAAATCTTTTACACTTTTAGCTTCATACTTGAAACTTTTATTATTATTATTATTATTATTATTATTATTATTTGTCAATGGGAACAAGAATCTTATTTTCTTGCTTTTTATTGATGTATTTGATTGGTGACATATGATCCAATGGTTTTATTACTTGTGTTGATTGAGAGAAAATTGAATATGAAATAAGAGGGTCATAATTTATGGACATTTTGATAATGGTGATGGTGAGTAGTGATACCATCAAAATGTTCGAGGAAACTATGTTGGTAATTATATGGCATCGAAGCTCATAGGTTTCTTTTAAATTGATATAGGTTTCTTTTAAATTGATGAAAACTAGTTATGTTATTCGGGCTTTGCCCCGGGACATATAACGTTGCTTTTAGAAATTTTATACAGACGGGAGATACATTCGTTTTTTTTATTTAATCGTGTGTCTGGAAATGTATTGTTGTGTACAAACGTAAGATATATTAATCATTTACATTATCAATTCTATGAATAATTGAAGAAATAAAAAAACGAATGCTAATTATGTAGCAACTATAGAGAAATGTGTCAAAACGGAAAAAAAGAAGAAGAATGAAGACGCACTAAAATTTTAAAATTATATGCAAAATACAAAAAGAAATGGAAAGTACCATATAAATCATTATAGAAAATAGAAAGACAAATGAACGCGGATACCATATTAACTTTGTCCAATAAATTGTAAAAAGCCAAAACAACAAGAAGAACGACAATTTTAGTTAAAAGTATAATGTATTTTTGTTAAATTGGGCGATCGATAGACAATAGTAATTTCACTAGAAAACTACACTTCAGCACCCATTAAAAAAATTAACCTGATTTGCAACAGTGTTTGTAACTCTCGCAAGACATTAAATTAACATTTAATGATCATTAACACCCGTTGGAGAAAAAGACGCCACACCCTGTTAGAGAAAAGAATTTGATTTGCATTCGTTATTATTACTCTCGTTAAACACCGAGACAAAACTTCACGGCTGTTAGCTTTTTTAACGATAAGGACTATAATTGCAAGATATTTAACAATATGGACTAATATTGCTTAAAAGGCGCGTGACACGGAAAACGATGCACGCTATTTATATCTATATAGAGAATTTGAAAACTTTGTTCTTAGTTATAAACAAAACACACGTTTGTAATTTGAAAATTAAACATTATATTAATGAAATAGCTATAACATAAATAAGCTACAAACTTGTGTTAAAACATAAAATGCTAAAAAATACTCTCACAAATCATAGAGAAAAATTGACTAAATATACTTTGAATTTAAAAGTAGAATGAATTAAAATAAATGAGATTGTAGTCATGTTAGCTACATATATCAGTGTGTATATGTATGACGACTTTCCTTATTTTGAGAAACTTTTTTTGCAAGAACCATGAGAAATCTCAAATTATGTATTGGATCACATGTTTATTTTTCATTCACATGTGAAATAATATAAAAAAGTATCTTTTAGAAGAAATTTTTTTAAAAAAACCCTTTAAAATAGCCTTTTGTGAACTTGTGAATGAATATGTTCACGTTTTCGTTCACATGTGATCAAACGGGTATATATAAGGTTTTGAAAAAAACTTTCTTCTGCAACATATATTTTTATAACGTTTCACATGTGAATGAACAAAAAACATGTGATCCAATACATAATTTAAGAGTTCTCAAGGTTCTTACAAAAAAATGGGTTCTCAAAATAAGGGTCCATATTACTATATATATATATATATATATATATTATATATATAATATATATATATATATATATATCCCGTGAAGTTTTACCTTCTTACAATATAAAATTGTTATAATTTTGAAAGTTTTAGTTTTTAAGCCTAACAATTTATAAAATAGTTATTTTGTTTAAAATTGTATACCTTTTGTTATTATAAATAAAATTTGAAGTTAATGTGTTTTTATTACAATTATATATTGGGAACCCCAAAAATTGCAGGAACCTTTAGCAACCTTCTTTAAATTAAATTTATTTACTATATGATTGCTTACACATATTCATATGACTATATAATTACTTACAAATGTTCATATAACTATCTATATACATTTGATCATCACCAATCTAATGAAAGCATTAATTTACAAAATACTTACACATATCATGATGAACACTAGTGGGGTTTTTTCTTTAAATGTAAAACAAAAGCGGGTATGGATTATGTGCTTGGGAATGGTCTTTGGATTATTAAAAGTTCACCTATCATTCTGAATGTTTGGAACCTGAATGTCAATCTTACAAAAACTGATATGAAGAATGTTCCGGTTTGGGTGAAACTGCATAATGTCCCAATGGTCGCCTATACAGATGATGGATTAAGCTTGTTGATATCTAAAGTGGGTGAACCAAAACAGTTAGATTCATACACAATTGATATGTGTATTGAGTCTTGGGGTCGGAAATTTGCTAGAGCATTAGTGGATTTGAATGCTGATGAGGAATTTCAGGAGAAGATTGTTGTTCCCATCCCAAAGATGGAAGATGAGGGATATACGAATTCAGTTATAAACATTGAATATTAATGGAAGCCACCAAGGTGCTCGGGATGTAAGATTTTTGGACATGTCGATTTTGCATGTCCAAAGGCTGTTAAAGCTGCTCCTATGGCTAAACCAATGGACGGTGATGGATTTCAACAGGTTAAAAACAAAAAGAAAGGAAAAACCCAAGGGTTCCCCATAAAGCAAAAACAAATGCCTGCTTTGGAATATAGGCCTGTGGTGAAACCAAAATCAACAACGGAAGTGGCGATCACATCTAAGCCACCTGTTTCTACTCATAACTGTCACACCTCGACAAAGGCGGTGTAACACCCCAACAAGGCGGAATCATGGGGTGTCGAGAAAAGCACAGCATGACATGGAAATTACATAGAGCAACGATCTAAATGAAGTAAATGGTTACGAGTGAACCAAGAGATTAAGTGTACAATCATTCAAAACAAACATGCCACAATAAGTTAACCAATGCAACTAGTACAATTGTAACAAAATAACAATTGTTCATCCCTCAATAGTGAGCATTCGGGTCATCGACCTCGAGAATCAAGTTCAATCAAGAAAGCGCTACCAAATGCGCATATTCCTGATATATTCTAACAAAAGATGCGCCGCTTCCTTGTTTCCCATCCAAGCTAGAAATCCAATCAAGCCTGATTTCTAGCAATTACTTGATCACCTGAAAAGTGTACTAAATCAAGTCAACACATGGTTGGTGAGTTCGTAGGTTTAAGTATCAAAACAAGTATCAAGATCCAAAAGTGCCGATAACAAGTCGTACGATAATATAAGAGCTAACCGAAGCACATACCGTAAACTCTTAGTATAAGGCACAAAGAATCGCTACAAAATCATACACAACACACAAACAAGTTAAACAACAAGATCACAAATCCATAATCACCATAATGAACGTTCATCAAGCTCACAAGTCCCGCGGGACACACAATTTGACGAAGTGTACACATATCCAAGCTCACAAGTCCCCAAGGGACACCAAATTGTGCGAATAGTTCAAGCATCCTTAATCCAACCCGATAATCACAAGTAGTATCATGGTTACCTTTCAAACAATCATTTAGTTCCAATATCATGCACTCCATTGTATATCGACATTAGTTTTTACCAAAACGAGTACACTTTCCACCCAAAGTTCAACAAAGAGAGGGGCTACGAAACTCACCTTGGCTTAAGCAAAAACAAGTAATAATCAAGCTACAAACGTCCAACGATCGCCAAATGTCCACAACCTATCCATATAAGCATCACAATACACGTTAAGGTCCTTACTTTGTTGTAGACATGACTTCCAAACCTTGGTCGACTCTAGAAGCTTGAATTGACATCATTGAGACCAAAAGATCAATAAGCTCAAAAAAAGACAAAACAGGAAAACGATAAATGGAGAGTGGCGTCTGGGACGCCACCCACTACCGTACCAGACGCCCATACAAGAATGGGCCAGCGTCTGAGACGCCAAGGAGCACCGTAAGAGACGGTGGCTCAGAAAAGGGGGTTCCAGCATCTCGCGTAGCGTAAAACAGGAGATCCTAGCGTCTAGACTCAAAATGCAAGATAGAGAGCAGCGTCTGGGATGCCCAAAATGGCGTATGAGACGCCAGGCAAGTCCAACCAGCGTCTGAGATTCCAGGGCTGGCGTATGAGATGCCATTACCTGCACAAGACCCACCTGCACACCATTGTTGAACCAAACACGACCCAAATTCGATCCAAACTCATTTTGGAACATCCAAAGACCATTTTGAAGCTAGGAAACATGTTACAAACATATTTTTACCAAAACCCATCACCAAATCCTTTCCAAAAACACAAATCCAACATAAATCAAACCCTAGATTCCAACCCAAAACCCTAGAAACCCAAAAATCTGATTTTGACTACCAACGAGACCAAGGATGTTTAGATTCAACCAAGAAACATGTTAAGCAATATATAATGATGATTTTGAGCTAAGAAACACTTACCAAAACAACCCGAAGCTTCAAATCCGAATTTGGAGCTTTAATGGAGATGAACACTTGATTTAACCCAAAATTCTTGAAGTTTAAGGATAGGGTATTATTATTGGACAAATTTCTAACACTTTGATGTTTACTAGAGCCTTAGATCCGAAAGTTATGAAGAGAAATGATAAGTGTGTGTTTTGTGTGTGTGTTCTTGGAGTTGAGAGAGAAACGAGTGTGTGTGTGTGTGTGTCTATGTGTGTGTGAAAGGATAAGAGGAATGGGAAAAATGGGAGGTGGAAAGGGATTACACCCCTACCCATAATACTCTTGCACCAAATACAATTAGCTAGTTAGCAAATGGTACCCCGTCCAAACACGTAAATGCTAAAATATCGCCAATTACTCTAAAGATCATAAAATCAATTCGACTGTCATTAATCATATAAGTTCCAAAGTATTGATATTTCAATTAAATTCACAATTATTTACATAGTCAACAAAAGTCAAATAAAGTCAACATAGTTAAATCTCGCGGGTGTTACATCATTCCCCCGTTAAAGGATTTTCGTCCCCGAAATTCAATCTACACTAGGCTCACTAAACAAATGAAGATACTTAGCACGCATAGAATTCTCTCGTTCCCAAGTAAACTCGAGGCCACGCCTTGCTAGCCATCTAACCTTCACGATTGTATACCATGTAATCTTGAGCTTCTTAGTATCACGATCCAAGATCTCTATCGGCTCCTCAACAAATTTCAACTTGTCATCAACATGGATTTCTTCCAAAGGCACATGTAATGTCGGGTCCGCCAAACAATTCCTCAAATTCGACACATGAAACACATCATGAACGCCACTTAACTCTTAAGGGAGTTCCAACTGATATGCTACCAAACCGACACGTTCCAAGATCTTGAATGGTCCAATGTACCTTGGACCTAACTTTCCACGCTTCACAAAACGGACTACGCCTTTCCATGGAGACACCTTCAAAAGCACAAGGTCACCAACTTCAAATTCCAAAGGTCTACGCCTAACATTGGCATAGTTCTTTTGACGTTCACGCGCCACCTTCAATTTCTCATGAATTTGAGAGATCACCTCTGTCGTTTCAACAACAATCTCGGGTCCGATGAGTTGGCTTTCACCAATCTCCGCCCATGCCAACGGTGACCTATACTTCCTTCCATACAAAGCTTTAAAGAGTGCCATTTGAATACTTGCATGGTAGCTATTATTATAAGACTATTCTACCAATGGGAGATGCACATCCCAATTGCCACCAAATTCTATAGCACAAGCTCTTAGCATATCCTCAAGTGTTTGAATCATCCTTTCCTTTGACCGTCGGTTTGAGGATAAGTTCGCAAGTTTGTCAAGTTCGTCAAAATATAAGTGGCTATCAACTTACTTATGATAGCAAAAATCAAGTATCTCTATGCCACCGGCACATACGGTATACCAGGCCTAAGGTGCAAGTATCAAATATCAAGTATCTGATGAGGGTGGGTTAGGCATCAGAAAAGTCTCGGAATTTAATAATAGCCTAATGACATTTCACATCATAAGTATACTCCAACGAAGAAAATCTTTATGGGTGGATTGGGTATATTCGTATAAGCTGAAAAGTATGAAGTATCAAGTATCACATTGCACATCATACAGTACAGTTAAATAGCCATAAACATGATAAACACAACTGCACGATATCCAAAATAGGTTGTCAAAATCCAAAATAAGTTATCAAATATGAATCTAATATAAGTAATCATAAGTGTAATCCAAAATAAGTTACCCCAAAATCATCATAACATAGTTTCCAATAAATACGGTTTATTAGAAAAAGAGTTTGTATCCTTTCAGCCCCATGAAAACATGTGAAATGGGGACTACGAAACTCACCTGTAGTCCTGCAATACAGCTAAGCTACACAAGAATGTTAGAAGCAACTGGTACGTTTAATCTGTTCATGCAACAAGTAATAAGTATCTATACTAGTGACAAGTGTCTTACGGTACACCATTAGTTTAGTTAGAAAATCTTTAAGTATTTAACTTAGTTCGTCCAAAAGTGTTCAAGTTTGTCTTAACTAATGTTTATGACTCTTTAACTATTTTGAGAGTTTTGACCATTTTGAGAGTTTTGACCATTTGAGTGTTCTTGACCATTTGAGTGTTTCTGACCAGTTGAGTGTTCCTGACCATTTGAGTGTTTCTGACCATTTGAGTGTTTCTATCCATTTGATTGTTTCTAGCCATTTGAGTGTTCCTCGAATTTGAGTGTTTTCCAGATTTGAGTGTTCTTGACCAGATTTATGTGTTTTCCCTAAGAAATCTCAAAATGTTTTCCTTAAAAATCGTTGTTAGTTTTAGAAATCCGGTTGTACTTTTACGTTCCTTATCACTATGGAAAAACAATATTAAGCATACGGACTCTAAAACGGACCAAAGTACGTGACCCATTTGGTAATAAAAGCTTTACAAGATCGCTTGAAATTCCTACTTTTTGTTAATGAAAACTTGTGACACTTTAGGATTAGTAGTAACATATGTTTTAGGAACTTTTGGACGTAAAAAGTTATAAACTTGATGATAAAAACTTGTGCCATCTTTGGTAATAAAACCGGAATACACACGGAAGAAAAGATGTGGATTTTTGTTTGAAATACCTTAAATTTGAAAGATATTATGTTATTTGGGTGCTAGATCTATGGATTACTAGAGAAAAATATGATTTTTGGATGGAGAAATAATTGAGTGAAATTATGAGATTTGTGTGTTTTTCAGAGGATATTTTGAGATTTGAGTGTTTTGTGTGTTTTTTTTAGTTTTCTCCATTTGAGTGTTCTCATGTGTTTATATAGAGGAGGGGAAAGGCATGGGAAAATTTGAGTGTTGTTAATGAGTGTTCCCAAAATTTTTAACAACTTCATTATTACTATTACTATCAACAAACATTTTTTTTTTTGGGTAATGGGGAATTGAAACCCGGGTAAGCTTTTATTATCACCCAAAAAACATATACAATACAAGTAGTAAGGCAGAGTACCCTACTAGTTCATACATACGACATTCCCGTATGTATGTAAAAAACAAGCAAAAGCATACAATTGAAAGAGAAACCAATACGAGCTAAACTACACAAACTAAATTACAAATAGGCTTTAACATAACATAGTTGTAGTAGATCCTCGTATGTGTCCAGCGTGCTACATCTTTGGCAGCTTCCATCCATCTAGGATACTCAATCCTTTTGTAGTTCTTTTAAACTTCATTGTAACAAGCTTTAAACGAACCGTTGTGACAATAATATCACATAGGGCACTAACAGGCCGTTCTTGAGGAGAATATAGCCTGTTATTCCGCTCTTGCCAAACAAAGTATGAAGTTGCAGCTAATACAAGCTTTCCAATAACCACTCTAGCTAGCTGCGATTTACCAACTTGTAGCAAATAACTCACGATAGACTCCCACTTATTCGTTATCTGGTCCATACGAGCAAGAGGTTTAACCAAATTCCATACCTGCGAAGAATAATCACACTCAAAGAAAAGGTGCTCATGAGAATCAGGGCCTTTTTTACAACGAGTGCAACAAAGCAAGTTTAAATTCGTAGAACCATTAACATCCCACTGCTTGTGCTTATCCTGGGTCTTTAATTTCTTCTTCATGATCAGCCACACATGAAAAGAGTGCCTGGGAATGCAATGGGGAAACCAGACCATATCAACCCATGGGACTTTCTGATGTTGCAATCGAATAGTGTCCCAAGTATCACTAGCCGAGTATTTCACTTCCTTCCCGTCTCGTGTTTTCCACAATATTGAATCATTAACATTTGGTTTAAAATTAAGAGGGGTAATCGAAATAAGAACAGGAAATAGGTCTAACCATGCTGTTGCAACAAACATTTTATTCGTTAACCGCTTTAAAAAATTTAATTTATAATAATTCATTTTCTTAGCTTCCGACACCATAGTTTTACTCCACGTTAGTTTCCATAAATAAGTTCACTCAGCGAATACGATTACTGATTACCGCTAAGAAAGCTAGTCACAATGAATCCAACTTACAAATGTTAACAAATCTAAATCACGGGTGTTACAATAACTCTTATGATCTTTTGAATGATTATGGTGAGAGGGTTAACGACCCTCTCTTTCATGAGACTACTATGGATGAAAGGCTCGAGTTGGAGAAGAAAAGACTAGAAAATCTTGTTGATGGTGATTCGGATGATGGGATGTTTGATGAATCGGTTGAAGGCACTAAGCAGTCGAATGAACCAAAAAAATCTTCTGAGGGGGTAAGCACTAATGTATCATAGTCCTTTGTAAGTGAATTCAAAATGAGATTCACCGCAAGATCTTGACGAATAGGTGAATCAAGTCGCCGAATATTATCAGCATAACTTTTCATCTTAAGGACATAGCTGCTCACGGGCTGACCTACTTCCATTTTGCACGCATGTAATGCATGAACAGTTTGGAATAGTTCTTGCTGAGCTTGCTTCTCAAACATGCTCTTGAGCTCCTTAATCATGCTATAAGCATCCAAGTTCTCCTTATCCCTCTGAATTTCGGAGTTCATACTCGATAACATGAGACATGCTATCTCACTCTGCTCATCATACTTTCTCTTATAGTCAGCACGATATTCAGGGGTACTATCACTAATTAGAGCAACCGGAAGCGGTGTGTCAAGAATGTGCAACTTCTTTTCATGTTTAAGCACAATTCTCATATTGCGATACCATTCATTGAAGTTGTCACCATCTAGTTTGTCCTTATCAACAAGGACATGAGCAATGCAGACTTAATGGTATTTTGAGTGGTAGAGGCCATCTAAAAGTAACGTTCAAACATAGGGATTTAGATATTTAAGGCTTTAACTAAAACAACTACCCTTAGATTTTAATCTACACATGTATCTTAAAATCATTTATAGTTTTAAAGCTTAAAGAACCAAATCGAACACACATCACGTGTATCCGGCAACTTATCCGGACGACCACATGTTTGTGTTATCAATAAGGCCAGCCCATTGACCGATCGCACATTGCGACTCTTAATGAGACTTTGATCACTACTCATGTTTAGTCTCATCCTTGCCGACTAGTACTTAGGTAACTTATCCAAGGCGACCTAGCAAAATCCGCCTATAAGGTGGCGTGTGGCTGTCCGTATCGGGTAACTAGGATTGGCTGATACGAAGGACCACCCCGTTTCTACACTATGGCTTAGGAAACTTATCCAGAGCAACAAGTAGTGTATACTGGCAGGTGCTTCTCATAGGATGGCAGGGATTTCTTTATGGGCGGGTAGTAAAACTAACTCTAAGTAGTTTAAAACAATCCTATTCTGCATGCAATTTAAATAGGAATAAAGCACCGAGCATGTTAACACAACTTTAACATATAGAGTTTCGTAAAAGGAATGCTTGTGTGGCACTAGGTCATAACCTAACGTGATAAGGCATAAATGAACACAAACAATATGCATGCTATTAAAACAACCCTTTTAATTTACTTATTCGTTTCACAAAACTTGAAACGAGATTAATCTAGTTTTCTCAAAAACATTAACCTCATTTCATTTTCTCTTAACATAAATGGTGTTCTTCACGTTTTTTTTAAGGGAAGAAGAGGTTTGCGACAAGGAGATCTGTTGTCTCCATATCTATTTACCTTGGTCATGGAGATTCTTACTTTAATCTTGAAAAGAAAAGTGAGGAATTCGGAGGATTTTGCTTATCATCATCACTGCCGTGAACATAAGATTATTAACTTGTGTTTTGCAGATGACTTGTTTATATTTATGCGAGGTGATGTTAATTCAGCAAGAGTGATCATGGAAGCTTTGGAGGAATTTAAGCTTGTCTCAGGCCTTGTTCCTAGTCTCCCTAAGAGTACGACTTATTTTTGTAATGTGTTGAATCATGTTAAATTGGACATTTTGAATGTCCTACCATTTGAAGAAGGTACTTTACCAGTTAAGTACTTAGGGGTACCGCTTATCTCTTCTCGGTTAATGATCAGGGATTGCAAAGTTCTGGTAGAACGGGTGAAGAAAAGGGTGGGAGATTGGAAAAATAAATTTTTATCATTTGCAGGAAGACTTCAATTGATCTCTTCAGTGATCTCTTCTATGCATGTTTATCGGGCCTCAGTTTTTCTTCTTCCCTCTAGTACTTTAAATGATATTGAGCAAATCATGCGTGGTTTTTTGTGGTGTCAAGGTGATCTTCAAAAAGGTAAAGCTAAAGTCGCCTGGGAGGTTGTTTGTTTGCCTAAGGAGGAGGGTGGACTAGCGCTACGTAACCTGAATCAGTTTAATATTGCTTTGCTATCTTCTCATATTCGGTATTTGATGTCTCGTAAAGAGTCGCTATGGGTCAAATGGATTCATACCTATAAATTACGAGGCAAGAATTTTTGGGAGGTCCCTTGTCAAGGGAATCTCTCTTGGAGCTGGCGGAAACTACTTCAGTGTAGGAATGTTCTTAGACAGTTTTTCTGGTTTCAGATAGGTAATGGAAGATTGGCGTCGGCTTGGTTTGATAACTGGAATCAGTCTGGCCCTTTAATTTCTTATGTTTCTCCACGGCAGATTGCAAATGCAGGATTTGGAATGGATGCTACTGTGTGCGATATTGTTCAAGGAGGAGAGTGGAAATGGCCGGATTCGTGGAATACTCGGTTGCCGAATTTACATCTTCCTGTGGTGCGAGAAAATGTTTGTGACTTGGTGCTTTGGAGGGACGCAAATGGTGTTACTCATGAGTTTTCTGTTGCTCGTGTTTGGAATTCAATTCGACATTCTTCTCCAATGGTCGACTGGTTTCATTTGGTGTGGTTCAATCAGCGCATTCCTAAACATGCATTCATATTGTGGCTGGTATTTAAACAAAAATTAAAACCGCAGGATTTGGTGAGCTCTCACTCGTCATCAGCTTTACCTCAAGTTTGTGTGTTTTGTGGATTGCAGCCGGACTCCCATAGTCACTTGTTTTTTGAGTGTTCATTCTCTTTACAGGTGTGGAATGAGGTGCGCGTAAAGGCTGGTTTGTCTAATCAATCAGGTGTTTGGAACGACATTAAAAATGAGATTCTTCCTGTTGCTGAGACAAAGTCTATGTTTAGTGTTGTGGCAAAACTGGTACTAGCAACTTCGGTTTATTATATATGGCGAGAAAGGAATGCACGGATGTTTAACCGAAAACGAAGGCCATTTTATGAAGTTGCTACATGTATCATCTCTACTGTTCGATTGAAGCTTGCTACGTGTAGATACAAGAGAACAAGACGGGTGGAGCAGTTCTTGACTTCATGGGATCTTCCAATTTCATTAACTAAGTCTTTGTAATCTGTCTTATTTGTTTTTGATTCTGTATATGTAATACTGAAAGTGGCATGTCACTTTCTTTTGGTTGATGCACGTTTGTGCATGGGTTGTAAGTCGTCTTGACATTCAGTCAAGTGCCTGTTTTATTGATATATATATTATAACCAGGGGTGACGGCCTTTTACCGGAAAAAAAAACTCTTTTTAATCCTTTTAAAAACTCCTTTTGTAATTTGAAAAACATTTTCAAGTCATGTGTGTAAAACACGTTTTAAGGCATTTCATTAAATTCACATTTAGACAAATAAAGGATTTGCATCTTCTAATTTATAATTCCATATGCCGGTTCAACAAATATGAACCCTAAAACAAAAGTAAGTGTAAACTTCCTTTTATCTTAATGACTCGTCTAAGCTCCCACTCAATTCAAGATGTCTATTGTCGAATAAACGGGATTCTGAATTGGTTTACGCTTTCTCCATAATTTCGAGATTTTGAGCATCATTTTATAAAATTTTATATTTCAAATCTTAATAAATAAACGTTTATTTTTCAAACAATTTTATACTCAAAATTAATTTAAATTTATCAAATGAATTTAAAAGGGAGAAAACAACCAATCACGACGCAATTCATCTTTATGGAATACTATAAACAATATGCAAATTATTAAAACATACAATTTAGTGACCAAGCTAAATTATCTACTTAAAAGGTCACACGGTCGATTCGAGCCGATACGTACTAACATACGGGTTCAATTAACCGATTGATTTATAATTACTTATAAATCATTTATCTATTTTAGCCACAAATATCCATGCATGATATACGCTCTGATACCACTGTTGGGTTTTCGTTAACCGCACAACTATTGTGTCTACAATGAACGTTTCTATTTCCGCAAGGTTATCAGAGTCATTTATTAAAACATGAGTGGTATCTTTTGTAAATAATTAAAACGGTTAATTATTTAAGTTTAAACAATTTTATATTTATTAAAAAGCATGTTTCAAAACCGTGAACGTTCCTAGGTAATGCTCGTTAATCTTGTAAACAAATTAATATAATTAATCCGTTTAGACAATTAATCTAATTTATTCATCCAAGACTAACTTTATTAGCTATAAGCGGAATGATTAACAAAACAATTAAACCTAGTTTAATTCCCTAAACATAACCAAAGCCAAGACCTAACATGCATGCAAATATAGCAAACTAAAATAGATAAACATAATTAAATAGAATAGAAAGAACACTAACCTTTTAGCGCGCAAACCCTAGAATTTCGACTAGCTAAAGTCGACACCCACCAACTGAGAACACCTTCTTGCCACGAACTAAGAGCCCAAGTGTAGAACTCCTCAAGAGGTGCACACACACGAACAAATCCCAAGACTAGCTAGTTGCTAGCCTTAACTTGTATTAAATGTATATATATATATATAATATATATATTTACTATATAATATATATAATTTTAATTCCCCTTTACCCATAAAAAAATATAACTAAAGTGCAAAAGCCAAAAACCCTAACAAAAGTGCTAGGGATTTCGACCCAAGCTAAAGGAGGAGAAGAAACTTATGAATGAAAAACCTAAGAAATCCCCTCTATTTATAAGGGTTAAAACCCTTGGGGTTTTCTCTAGGTTTCCTATGTGGGATAGGAAAAGGAGTTTCCAAAAATTCCTTTTCCCCCCTCCTTTCTTGTTTCGTGACCGACCCCATGGGGTATACCATGGGCCAAATTCGTTCGGTCCATGTTCAAATGGATTTTTACCCGATTCGCGGTTTCGACACGAAAATCATTTCCAAATCTATTTTTGGAAATTCTTATATTTTACATATTTTTACAAGTTCAACTAGTCTTTCAATGTTTTTCGCATGTGACCCTTCTTGGATCATATATAAACGGCTTTATAAATTTCGTTGAGATATTTCCATAATTCTAACAAAAACAAGTAAAGAAAGGAGTGGCAAGTAAAAGAAAAGTGTGCAAAGGAAAAAAGACCACTTCATCCATCTGCTAAAGTTAGGACCTCACCGAATTTGTTGTATAATCTTATCAAGGATCTTAATGAACTACAAAAACAAACAGTATGAGAAATGGGGTTCGGGTGGCTAATTGGAATGCCAATTCAGGAGGTTAGTGGCAGTTTAGGATATTTTGTAGTTGAAAACCTTGATGCAAAGGTTTAGTCATGAATTTATCAACCAGTTGTATCAAAATTGATCGAAAAATTGTTCGTGACATCTTTGGCATAACGATGGGCAGCATTGATATCATGTCCTTACCGGTGAAGGGTGTTAAAGAGGATGAGGTCCCTTTTTCTGCAAACTGGAAAGCTCAATTTAATGGATCGCCTCTTCGTCCAAAACAGTTGTACGAGATTATGAAATCCTCCAATGATTCTGGTTTACTTTTCAAGGTTAACTTATTGATGTTGTTTTCATCGTTAATGATTGCTACTGATAAGAATGGAGGAATTCTTGGGGCTATGCAGAAGGCAATAGTTGACAGAATATGTGAAAATACCAATATAAGTGAACTTGACTGGTGTGGCCTGTTGATAAGAAGTATCAAAGACTGCAAGGATGATTGGCCACCGAAGCCAGATTATCATTTTCGCGGTCCAATGACTTTCTTGCAAGTAATTTTTAGATTTCATGACTGTTTTCGCTTGTGTAAGTGTCGTTTTATTAATTATTAATTGATTATTTATCTATTTTACATAATATGGAAATGCAGTTACTTTATCTGGACTCAACATTTGTGAAAACTTTCCAATTGCTCGGGAACGGCCGGCAATCAAGTATTGGCAGCAGATCTACTCTTTGAATCGCATAGAAGCTGAACTTGGAGCCAACGGAAGTTTTGGAAAAGTCGATTTGCAGCCTGCATTTTCTGAAAATGATGATGAAGAAGCGTTTATACTTCCCAGTTGTCAACTTCATGCAGGGATTATAGTTCCCGGTTGTCAACATCATGAATTCATTCAATGTCAGTCGTCAACTTCAAGAGAGGTAAACATTATCACTGTAACACGTCTAATAAAAATACACAGGGTTTTTATTGAGTCATTATTAATTATAAAGTGAACTAATGAAACTTGTTGAATTCCCATAATGTTGCACCACAAGTAAAAAATACAAATGATTAACGAACTAGTCACTATATATCATGCAAGACTGGTTGTCAATGAAATAAAGTCATCTCAAGAAGAAGCTAGTTACAAGTTAATATAGTTTACCCATGTGCAAGCTATATAACTTAAACATGGGTAAGTTACAAGTTACAGAAGACTTATTTTATAGTTATATTAACTTACTCAAGTGTAAGTTATAGTTATATTGACTTACCCATGTGTAAGCTATATAACTTACACATGTGTAAGTTATATTACCCATCTGTAAGTTATAGTTATATTAACTTACCCATGTGTAAGCTATATAACTTACACATGTGTAAGTTATATTACCTAATTTTTTTAAAGTGTACATGGTTACTCATTTGCTTACTCAGTTAAAGCGACGTGTATATGTTAGTAACTGTTACATTTTGTATGCTTTTTTTTCTTTCGGAACTACCATTCAAAGATTCAAGAGCTATTAACTCAGCTTCAATCTACTTTACAAGAAGGGATGTCAAGTTTTCCTGATGATTTGATGATGGTAGAGTTGAATGCAAAGTTGCAACATTTTCTTGTAAAGGCTAAAGAAAAAACAACAAATGAAAATGAGAATGCACAACACAATGAAGGTAATGTTGATGACAATGAAGAAGAAAATGAATCCAAGCTTGATGATGATGGTAATGATGCAAAAGAAAATGATAATGGCTCTGGTGCTGATCATGATCGAGAATATAATGATGTTGATAAGAATGATGATGATTTAGCTGCACAAGGTTATTTGGTTGATCAGCCAAGGGATCAAGCATATAATGATGCTGATAATTTGTTAAATCATGAACCTAATGAAAAGGTTACTCAAATGCATTGAAATAAAAAGTTTGTTCTAACAAAAAATGGAAAGATTATATTTTATATCTAACATCTGTGAATATTCTATTTCAACTGTCAAGATTTTGGGACTCCTCAACAATGGAAAGTTATCCCCTTTCCCAAGTTGACTCCTACATCCCCGAAAAATGCTATTTCTTATGATGAACATGGTAATGATATATTCTCAAAAAAAGAAGTTGAAAAAGAACAGCATGAAGAAAATGAAAATCCAGAAGGTCCCAAAAAAAAAATATGTGAAACAAAGTTTCGTGAAGCCTTCTAAGTACTATGATTCTCCATATAAGCTTAAGCAGACTGATGTAAACGCGCCTACCAGCCAGTTGGAACATACGGTTTCTGGAAGTGTATTTGCAATGGAAAATGTTGATGAATCGTAAGTTCATTCTGATTTTATTTATAAAACGTATTAATTTATATTATCTAGTGCTCATTCATTGTCAAGATCTATATAAACAAATACAATTGCTATTTGACAATTAACTTACATATGTGTAATTTTATAAAAGTTATAGAACTTACACATGCGTAAATTAAAACATATTTATTTAAGTTAATAAAAATGAATATTGTCATACATTTTTTCAGTTTGATTCTGTAACTCATTCTATCATTTATCTTTATAGGTAGATTGTTTTTGTTGTTTATTCGTTAGGGAGACCGTCTATGAAACAAAATCTGGGCACATGTTAAATCGTGCAATTTGTGAAAGCCTAGCACCTACAATCTGTGTAGACGCGGCTGTGATCGATATTTGGAGTTTGTAGGTACTTTGTTAGCAATATATTTGTAACTTTCAAATGTGCTTAAAGACATAACTGTTGAAACTATATGTACAGGTTTTTTCCCAATCATTGCACATGAACACTATTATCTTGTTGTGTTCAACCTTAAAAGGACATGATTCATGATAATAGACAACAGTGCTGCTACAAATGAGTATAAAGGGAAGTATAGTGCAGTATGTGATGTTTTTGTAAGTTTCTGTTTTCATCCTTCAGTTTATTTTAGTTTCATTTATATATGTGAAATGTGCAATTCATATAATACGAAAATGACATAGCATGCGATACCTTGATACGTTTGATCGATAGTTACACCCAAGGCTTTGAACAATTGACAAAGTGTAAACATATTGTCCAAAAAACAGGCAGCATTTGCATGTTCTTCGAACAATAAAACAATATTCTCTGAATTAAGATAAAGGTTGATGGTAAAATTGAGTTTGATAAGAAAGTATAGTCTGTCCATCATAGGGAAACTGACTTTATTATCATATAGAAGACGGAATCTTTGATGCGATTGTGAATTCTTACATAGAACTTGTTATCTATTTGCAGCGACGTATGTTTCCCGTTTTTTTAGGAGTTGTAAACATAAAAAATCATCAAAAATCGAAAATGTGGAGCACACATTAGTGAATATGAAATGGAGGATCTTAAATAACAAGGATGACTGTAGAATCTTTTTGACGTATATGAACCAACCAATTTGAAAATGGGATCCAGGTTTTTTGTCACTGAGGTTTCAAGAGCAAAAGTTACTCAAAAAGTTCAGTTAGAAAGGCTAAGAAAAAAGTATTGTGCAAAGATTTTACTTCATGAAAGCAACATGCACAAGATTGAAGACCCTAATGGGAAAGAAGACTCTAATGGGAAAAAAGTCGAGTTCTCATCATCAGTAGTGTGGGAGACTTTAAGGGAGAAAAGAAGTGAAGTTCCTTGGTACAAGATTGTTTGGTTCTCACAAGCGATCCCACGACATTCGTTTTTGATGTGGCTCATTGTTAAACGTAAGTTGAAGACCCAAGATATAATGAAGCAATGACATGGTGGAAGAAATATGAACTACAACCTTGTTTGCTGCCCCCTATGCAAACAAGGTCCGGACTCACATAATCATTTATTTTTCGAATGTGGCTTTTCTTCACAGGTTTGGTTTCATGTGCGTCATTTAGCACAAATGGAGCGTGTTGACTAAAGATGGGATGACATTTATCCTATGTTGCGGATACATTCCACTTCCAATTCAGCAAGAAGTGTCATTAGACAACTACTAGTAGTGGCTTCAACATACTCTATTTGGCAAGAGAGGAATCAAAGATTGTTCACTAGTAGTGTCTGTCCTCCTGAACTTATCGGTGATCTTATTGCTACAACAGTTTGGCTCAAATTAGTTACTTTGAAGTTCAAGAAAACTACTCAAGTTGATCGTTTTGTGCAAGCTTGGAATCTACCATAAGACATGGTGGTGTTTGATCATAATCAACGCTAATTAGATTAATTTTTTCTTAATTTGTTACTCATATTAGTTGTCTAGGGCTGATATGTAGTAGTATTAATTAATTGGTTGTGTTTGCTTGATTTACATATGTATGGCCTGACACATATGAACTAGTATGGTATCTCAGCCATGCTACTTGTTCTGTAATGTTTTTGGTGATGGTATAAAATTTACAGGGGTATACCCATTAACCAAAAAAAAAACATGCACAAAAAGAGGATGATGGATTATGGAAAATCGTTTGCAGAGAAATATGACATTGAACAAGGAAAGATGGCTATTAATGAAGTTGTGAGATGTAAGATGAATGTGATACGAGTACAGAATGCAGTTCTTAAGCAGGTTGTCACTTGATGGTTTTAGTCATATTAATAGCTTATCTAATTATGAGATCTGGTTATAGACTTTATTATGAAAAAGTTGGTTGTAGTCTAGTATGAAAGTTGGTTTTAGACTACTTTTTCTCATGTTAATTGTCGTTAAGATGATTGTTTTATGAAAATGGTTGTTTTATGAGTTTTAGTTCTGTAAGACTTCTTTTTTGATTCTATACACACAAGTATTTCCATTTGTTATTTCCTTTTGTCTACATAAAAGCAATTATTGTAAATTTCATGACTTACACATGTGTAAGTTATATTACACATGTATAACCTGTAGAAGAGTTATTTTGATTCTAAGTGGTCTATATAGACGCAAGTTATTTCCATTTAAAAAAAACGTATCAACAATTAAAAAAAATGTATCAATAGATTTGGGTACCTGTGTATTAAAAGAGAAACAAAATAAATAAGCTATTAACTTTCTAACATTAGGTTACAAAATTAACAAATTTACATGTTCATAATACTACATTTACATCATACAACAAAAAACTAAAAAATATCCGATCTACTTACTGTTACATACCAAATCTTACAAAATACAAACCTTGATTATATATTACATAATCTTAAAAATATATAACATAATAATCTCGCCTCATATTTTTGATATGCTGTTGGATTCTTTCAAGAGAATGGATCTTCCTTTCTTCTTTGGCTTCAACGGATAGTTTCTCATAACATCTCAATTCGTCTTCGACGTGTTTTTTTGCATGATTAATTTTAGAAAAAAAGGAATGTTTTCTAGTACATTACCCGTAAACAACTAAGCAGTTTTTTCTGAAGGTCACATTCTTTTTTGAACCCAATCTTGAAATCAATAAGCTCATTTCCCATGAATGTTTCCATATGTCTCATAACAAATATACCGCTATCTATGCCACTTTCTTTTGTTTGCCATGGAATCCTTACGATTTTCAGTTTCCTCAAGAGTAATGTCATCGAACTATGGATACCTCTTGAGACGCAGGAAATCAATAAGAAATTCATTCTACAATAAAAATATAACATTAACTAGTATGATGTGCATAAATAAATTAGTAGATTTAATAGATGAATAACTGAATTTTCTTTTTGGTATAAAAGGTTAGCTGTAATATATACCAAAACAATAAAGTGCAGGCGTATTGGCTGAATTACCAATACGACTTTGTTACAAGACATGCACTTAAAAGTGCAACAACCATCAACCCAAGCTAACACCTAGACGTTACAACTGAAACAAAGCGACCAACATGCTAACTACTACAAAGCTAACAATCGACTCAAATTACATTACAAACCAAGAGAACTAGGTAACTTCCAAGGAGCAAACAGGTCCTCTAGCTCAACTGAATTTTCTTACCAATTGGGGAATTTGTTTTTTTTTTTCCGGTAAAAGGCCATCACCCCTGGTTATAGTATATATTTCAATGAAAAACAGGCAATCTAGTTGAGTACTAGATTGGCTTTACATCCCATGTACTAAATGCAACATCCAATAAACAATAACTTCCTATGCCTATAACATTACGGAATAGACAAAAACCAAACAAGACCTACCAAGAAATACTAGAGTTACATGTTATGAATTAATGAAAATGGTAGATCCCATGATGTTAAGAAATGCTCGACTCTCTTCGTCTTCTTGAATATGCACGTTGCCAATTTTAACCTAACAGTCGATATAATAACATCAACTATTTGGTTCACATTACGCTTCTTTTGCTTGAACATCCTTGCATTTCTTTCCTGCCAAATGAAGTATACCGCTGCAACAAACACAAGCTTTGCACTCACACTTTTGGTTGATTTCTTCTTCGCATATTATACAGCATTGCCAAATGAATTTGTTTTATCATATTCATGAACATGATCATCAGCCGGTGCCAAACTGTCAATTATATAGCATTTGTTTGTCTCCAAGTTATAGCAAATAAGATAAAAATGATCGTGTAGACAGCGGACTGGGAAAAACATCTGAAAATTAAAAACATAACTAAAATTATAAGTAGATAGAGAAATGAAAATTTTGGATACAGATTTTCGAAAAATACAAAATACACCAATTGAACTGTTGTTCCGGACGAGTATCTCAGATGTAGGTAATCATTATATCCTTTAAAACATGTATCTGAATGCCTTTTCCATTATGACTTCCGTTTTGGTAGGTCAATTAGACAGGGCTCTTTGACATTTTACATATTTAGATTCAATTAGTAATTGCTTGAGAACATACCAGGAATGCATCTCCTATTTTTGGTCTCATACATAATGATTTCTCAAGCACTGTATCATACTCAAATTTATGGTCTTTCCCCTTGACTGTAGAATTAAAGTACAAAAAAATATTACATGTAAATTAAGAAAATTTAAATTGGATATTACACATGATTTTATGAAAACTTACAATGATATTTGTTGGGAAAAATATTCGGGTCTTTGATTCTTCATTCTTAAGATCTTGATTGAAGTTTAAATAGTAACCCCATGTATCAATAACTCCTTCATTTATAGGTAAACCATACACTAAACTCTCAAAAATGTAAAAAGGAGACTTTATATGGTTTGTTGAAAAAAGATTATCACTTCCAAAAAAAAAATGTATTATTTCAGTTTCTTAAAAATATATAAATACGAGTAACTTATTTAAAAAACTTACTAAAGATAAGATACTCCGGAAAAGATTGAATTAGAAAGATCCAACTCAGTCTGTGATAGCTTGGTTTTTTTCGGTATAAAGGTTAGCTGTAATATATACAAAAAACAATAAGGTTCAGGCGCAATGGCTGAAATACCAATGCGACTTGTTACAACCCATGCACCAAAGTGCAACAACCATTGACCAATGCTAACATCTAGAAATAAAGACAGACGACTAGAATGCTAACAAGTACAAACTCAAACTGACGACACTAATTATATAACATACTCATTATATAACTAGGTACCATCCACACATCCAATAAGTCATCCACATCATTCGACTTGTTGAAAATCTCTAAAGTGAGCTTAAGTCGAATTATGCTATAAATCTGCTCCACAAGTTGATCAACAGTTTGTCTTTGCTTCTTGAAAAGTCTTGCATTGCGCTCCTGCTAAATGAAATATGCTGAAGCTGCTAGGACCAACCTTGTAACAATATAACGAAGTGATTTACTTTTTCCAAAAGGGATAAGCGACTCCACAATATCATTTTTTGTGATAGCTTGGTTTTGATTTCAAGTATTTGGTGAAGTGCTATTCTGCTGTCGTACAGAATCTTATTTTTGCAAATTCTTAAATTCATTTTTCTGTTGGGTCTCATAGCATCATTGTTACAAGAGGTTTTACGAACATCATCATCAACAGACGTCACTTTATCATCTTCAACATCATTGATTGCCTTACCTACAAAATTTGATAACGAAAGAGTAATATATAAAGACAAGTAGACAAAGGAACACTAAAATAGACGAGTAGACTAAGAAAGCAATAATTAACCTTATATATAAATACAAATTGTTACATGTCTCTCTCTATATATATAATTACCTGCAATGCGCTTGTCACACTTGTTGATCCAATATACGATTTTAGAATATTCAGGAGCTAATGTTGAACCAGCTTGAAATGTTGTTTTGGCAGTCATGTATTCTTCAAGACTGAAATAAGCCGACCTATAGTACATGAAAGAAAAACTCAATAAAAAGTACGAAGATCAATAAGTAATAACATATTCACAAAATCATGTGACCACCGTTACGGAAAAATGGACAATAATTAATGTAGTTAGGAAGACTAACCCTTTGCAAATATACGCCTTGAGATTTGAGGAATCGCATCAAATGCTAAGAATACTCTGATCGCTTCAAGTCTAGCCACTGGAGCAAATGATTCATCAAAATCAACATCTGACTGGCAGTAGCCTTGTGCTACCAGTCTGGCCTTGTTTCTGATTACGTGGCCATCTTCATCTACCTTGTTCCTGAAGACCCATCTTGTTCCAATTGGTTCTTTCTTTCCAACTGGGAAAGGAACCAGGTACCAAACCTTGTTCCTTTTAAACTGGTGAAGCTCTTCTTGCATAGCAGTCACCCAGCTTGGATCTTCCATAGCTTCGTCAATCTTCTTTGGTTCATTCAGTGATAAGAAACTGACATATAAGCTTTGATCACTGGAGGCTCTTCTGGTCTGAACTCCTCTACTGGAGTCACCTATGATCTGATCAATAGGATGAGCTTTTGTCCATCTGGAGTACTGACCAGGATTGTTACTGACAACAATATCAGTGCAAGAATTCAGTTGAGTCTCCTTTGGAGTTGTTTCAGGAGGAGGATCTTCCCAGACTACTTCAGCATCTTCATCTGATTCATTTAAATCACGATTTGCATCATGAAATTCTTCATTTGAAGGCATTTCTTGAAGTACTGGTTCAGTTTGGAATTCTTCATAAGAAGACATTTCTGGTATATTCTCAACTGACACTGATACTGGGGGAGTAGTACGAAAATCTGATCCAATATTAATTTCAGAGGGTAGTTTGAAAATAATAGAAGGATAGAATGGAGTACCACTGGAGCGTTTCTTTTTCTGAACAGGTTCCAGATCAGGATGACTGGAAACTGTGTCTTCTGAATCTTTATTGTAGTTGATAGGATCAGATTCACAGAAGAC
>CM067169.1:84822863-84958857 GCA_034093135.1 Erigeron breviscapus | reverse complement strand
CTGCATCTTGAGAAACAAGAACTTGAGACCAAAGTTCTTGAACTGAGCAAGACTGTCAGACAACTTCAAGTTGAAAAGACCAATGAGATGTTTCGAGCAAATGCATTGGCTGAGGACATTGAGTCTTTAAATGTGCAATTGAAAGAATCTATCCCGGATGTGACGGAATTTGAAAACAAAATTTCTGACCTAAAATATGAATGTTGCATAAAAGATTCTCTTAAACAAAAACTTGATAAAGAAAATGATGAGCTGAAAGCTGAAATCAAGTCTTATCAAGAAAAGTTGTATAAGATCAATCGTTCATATCAACAAGTCTTTTTAAATAGGCCAAGAAATTCAGGAACAATATTCACATCAGGGTTGGGTTATAACAATCCAAAATGTTTGCTCGAAGCACAAGAAGAAGTCCCAACATTATACAACGAGTCTTATTTGAGATGTGGGATGACAAACCAATTTGTGAGACCGACTGATAGTGATTATGAGGCTGATGATTTTCTAGAAAAGGGTGCAAAGGTCTATTTTAACTATGCGTTAATGGATGAGTCATATGACTTCTTTGCTAACTCTACACATAAGACAATCAAAGACAATCATGAGGCTGTCATACCCGAAATTCTTGAGTGTTTTACTGAAAAACCTTTGGAAAATACTATTCCTATTCCAAAACCTGAAAATTTGAGACCTTATGTTCCACAAATAGTTTTGGAAAAGGTAATAGAGGATTTGCAAAAGTCACTTGATGAAAAAGCAATCTTTGATAGATAATCTACAACCTCAAAATCACTATGTCTATTGACCCACTCAAGAATCATGAAAATGATTGTGATCACCCCGATTGTCCTGTTTGTGAAGTTATGGCCACTCCATCTACACCAAACCAATCTATGTGTCAAAATGAGAAAACTTCACAAACTGCATGTTCAATTTGTGAAATCATGAATGCATCTGTGCAAACTGAGAGTCTAGTAGTACATGTCTCTGTTCAAACTGATGGTGATTTAGATGATGTTCATGATGTTGATGATTATTTCTTCCCGATTACTTCTGAAATTGAGACCTTTACCAAGTTTTTTGAGGGAACTTTATCGTACTTGAATGACATTGATGCTTTCAAACAAAAGTTTGAAAAAGAAAGAGAACAGAGAATAAATGTGCTAAAGGAACTCAATGATTTAAAAGTTGAATTCGAATTTCAGAAAATAGCACTTCAATTTCACAAAGAAAAAGAAAAGGCATCAATTCCATTCAAGAGAAATCCATGTCCAATAAGAAAAGTGAAGTAAGTGTGAAGTTGGAAACTGATGAAATGTCAACATTTTTGGAAGAAAATCATGATTTTGAACCTGAATTTGAAAACTTTTTGTTCAAAAGGAGGAAAAACCTGATTTGAATCTAAAGAAGAATCCAAAGTCACACTCTTCAAAACTTTCAGCATTCGATAAGTTCCAAAGACCAAAGACCAACCAACAATCAAAGACCAATCCTTCACCCAAGACTGATTCAAAACCAACAACTAAACCATCACCAAAGAATGTTTCGAAACCGAAGTTCAATCAATCATCAAAGAAGGATTCAGGTCATAATTCAAAGAAAGTTCCCACAGTTCAAAAGACTTCTAGACAACCAAAGATGTATAAGGTCAAATCTGAACCTCAATCTCAAAAAGAAGTCAAAACAAGCAGTGGTCCGAAGATTGTTAAGATTCAAACTTTCTCATTAAGTAACAAACAATCACAGCAGGTTAGGTATTCTAGTTTCCCTAGGTATTCTCAGCAGAATCCTAAGTGCACTTTACAGAGGATTAGAGATACTTTAACAGGCATGACTAAATACAAAGACCAGTATGGTTGGCTGTCACCTAATAACATAAAGAAAGTGAATAGGACCACAGAAACCATCAAGAAGAAACCTGTTCAGAACATAAATACTAAATTAGTTTCTAACTCTAAGAATGTTCGTGTTTCAGGTGACTTGTGCATGAAAAGTAGCAGTAAATGGATTCCAAAAGATAGATTCTTGCATGCTACTAGAAAAGTTAAACTTGATGGAAACACAACCCATGTCAAACAAGTGTGGATTGTCCGTAGATCAAATACATTAGATAATGTTACAACATCTAGGACTAGTCCTGCTTGTATCAAAACTTGTGTATAACCCATTACATTTCTTTGTCTGTAATTCGTATGTGTATTTTGAACAATTTTGTGTGTTTGTTTATTGTTTGAATAAAAAGTTTCCTTGTGCGTTATTTTGCTTGATGTTTATTTTAATGTGTACTTGCATGTTATCCTTCTAACCTGCAAGGACCCAATCTACATGGGTACCTAAAACATATTTCTTGTCCTTGCAGGAATACCTCATTTGTGTTTGGTATGTTGACTCGGGATGTTCACGTCATATGACTGGAAACAAGTCTATTCTTTCGAACTTTGTTGAAAAGTTCATGGGAACCGTCAGATTCGGAAATGATCATATCGCTCCTATTCTTGGTTACAGAGACATTGTTAAAAATGGTGTCACTATAAAGATAGTTTCCTATGTTGAAGGATTAGGACACAATCTTTTCAGTGTTGGACAATTTTGTGACAATGATCTTCAAGTATTACACCCCGACTATAGCGGAAACTCGAGATGCCACAGAACGACATGGTACAAAGGATTCAAGTATAAAACATCAGCATCAAATTTCAAATGCCATTCAAATTCAAAAGGTTACAAGTTCAAGTTGACGTTTAATAACATTACACAACCAAAATCATAATCAAAAGATCAAATGTTTGCATTACTAGTCCAAAATGCAACAATTAAACACATCATCCATGAAGCGGTCCAAAAAGCTAACTTACTGCCCTAGACCTGAAAAGCATGAAGAAAAAGTGTCAACTACGAGAGTTGAGTGAGTTCATAGGATTATGCTAACAACACCCATATATTTAATCCAATTCAAGAAAGAATATGTCATAAAATTTCCAGGAATTCCATCATACTGTCCATACCCAAACCATATGTTCAATCAATAATTGTCATCCATAATATAATATCAATACCTCTGGGTCAATGGTAAGACTACCATGACATAATTTGATGAGATTGTTCTTGAGCCACTACTAAGACCGGTTATGTCCCAATAATCAGATATTGTCCCAAATGATAAGATAATAATAAGCACATGCTGTCAATCACGTGCATAAAGATAACCAAGGGTCGTGCCATGGAGACGCCCATAAATATATAGTAGTTAGAGCACTGCGAGGCCAGACTGGCGATGAAGGTGGCCACCAAGGCAGACCAAACATCCCACCGTTACCTATAATAGTGGATGAGGGGACAAGTCCTAGTTGCACAACCCTCTAACTACAGGCCTCAAATGAGTTAATAGTAGTGTACAGGGGACCACCGTTTGACAGTACTCAAGCTCATCATATAACATATAACACGTTGAACATACAATATAATTCCCATATCATTATCATTAATTCAAAGAATCATTTCATAAGAGAAAGTCATTTTAATTAAACATGTTTTTCACCCCGAAAGTAAACACATAAAAGAGTTTGAAAGGGGGCTATGACTCACTTGATTAGAGAGTGAAAAGGGGCTGATCAAACGTGATTCCTCCGCTTAGATTTGTTGCGCCTCAAGCAAGCCTAAACCATAACGTATATATTCACGGCGTAAGTTCGCGTGACATGAACTAGTGAGCTAGATCATGAGATGTATACTAGTAGACTTGCCCATCTTTGGTTGTTATTAGATTATGGAGTTTAAGTACATTATGATGCTCTCATTATTTGGTTATAAGAGATTTGGTGGTAAGAGTCGTTTTCTCATTATACGTTTTTGTACGTTTATTGGAATTTCGGTAGTTTGGCTTTGATTTATATGATTTCCATTGTATACTTTGCTTAGTAATAATATTTGACATTAGTGGTCTTATAATATTAATATTTTATGTATATTTTCTGATTTGTAATTATATATTTAATTTAATATTATTTAATTAATTATTTATTCATTTTATTGATTTATTAATTAAATAATTCCTTAAAAATACTTTTAAGTGTCATAATTGCCTTTGTAAATTATGGATAATTTCATTTGAATTATCTTCTGATATATATGCTCCTTAACTTATAATTTCATGATTTATACTTTTATTTGGGTATTTTCCATTTATTTTAATGATAATATTTAATTAATTATCTTTTCTTAATTATTTATCTTAAAATTATGTAACACATGTCTCTTGTCTTTTGACTATTTTTCTCCAGTAGGTTTTAGTTATTTTTATCAATGGTTAAGATGATTTAACTTCATTCTTGATTTACATAATTTATTTATTGATTTTTAGGTCTTTTAATTACCATTTAAATTCAATAATTCATGGAAATTCTTAGGAATCATCACTAAACATTTTGGTCAAAAATCTCAGGCCTTTTAGGCAACTTTCATCCATACAAAATCATATCAATTCAACCTCTCTTGTGTCTTGCTCATTTTGAGGGTTTTATGATTAAAAATCGTTTACCGAAATAGTGATTTTTGCCTCATTTCTTAAGCAATTTAGGTGCTTCAAAATGGATTTTCATTCTTGTTTCATTATTTCCAGAAAGTTCATCATATTTTAGTGTCCAAAATTGTGATAGTGGTGGTGGTGTGATATGTGCAATTTTGTGCTTTCGGTTAGTGATTATTTGACCCGAAAAGGTGATTTTTGAGCTTATGGTTGTCATGAACCAATAGATCTGAGTTTTATACTTTTATTTCAACTTATTTCCAGTAGGTTTATCATATTTTCTTGTTCATAAGATTATGGTGCATGTGTGTGCTCAAAATGCATTTTTGCGTGTTTTCGGTTTGTGATTTCTAGCTTATTTTAACATGTTTTGATTCAAGCTTTATATCCTTGATATTTTATCAATTTTTCCAGAATATTAACATTAATATTAACATATTTTTCACTTATAACAAGTCCATATCCATCTCATAATCCAACAAAAGATCCAACTTTCTTAAATCTAGCATATATGCATTCAAATCAACACTTTTTACTATCAACTTTTATAGATCTAACTTTCAACAATATAAAAACATCTTTTATATAAAAAATCTCAGAATATACTCTTCAAAAATATACAAAAACATATAGATCTATCAACAAGAAAGTCACTTTAAAAGCTACTAATCTCTAACAACACTTTTGGGTCTTAAACTTGTTGAATCCTTGGATCTTTCTTATTAGATTCGACATGCATGAGCATGGAAAGAAAGATCCTATCAACTTTGCCCTCATTAAGTGTATATTACAGAGAAAACAAGAAGAAAGTATGAGTTTTTGATAAAACCTTTGAATATAAACAAAAACAAGATTAGATCTAGTAAAAGGATGAAGATTATACCCTCTTGAACTTGGTTTTGGATGATGAAAGAGGGCAGATTTTCGTGGCCTCCAAACCCTTATAATACCTTCAATCTAAGCCTAGAACAACCCTTAAACCTTGCTTGGATTAACCCTTTATTAATCTAACTTAAAACCCTTATTATTAGTAAGTGTTAATTTGATTTTTGATGGTGTTTTCTTTGTTCTTGATGTTGGCCGAAAATGAGAGGGAGAAAAGAAGAGATGGAGAGTTTTTCTTGAGAGAAAAGAAGAGTGTGGGAAGAGAGTAAAGAGGTGGTGAGTTCCAAGAGAGAAAGGAGTGTATAAGTGATTTGAATTTGTGTGTGTGTGGTGTGAAGGGGGGGGGGGCCTCATAAGGGCATGGGAAGGGTTTGTTTGTATTTTTTTTTTAAATTGTGTATATAAGGTGTATATATTTGTTAGGTGTATGTATATGTATTTGTGTATGTATTATAAGGTAAATTGTATTAGTTTGTAGTATAAGTTAATGTTTATTCTAGCATGTGTATATATGTATATATGTCATGTATAGGTGTGTGTATGTACATATTTTTGTATTTTTGATTTGTTACATAACCCTTAATTTATAAGCTTGTATTTATTTTAAGCATACAAATATATACTTGTTGTTGTTTAACCACTTTTATGCACATATTAGTTTATAATCATACTTTGAGATGGAAATCTTTATTTTCTTGTCATATTTACTTAAATTGGTTTGATGATTGATTTGTTGGACTTTTATAAGAATTTTTTTGATGGTTATCTCAACTTGTGAGACTTACGTTATTATTTAGATGATTTGATTGATCATCAATAAAATCTTGTTCAATGGTACTTTATAATTCACATTTAGAATTGAACAATAGCTTTAGATTGCTAATTTTGGGGCATTATCTACTAGCTTCAAGTATAACTATGGCTTGCGAGATCATAGGCAACATAACTAGTTCATATATAATATTTAAAAAGTAGGGTTGTTACAAGTATTATTCAGGAGATATGAATGCAAAGTGCAGACTGAAGATGGTGTAGATATTCTTACTGGAACAAGAGACAATAACTTGTTCACTATTGATCTCAACAACATTCCATCCAATTCTTCAGAGATTTGTTTACTATCAAAAGCAACTGCACAAAACTCTTGGTTATGGCATCGCCGTCTTTCTCATCTTAATTTTCAAACAATTAATGCTCTCGTGGATAAACAACTTGTTGAAGGACTTCCTGATTACAAGTATGAAAGTGAACATGTTTGTCCAACTTGTGCAATTGGAAAGATGAAGAAAGCTTCACACAAACCAAAGAAGTTTCTAAGTACAGAAGGTCCTTTGCACCTTATACATATGGATTTGTGTGGCCCAATGAAGGTTCAAAGTATCCATGGCAAGCGATATATTCTTGTGATTGTCGATGATTATTCTCGTTACACTTGGGTATTCTTTCTTCATGCAAAGAGTGACACTCCGACTGCAATTATTGATTTCATAAAGAAGACCCAAGTAAATCTTAAATCATCAGTTAGAATTGTTCGCTCAGACAATGACACTGAATTCAAGAATTCAACGATTGATTCTTTCTTCAAGTCCATGGGTATTACTCATCAATTTTCTGCTGTCAGGACACCTCAACAGAATGGAGTAGTTGAACGTCGTAATCGAACTCTTGTTGAAGCAGCTAGAACAATGCTTGTGTATTCTAAGTTGCCTCCGAATCTATGGGCTGAAGCTGTTGCTACTGCATGTTTCACTCAAAATAGATCTATCATCAACAAGAGGTTTGATAAAACTCCGTATGAGGTCATCAACAATAGAAAGCCCAATGTGAACTTCCTGCACATTTTTGGATGTGTATGTTATGTTCTCAATGATCGAGATAATCTGGGCAAATTTGAACAAAAAGGCGATGAGGCATATTTTATCGGTTATTCGAGAGAATCAATAGCATATCATGTATATAACCGAAGAACCAAGAGAATTGACGAGAGTATGAATGTGAGATTTGATGAACTCTCGGGAATGGTTCTTGAACAACACAGTTCAAGACCCGAACTTCAAAGTCCACAAGCTTCCGCAACTAAGACTGCATCAAATGTCAAATCATTCTCAACTCCTACTTCACAAGATTTGGATATCTTGTTTGAAGAATTTTTCCAAGTTCCGAAGAAAGTTTCTGAATCTGATGAGAATCCAAATGAACCATCAACTTCAATTTCAAAAGAGATGGATCCCAATGAGTCTTCACCATCACAATCATCAGATGTTAGTTCATCATCTGATTCTCCTCCAACTACTGATTATTCAGAGTTGCATACTGAACATCAAAATATCTCACAAGTGACAAATCCTACAACCAATCCAGAAGATTATGATCACAATGACTTTGTTGAACCAATTGCAACCTCGTTTGAACAATTGACAGAACAACATTCTCTGAATTTTATTGATTCTGAAGAATCTGGTGATCCACATGATCCAATTCCTCATACAACCAAATGGACAAGAGCTCATCCAATTTCACAAGTCATTGGTAATCCAACAACTGGAGTTCAGACAAGATCTGTTTCCGCGAATGAATGTCTGTTTGTGAATTTTCTGAGCATTGTTGAACCAAAGACAGTTAATGAAGCTCTAAGTTGTCCAGATTGGGTGAAAGCTATGCAGGAGGAACTGAATCAATTTGAACGACTTGAGGTGTGGAAGTTGGTTCCCAATCCTTACAAGAACAAGGAGCCAATTAAAACCAAGTGGATCTTCAAGAATAAAAAGGATGAAACTGAAGTTGTTGTACGCAACAAAGCACGATTGGTTGCAAAGGGATATTGCCAACAAGATGGAATTGACTACGATGAGACACTCGCACCAGTTGCACGAATTGAGGCTATTCGGATGTTTCTTGCCTATGCTGCCTACAAGAACTTCACAGTCTACCAGATGGATGTTAAAACTGCCTTCTTAAATGGAATTCTCAAAGAAGAAGTGTACGTTGAACAACCAGAAGGTTTTGTGAGTTCCAAACATCCAGACTACGTTTACAGGTTAGACAAGGCTTTATATGGTCTGAAACAAGCGCCTCGTGCATGGTATGATGCTCTATCCTCTTATCTTGTGAAATCTGGTTTTAGCAAAGGTTCGATTGACACTACCTTTTTTATCAAACGACAAGGGAGTGACATTATTCTAATCCAGATTTATGTTGACGACATAATTTTCGGGTCAACTAATCCTAAATACTGCAAGAATTTCTCTGCTTTAATGATCAAGAAATTTGAAATGAGCATGATGGGTGAATTGAACTTTTTCCTTGGTCTTCAAGTAAAACAGTTGTCAAATGGTACCTTTATCTGTCAATCTAAGTACATTCTTGACATGTTGAAAAAGTTTGATATGATGGATTGTCAAACAATTGGGACACCCATGGAAGCTCGAAAGATTAATGCTGACTTAAATGGAAAATCTTTTGATCAAAAGAAATATCGCAGTATGATAGGGTCCCTCATGTATTTGACTGCAAGTCGCCCGGATATTATGTTCGCCACATGCATGTGTGCCAGGTACCAGGCCAATCCCAAGGAAAGTCATTTCCAGGCCGTTAAACGGATCTTCCGATACCTAGAAAGGCACAGTGAATCTTGGTCTCTGGTATCCAAGAGATACTGGATTTCAGTTAATTGCATATTCGGATGCTGACCATGCAGGTTGTAAGCTTGATCGAAAGAGTACTTCTGGGAATGTACAGTTTCTTGGGGATAGATTAGTCAGTTGGTCTTCGAAGAAACAGAACTGTGTATCCACATCTACTGCAGAAGCTGAATATGTTGCTGCAGCAAGCTGTTGTTCACAGGCTCTTTGGATGAAGACACAGTTGACTGATTATGGATTCCAATTCAACAGAATTCCCATTTACTGTGACTCAAAGAGTGCTATTGCCATTTCTTGCAATCCTGTACAGCACACAAAGACCAAGCACATAGATGTTCGGTACCATTTCCTTAAAGATCATGTCGAGAAAGGTAACATCGAACTCTATTTTGTCCCAACAGACTACCAACTTGCAGACCTTTTCACCAAGCCTTTGGATGAAAACAGGTTCAATTTTCTGAAAACCAAGTTGGGAATGCTTGATTTACAAACTTAAATGCTTTCATGCCATGTATTCTATTTTCATTTTCTGTTTCAAACATTGATGTGATTTACTTGTTATTACATGCAATGTTTGAGGGGGAGAAAAAGGGTAGAATGCATGATTTTAGGGGGAGTTTGTAAATTTAGTATAGTCTAATATGCTTAATTTGAGGGGGAGTGTGCAAATGCAAATGAATTTTTTTTGTTTTAATTTTTTGTTTGTTTGTTTTGTTTGTTTTTTTTTTTTTTTTTTGGTTTTTAAACAAATATCAAACAGAAAAAAAATTGAAACAAACTTAAAAGTAAAAGTAAAAATAAAAATAAAATAAAACACTTACAAAAAAAATTAAAATTTTTAATTTTTTTTTTTTTTTTTTTTTTTTTTTTTTTTTTTTTTTTTTTTTTTTTTTTTTTTTTTTTTTTTTTTTTTTTTTTCATTTTGTACTGTTTGCCGAGCAAAATGCTCTGCAAACAGTTGTTCTAAGACTTGGAACAAGTTTTGTACAAAAAGCACTGTTTGCCGAGCAAACTGCTCTGCAAACAGTTGTTCTAAGACTTGGAACAAGTTTTGTACAAAACGCACTGTTTTGTTTTTGTTTTTTTTTTTTTTTAAAATTTGGGGGAGGAGGGTTTTGGTGGTGTTTTTTTGTTTTTTTTGTGTTATAAATAGAAAATGGGCGGGTCAATCCAATCACTTTAAAATTTCAAACAAAATATCTTAGTGTTTTACTCTCTAAAACCGATCAAAAGTCACATCAATATATCCAAATTTCAATTTTGTTCATAATAATTCTAGTGGATACATTAGTGTGATAGATTTTTAGTTGAAATCTAACCTCTAAAACAATGATCTGATCGAAGTAAATGATGAAATTCAACTAAAAATCTATCACACTAATGTATCCACTAGAATTATTATGAACAAAATTGAAATTTGGATATATTGATGTGACTTTTGATCGGTTTTAGAGAGTAAAACACTAAGATATTTTGTTTGAAATTTTAAAGTGATTGGATTGACCCGCCCATTTTCTATTTATAACACAAAAACGGGTCGCGGGTATGGGTGTGACCCGCGTGTCAACCCGGATCACTAAACAAGTTATGGGCTAATCATTCATTTGGGCTCACATGAAATTTGGTTTTGGGCTGAAACCTTTTTGGGGTTTTTAAACAAATATCAAACAGAAAAAAAATTGAAACAAACTTAAAAGTAAAAGTAAAAATAAAAATAAAATAAAACACTTACCAAAAAAAATTAAAAGAAATTAACAAAAAAAATTTATTTTTTTTTATCTTTTTAAAGATTTCTAATTTTATATTTGATTTTTCAAATATTAAACAACAAACAAAACAAACAAACAAAAAATTAAAACAAAAAAAATTCATTTGCATTTGCACACTCCCCCTCAAATTAAGCATATTAGACTATACTAAATTTACAAACTCCCCCTAAAATCATGCATTCTACCCTTTTTCTCCCCCTCAAACATTGCATGTAATAACAAGTAAATCACATCAATGTTTGAAACAGAAAATGAATATAGAATACATGGCATGAAAGCATTTAAGTTTGTAAATCAAGCATTCCCAACTTGGTTTTCAGAAAATTGAACCTGTTTTCATCCAAAGGCTTGGTGAAAAGGTCTGCAAGTTGGTAGTCTGTTGGGACAAAATAGAGTTCGATGTTACCTTTCTCGACATGATCTTTAAGGAAATGGTACCGAACATCTATGTGCTTGGTCTTTGTGTGCTGTACAGGATTGCAAGAAATGGCAATAGCACTCTTTGAGTCACAGTAAATGGGAATTCTGTTGAATTGGAATCCATAATCAGTCAACTGTGTCTTCATCCAAAGAACCTGTGAACAACAGCTTGCTGCAGCAACATATTCAGCTTCTGCAGTAGATGTGGATACACAGTTCTGTTTCTTCGAAGACCAACTGACTAATCTATCCCCAAGAAACTGTACATTCCCAGAAGTACTCTTTCGATCAAGCTTACAACCTGCATGGTCAGCATCCGAATATGCAATTAACTGAAATCCAGTATCTCTTGGATACCAGAGACCAAGATTCACTGTGCCTTTCAGGTATCGGAAGATCCGTTTAACGGCCTGGAAATGACTTTCCTTGGGATTGGCCTGGTACCTGGCACACATGCATGTGGCGAACATAATATCCGGGCGACTTGCAGTCAAATACATGAGTGACCCTATCATACTGCGATATTTCTTTTGATCAAAAGATTTTCCATTTAAGTCAGCATTAATCTTTGTTCGAGCTTCCATGGGTGTCCCAATTGTTTGACAATCCATCATATCAAACTTTTTCAACATGTCAAGAATGTACTTAGATTGACAGATAAAGGTACCATTTGACAACTGTTTTACTTGAAGACCAAGGAAAAAGTTCAATTCACCCATCATGCTCATTTCAAATTTCTTGATCATTAAAGCAGAGAAATTCTTGCAGTATTTAGGATTAGTTGACCCGAAAATTATGTCGTCAACATAAATCTGGATTAGAATAATGTCACTCCCTTGTCGTTTGATAAACAAGGTAGTGTCAATCGAACCTTTGCTAAAACCAGATTTCACAAGATAAGAGGATAGAGCATCATACCATGCACGAGGCGCTTGTTTCAGACCATATAAAGCCTTGTCTAACCTGTAAACGTAGTCTGGATGTTTGGAACTCACAAAACCTTCTGGTTGTTCAACGTACACTTCTTCTTTGAGAATTCCATTTAAGAAGGCAGTTTTAACATCCATCTGGTAGACTGTGAAGTTCTTGTAGGCAGCATAGGCAAGAAACATCCGAATAGCCTCAATTCGTGCAACTGGTGCGAATGTCTCATCGTAGTCAATTCCATCTTGTTGGCAATATCCCTTTGCAACCAATCGTGCTTTGTTGCGTACAACAACTCCAGTTTCATCCTTTTTATTCTTGAAGATCCACTTGGTTTTAATTGGCTCCTTGTTCTTGTAAGGATTGGGAACCAATTTCCACACCTCAAGTCGTTCAAATTGATTCAGTTCCTCCTGCATAGCTTTCACCCAATCTGGACAACTTAGAGCTTCATTAACTGTCTTTGGTTCAACAATGCTTAGAAAATTCACAAACAGACATTCATTCGCGGAAACAGATCTTGTCTGAACTCCAGTTGTTGGATTACCAATGACTTGTGAAATTGGATGAGCTCTTGTCCATTTGGTTGTATGAGGAATTGGATCATGTGGATCACCAGATTCTTCAGAATCAATAAAATTCAGAGAATGTTGTTCTGTCAATTGTTCAAACGAGGTTGCAATTGGTTCAACAAAGTCATTGTGATCATAATCTTCTGGATTGGTTGTAGGATTTGTCACTTGTGAGATATTTTGATGTTCAGTATGCAACTCTGAATAATCAGTAGTTGGAGGAGAATCAGATGATGAACTAACATCTGATGATTGTGATGGTGAAGACTCATTGGGATCCATCTCTTTTAAAATTGAAGTTGATGGTTCATTTGGATTCTCATCAGATTCAGAAACTTTCTTCGGAACTTGGAAAAATTCTTCAAACAAGATATCCAAATCTTGTGAAGTAGGAGTTGAGAATGATTTGACATTTGATGCAGTCTTAGTTGCGGAAGCTTGTGGACTTTGAAGTTCGGGTCTTGAACTGTGTTGTTCAAGAACCATTCCCGAGAGTTCATCAAATCTCACATTCATACTCTCGTCAATTCTCTTGGTTCTTCGGTTATATACATGATATGCTATCGATTCTCTCGAATAACCGATAAAATATGCCTCATCGCCTTTTTGTTCAAATTTTCCCAGATTATCTCGATCATTGAGAACATAACATACACATCCAAAAATGTGCAGGAAGTTCACATTGGGCTTTCTATTGTTGATGACCTCATACGGAGTTTTATCAAACCTCTTGTTGATGATAGATCTATTTTGAGTGAAACATGCAGTAGCAACAGCTTCAGCCCATAGATTCGGAGGCAACTTAGAATACACAAGCATTGTTCTAGCTGCTTCAACAAGAGTTCGATTACGACGTTCAACTACTCCATTCTGTTGAGGTGTCCTGACAGCAGAAAATTGATGAGTAATACCCATGGACTTGAAGAAAGAATCAATCGTTGAATTCTTGAATTCAGTTCCATTGTCTGAGCGAACAATTCTGACTGATGATTTAAGATTTACTTGGGTCTTCTTTATGAAATCAATAATTGCAGTCGGAGTGTCACTCTTTGCATGAAGAAAGAATACCCAAGTGTAACGAGAATAATCATCGACAATCACAAGAATATATCGCTTGCCATGGATACTTTGAACCTTCATTGGGCCACACAAATCCATATGTATAAGGTGCAAAGGACCTTCTGTACTTAGAAACTTCTTTGGTTTGTGTGAAGCTTTCTTCATCTTTCCAATTGCACAAGTTGGACAAACATGTTCACTTTCATACTTGTAATCAGGAAGTCCTTCAACAAGTTGTTTATCCACGAGAGCATTAATTGTTTGAAAATTAAGATGAGAAAGACGGCGATGCCATAACCAAGAGTTTTGTGCAGTTGCTTTTGAAAGTAAACAAATCTCTGAAGAATTGGATGGAATGTTGTTGAGATCAATAGTGAACAAGTTATTGTCTCTTGTTCCAGTAAGAATATCTACACCATCTTCAGTCTGCACTTTGCATTCATATCTCCTGAATAATACTTTGTAACAACCCTACTTTTTAAATATTATATATGAACTAGTTATGTTGCCTATGATCTCGCAAGCCATAGTTATACTTGAAGCTAGTAGATAATGCCCCAAAATTAGCAATCTAAAGCTATTGTTCAATTCTAAATGTGAATTATAAAGTACCATTGAACAAGATTTTATTGATGATCAATCAAATCATCTAAATAATAACGTAAGTCTCACAAGTTGAGATAACCATCAAAAAAATTCTTATAAAAGTCCAACAAATCAATCATCAAACCAATTTAAGTAAATATGACAAGAAAATAAAGATTTCCATCTCAAAGTATGATTATAAACTAATATGTGCATAAAAGTGGTTAAACAACAACAAGTATATATTTGTATGCTTAAAATAAATACAAGCTTATAAATTAAGGGTTATGTAACAAATCAAAAATACAAAAATATGTACATACACACACCTATACATGACATATATACATATATACACATGCTAGAATAAACATTAACTTATACTACAAACTAATACAATTTACCTTATAATACATACACAAATACATATACATACACCTAACAAATATATACACCTTATATACACAATTTAAAAAAAAAAAATACAAACAAACCCTTCCCATGCCCTTATGAGGCCCCCCCCCCCTTCACACCACACACACACAAATTCAAATCACTTATACACTCCTTTCTCTCTTGGAACTCACCACCTCTTTACTCTCTTCCCACACTCTTCTTTTCTCTCAAGAAAAACTCTCCATCTCTTCTTTTCTCCCTCTCATTTTCGGCCAACATCAAGAACAAAGAAAACACCATCAAAAATCAAATTAACACTTACTAATAATAAGGGTTTTAAGTTAGATTAATAAAGGGTTAATCCAAGCAAGGTTTAAGGGTTGTTCTAGGCTTAGATTGAAGGTATTATAAGGGTTTGGAGGCCACGAAAATCTGCCCTCTTTCATCATCCAAAACCAAGTTCAAGAGGGTATAATCTTCATCCTTTTTACTAGATCTAATCTTGTTTTTGTTTATATTCAAAAGTTTTATCAAAAACTCATACTTTCTTCTTGTTTTCTTTGTAATATACACTTAATGAGGGCAAAGTTGATAGGATCTTTCTTTCCATGCTCATGCATGTCGAATCTAATAAGAAAGATCCAAGGATTCAACAAGTTTAAGACCCAAAAGTGTTGTTAGAGATTAGTAGCTTTTAAAGTGACTTTCTTGTTGATAGATCTATATGTTTTTGTATATTTTTGAAGAGTATATTCTGAGATTTTTCATATAAAAGATGTTTTTATATTGTTGAAAGTTAGATCTATAAAAGTTGATAGTAAAAAGTGTTGATTTGAATGCATATATGCTAGATTTAAGAAAGTTGGATCTTTTGTTGGATTATGAGATGGATATGGACTTGTTATAAGTGAAAAATATGTTAATATTAATGTTAATATTCTGGAAAAATTGATAAAATATCAAGGATATAAAGCTTGAATCAAACATGTTAAAATAAGCTAGAAATCACAAACCGAAAACACGCAAAAATGCATTTTGAGCACACACATGCACCATAATCTTATGAACAAGAAAATATGATAAACCTACTGGAAATAAGTTGAAATAAAAGTATAAATCATGAAATTATAAGTTAAGGAGCATATATATCAGAAGATAATTCAAATGAAATTATCCATAATTTACAAAGGCAATTATGACACTTACAAGTATTTTTAAGGAATTATTTAATTAATAAATCAATAAAATGAATAAATAATTAATTAAATATTATCATTAAAATAAATGGAAAATACCCAAATAAAAGTATAAATCATGAAATTATAAGTTAAGGAGCATATATATCAGAAGATAATTCAAATGAAATTATCCATAATTTACAAAGGCAATTATGACACTTACAAGTATTTTTAAGGAATTATTTAATTAATAAATCAATAAAATGAATAGATAATTAATTAAATATTATCATTAAAATAAATGGAAAATACCCAAATAAAAGTATAAATCATGAAATTATAAGTTAAGGAGCATATATATCAGAAGATAATTCAAATGAAATTATCCATAATTTACAAAGGCAATTATGACACTTACAAGTATTTTTAAGGAATTATTTAATTAATAAATCAATAAAATGAATAGATAATTAATTAAATATTATCATTAAAATAAATGGAAAATACCCAAATAAAAGTATAAATCATGAAATTATAAGTTAAGGAGCATATATATCAGAAGATAATTCAAATGAAATTATCCATAATTTACAAAGGCAATTATGACACTTACAAGTATTTTTAAGGAATTATTTAATTAATAAATCAATAAAATGAATAAATAATTAATTAAATAATATTAAATTAAAATATATAATTACAAATCAGAAAATATACATAAAATATTAATATTATCATTAAAATAAATGGAAAATACCCAAATAAAAGTATAAATCATGAAATTATAAGTTAAGGAGCATATATATCAGAAGATAATTCAAATGAAATTATCCATAATTTACAAAGGCAATTATGACACTTACAAGTATTTTTAAGGAATTATTTAATTAATAAATCAATAAAATGAATAAATAATTAATTAAATAATATTAAATTAAAATATATAATTACAAATCAGAAAATATACATAAAATATTAATATTATAAGACCACTAATGTCAAATATTATTACTAAGCAAAGTGTGCAATGGAAATCATATAAATCAAAGCCAAACTACCGAAATTCCAATAAACGTACAAAAACGTATAATGAGAAAACGACTCTTACCACCAAATCTCTTATAACCAAATAATGAGAGCATCATAATGTACTTAAACTCCATAATCTAATAACAACCAAAGATGGGCAAGTCTACTAGTATACATCTCATGATCTAGCTCACTAGTTCATGTCACGCGAACTTACGCCGTGAATATATACGTTATGGTTTAGGCTTGCTTGAGGCGCAACAAATCTAAGCGGAGGAATCACGTTTGATCAGCCCCTTTTCACTCTCTAATCAAGTGAGTCATAGCCCCCTTTCAAACTCTTTTATGTGTTTACTTTCGGGGTGAAAAACATGTTTAATTAAAATGACTTTCTCTTATGAAATGATTCTTTGAATTAATGATAATGATATGGGAATTATATTGTATGTTCAACGTGTTATATGTTATATGATGAGCTTGAGTACTGTCAAACGGTGGTCCCCTGTACACTACTATTAACTCATTTGAGGCCTGTAGTTAGAGGGTTGTGCAACTAGGACTTGTCCCCTCATCCACTATTATAGGTAACGGTGGGATGTTTGGTCTGCCTTGGTGGCCACCTTCATCGCCAGTCTGGCCTCGCAGTGCTCTAACTACTATATATTTATGGGCGTCTCCATGGCACGACCCTTGGTTATCTTTATGCACGTGATTGACAGCATGTGCTTATCATTATCTTATCATTTGGGACAATATATTGATTATTGGGACATAACCGGTCTTAGTAGTGGCTCAAGAACAATCTCATCAAATTATGTCATGGTAGTCTTACCATTGACCCAGAGGTATTGATATTATATTATGGATGACAATTATTGATTGAACATATGGTTTGGGTATGGACAGTATGATGGAATTCCTGGAAATTTTATGACATATTCTTTCTTGAATTGGATTAAATATATGGGTGTTGTTAGCATAATCCTATGAACTCACTCAACTCTCGTAGTTGACACTTTTTCTTCATGCTTTTCAGGTCTAGGGCAGTAAGTTAGCTTTTGGACCGCTTCATGGATGATGTGTTTAATTGTTGCATTTTGGACTAGTAATGCAAACATTTGATCTTTTGATTATGATTTTGGTTGTGTAATGTTATTAAACGTCAACTTGAACTTGTAACCTTTTGAATTTGAATGGCATTTGAAATTTGATGCTGATGTTTTATACTTGAATCCTTTGTACCATGTCGTTCTGTGGCATCTCGAGTTTCCGCTATAGTCGGGGTGTTACATACTTGAAGATCATTGTCACAAAATTGTCCAACACTGAAAAGATTGTGTCCTAATCCTTCAACATAGGAAACTCTCTTTATAGTGACACCATTTTTAACAATGTCTCCGTAACCAAGAATAGGAGCGATATGATCATTTCCGAATCTGACGGTTCCCATGAACTTTTCAACAAAGTTCGAAAGAATAGACTTGTTTCCAGTCATATGACGTGAACATCCCGAGTCAACATACCAAACACAAATGAGGTATTCCTGCAAGGACAAGAAATATGTTTTAGGTACCCATGTAGATTGGGTCCTTGCAGGTTAGAAGGATAACATGCAAGTACACATTAAAATAAACATCAAGCAAAATAACGCACAAGGAAACTTTTTATTCAAACAATAAACAAACACACAAAATTGTTCAAAACACACATACGAATTACAGACAAAGAAATGTAATGGGTTATACACAAGTTTTGATACAAGCAGGACTAGTCCTAGATGTAGTAACATTATCTAATGTATTTGATCTACGGACAATCCATACTTGTTTGACATGGGTAGTGTTTCCATCAAGTTTGAGTTTTCTAGTAGCATGCAAGAATCTATCTTTTGGAATCCATTTACTGCTACTTCATGCACAAGTCACCTGAAACACGAACATTCTTAGAGTTAGAAACTAATTTAGTATTTATGTTCTGAACAGGTTTCTTCTTGATGGTTTCTGTGGTCCTATTCACTTTCTTTATGTTATTAGGTGACAGCCAACCATACTGGTCTTTGTATTTAGTCATGCCTGTTAAAGTATCTCTAATCCTCTGTAAAGTGCACTTAGGATTCTGCTGAGAATACCTAGGGAAACTAGAATACCTAACCTGCTGTGATTGTTTGTTACTTAATGAGAAAGTTTGAATCTTAACAATCTTCGGACCACTGCTTGTTTTGACTTCTTTTTGAGATTGAGGTTCAGATTTGACCTTATACATCTTTGGTTGTCTAGAAGTCTTTTGAACTGTGGGAACTTTCTTTGAATTATGACCTGAATCCTTCTTTGATGATTGATTGAACTTCGGTTTCGAAACATTCTTTGGTGATGGTTTAGTTGTTGGTTTTGAATCAGTCTTGGGTGAAGGATTGGTCTTTGATTGTTGGTTGGTCTTTGGAACTTATCGAATGCTGAAAGTTTTGAAGAGTGTGACTTTGGATTCTTCTTTAGATTCAAATCAAGTTTTTCCTTCTTTTGAACAAAAAGTTTCTCAAATTCAGGTTCAAAATCATGATTTTCTTCCAAAAATGTTGACATTTCATCAGTTTCCAATTTCACACTGACTTCACTTTTCTTCATTGGACATGGACTTCTCTTGAGTGGAATTGATGCTTTTTCTTTTTCTTTGTCCTCCAAATCTTTCTTTAACTTTAAATTCTTTTTACTCAACTCCCTGCAATCTTTCCTTGCAGTATCAGACATATCCATATAATGTTTTAACATTGATTTGGGAAAAGAGATTACCTCATCCTCGACTTCAGAAGAGCTTTCTTTATTTTCCTCCAACTCCTTTGACTTCTTGATCTTTGTCATAAAGCACACATTTGCTGCAAGTTCGTCTGTCTCCTCGTCAGAAAGATGTAACCATTTGTCATCCTCAGCGAGAAGAGCAATTCCGCTTTCCTCCTGTCTTGCCAGCAAAAGTTTGTATTTGTAGTACTCGGAGTTCTTCTGTCGAGGTTTAGTGCAATTTATTGCAAAATGTCCAGTAAGACCACAGTTATAGCACTTCTTGTCTTCATTTCTTCTCTCCATTACCTTCTTCTCATTTTGACACATAGATTGGTTTGGTGTAGATGGAGTGGCCATAACTTCACAAACAGGACAATCGGGGTGATCACAATCATTTTCATGATTCTTGGGTGGGTCTTTGACATAGTGATTTTGAGTTTGCAGATTATCTATCAAAGATTGCTTTTCATCAAGTGACTTTTGCAAATCCTCTATTACCTTTTCCAAAACTATTTGTGGAACATAAGGTCTCAAATTTTCAGGTTTTGGAATAGGAATAGTATTTTCCAAAGGTTTTTCAGTAAAACACTCAAGAATTTCGGGTATGACAGCCTCATGATTGTCTTTGATTGTCTTCTGTGTAGAGTTAGCAAAGAAGTCATATGACTCATCCATTAACGCATAGTTAAAATAGACCTTTGCACCCTTTTCTAGAAAATCATCAGCCTCATAATCACTATCAGTCGGTCTCACAAATTGGTCTGTCATCCCACATCTCAAATAAGACTCGTTGTATAATGTTGGGACTTCTTCTTGTGCTTCGAGCAAACATTTTGGATTGTTATAACCCAACCCTGATGTGAATATTGTTCCTGAATTTCTTGGCCTATTTAAAAAGACTTGTTGATATGAACGATTGATCTTATACAACTTTTCTTGATAAATTTGATGTTCAGTTCCATATTGGTTCTCTTCACATCATTCTTTCTCAGCTCATTGATGACATTGCAGAATCTGATGTACACCTCATTCAATGGTTCACCTTTTTGTTGTTTGAATGTTTCATACATGTTTAGAACAGTCGACAACCTAATGGTGTTTGATACATCTGATCCTTCCATCTGCTTTTCCACTTCATCCCAAATGTCTTTTCCTGTCTCATAGGAATCAACATTGCAGTAAATGTCATCAGGAAGTGCTTGATAAAGAAAGGCAATTGCACTTTGGTCAGCCTCAACTCTGCTTCTCTGATCTGTGTTCCAACTCTCTTCAGGTAACACTTCTCCATTAATTGGGTTCTTTGGAATTTCAGGACCATCTTTGTAAGATTTTCTCAGCAGTTTTCCATTCTTCTGCCTGTCTATCCAGTTCAGAAACCTTTTCTTCCATTGAGGATAAGATCCTCTAAACAAGACAGGTGGTCTTCCTTCAGAACCAAGTGCTAAAGCTTCCCTTGAAGCCATTTCAAGCAATTGAAAGACTTAGAAAAATTTGAAAATTTTCAATTTCAACTAAATGCAGAGCTTAAATCTCTGCAAATAGAACAAGTAAGAAATTTCAAAATTTTGATTTATTTAACAACTAAATGCAGAGCTTAAATCTCTGCAAATAGAACAAGTAAGAAATTTCAAAATTTTGATTTATTTTAACCCAACTAAATGCAGAGCTTAAATCTCTGCAAATAGAACAAGTAAGAAATTTCAAAATTTTGATTTATTCTTAAACCCAACTAAATGCAGAGCTTAAATCTCTGCAAATAGAACAAGTAAGAAATTTCAAAATTTTGATTTATTCTTAAACCCAACTAAATGCAGAGCTTAAATCTCTGCAAATAGAACAAGTAAGAAATTTCAAAATTTTGATTTAATTCTTAACAACTAAATGCAGAGCTTAAATCTCTGCAAATAGAACAAGTAAGAAATTTCAAAATTTTGATTTATTCTTACAACTAAATGCAGAGCTTAAATCTCTGCAAATAGAACAAGTAAGAAATTTCAAAATTTTGATTTATTCTTACAACTAAATGCAGAGCTTAAATCTCTGCAAATAGAACAAGTAAGAAATTTCAAAATTTTGATTTATTCTTACAACTAAATGCAGAGCTTAAATCTCTGCAAATAGAACAAGTAAGAAATTTAAAAATTTTGATTTGAGATTCTTAAAAACAACTAAATGCAGAGCTAAAACCTCTGCAAACAGTGTAATTTACAAGTCAATTAACTTCAACTGGATGCCGAGCTTAGTTCTCTGCAAACAGTACAACTTATAAAGTCACTTGGTCGAAGAATCAATTTCAACTATTTGCCGAGCAAATATCTCTGCAAATAGCACAAAGACTTGTTTGCCGAGCTTAAACTTCTGCAAACAATGCAAGTAGCACCAGTCTCAAATCAAGAATTCTCAAAAACAACTATTTGCCGAGCAAAGAGCTCTGCAAATAGCACAATTAGCTTCAACCCTTCAAATCCTTGAAACACCTATTTGCCGAGCAAAAATCTCTGCAAATAGAACAAGTGACCAGAACACTTAACCAAATTTCTTGAAACAACTATTTGCCGAGCAATAAGCTCTGCAAATAGTACAAGTGAAGTTCTAGTACTTAGTCAAATTTCTGAAACACGTATTTGCCGAGCAACTTGCTCTGCAAATAGTACAAGTAAGAATCACACTTTAGCCAAAGACTTCTGCAAATGCGAGTAACCACAACACGACAAAATAGTCGGTTAGGTTATCTTCTTCGTTCAGTCAAACCCTTATTTGCAGAGAAGAAAGAAAATCTTCGATATCTTCTTCATTTTTGCGAATTAGAACTCGAATTTTATATTAAAATGTTCAGAACATCAATGTGCACAAATCCTCAAACAAATTAGATACTAATTTCAACTGGAAATCAAACCCTCACGAACATGCGATTTGTAGAGCTCGATCAAAAACAACTCAAATGATGAAATTAGCTTCTGAAATTGATAGCGAAGGAAGATATACTGATATTGAATCGATCGGTGAACAAAATTAGAACAGAAACACACTTAATTTGCAGTAATCACTGAAACAGTGAGCTCTGCAAATGAACCTTTTAGAAAAACAACTCGAATTCGAAAGTTAAGCACAAATTAAGCTTGTAATAAGCTTTTGGATCGTTCAGATACTCTGATTGTTCTCTGATACCAATTGTTAAGAATTGAATTCGAGCTTTTGTGTGTGTAAATGTGTGTGTTAATGGAGGTTTCTAGTGAGAGAAAGTAGAGAGAGAGTAGAGAGAAGTCAGGGAAAGATTAGATTGTATTATGGGGTAAAAGTTACAATTAACATAATGGAGGGGGTTTATATACATATAAGCTATTTACACTATATCCCCTTCCATTGTACCAAGTTTACAATATAAGTACAAATTAACATAAGGTACACAAATCAACTACTACATTTATATTTCTAACAGTTCTTTTATTAATGGTTGTTAAAAATGATTACAATGGTGGAATTCGGTTGATCGATATTGATAAGTGTGAGAATGGAGATGAGAATATAGAGAGCAGTGTGTGTGAATACAAGTGTGTAGCGAGTGAGTAAAAAGATGTCCTAGATCGATCAGCCTTATTCGTTTATATAGACTTAGGATCTAACTATCTATGCGAGTTTGTAGGGATCTTCCAGGTCTTCCATAATTGAACGTTGGAGAGTATCTCGCCCAGCCAAATGAACGTTGAAGCTATTCTCCTCATGCTGAAATCAACTTGAAGTCCGATTATACTGGCAGACCAAGTCTTCTTTGCGTGTTGATGAATTGTTCCATGTGCGACTTTGCTTTTTATACCGTTAGAGATATTTTCCACAGCCTTATATCGAATATTCTGGAATCTGCATGCTTAACTCATGTGGAAATGATAATAACAATTGAAACATAACATAAGCAAAATATAAATAAGTTATCAGAATATCCATCTATGTCAAGATCCTGATACGTCAAGATCTTGGGCTCTCAAGATATTGGTACTTGAAATTTCACCCATAACACAAATGATGATAAAAATGCAAAGATCAAGGACCAGAAAGCCGTTTGGAGCAACAACCACATCTTTGCATCCCGAGATCTTGGATTCCGATGTCACAGAATCTTCAAGCAAATATCAAGGAGACATTCTAACTAGGCAGCCGCCATTTGTGATGCATCATCCAACTCAGGCTGTCAAGATCTTACCAAATCAGGGTCTTAAAACTCACGATCTTAAAGCTCAGGATATTGACGCTAAGGATTTTGATGTAACTTTGGAATCTTCGTACCAGAACCCAGGTTATAATGTTTTTAACACTGATTACTTTCTAGACACTAACAATCTGCAGGATCATGGAATCAGTTTTGAAGAAGTTCCACCAAGAAGCTATATCTCCAGATTTGCTCCTCCGATATGTGATGTGGAGATCCCCAAATATATCTGGCTTCTCAATTTGAAGCTATATGATGGTACTAAAGGTCCTACAGAGCATGTGGCCCGATTTAGGGAGAAGATAGAAAAAATTCCTATTCCTGCGCATTTGAATGAAGGATATTTGTGCAAAGGTTTCGAATCTACTCTTACGGGTTCCGCGTTGGAATGGCTGCTAAGTTTTCCTCCCTACTCAAACTTCATTCTCTCATATGATTAACTTGTTTTACAATCACTTTTATAGAAATTTAATTAAAAACCTTTATAAGATCACTCAGGGCTCTAATGAATCTCTTGGAAGTTATCTTAACAGGTTTTTGCCAAAAGTCTTTTCCTATCCTATATCTTGAGATCACTTCGGCGGTACACGCTTTCCATATGGGTTTGCGTAGTGATTCTCCACTCTATAATGATCTTTCAGAAAATCCGTGTAGAAGCTTGTTGGAGGCAAGGATCCGAGGTTCAAGATATGCAGATGAGGAAGATAGGATAAGGATAAAGTTGCAATCTGCTTATGATCATCCCGGCCGAAAATTGAAAACCTCATCTTCCAAATCTTTTAGGGCTAAACCCTATTCAAGATCTGACAACCACAGAGTCGATGTGCGATAAAGATAAGGATAATGTGCAATCTGCTTATGATCATCCCGGCCGAAAATTGAAAACCTCATCTTCCAAATCTTTTAGGGCTAAACCCTATTCAAGATCTGACAACCACAGAGTCGATGTCGCCGATAAAGATAAGGATAATGAGGAATATCCTAGGATAAATGACTATCATTTTTCTGTTGACATTTCAGGTCTAGTTTTTGCAATGTATGAACTTGGGAACAAAGTGAGATGGCCAAAGGCGAAAAATAAAAATCTTAAATGGAACGGAAAACCCGGTTGGTGCGCTTTTCACAAGGATTTCAGCCACATGACTAAAGATTGTCTTGCTTTGAGGAAAGAAGTAAGCATTCTCGTGAGCAAAGGATACCTCAATGAGATCCTGAGTAGAAATGAGACGTGATCTCTACGTGAATATGCGGAAACGAGGTATTCTCTTCTTAAAAATATTACTTTATTATTACTTATATCTTCTACAAAACATAGGCAATATTTGTAATGCATGCTACATATATAAAGGATAATATCTTATAAAATACATAGCAACTAGAATCACCATTAGGATGACTGCATGTTGTGATTTAGAATATGATCCTAGAGAGGTAATAGAATCCTATATATTAGTAAACTTGTGACTAATTTTAGCAATGATTTCCGACATAAAATCAATTTAGAAATTTTACAAGTTGATGTAGACAATTAAAAGGAACAAGATTAGAGGTCATACTAAAATTTTCACAGGGGGACATAATACCTTGATTTCTTAGATGTTAATAAGCGAAACTTAATATGAGGAATTGATTATACGATTACAATTGACTTGGAATATCAATTTCAAAAATCTTTGAATGCATGATTAATTTTTATATATTTTGAAATTTCCTTAGTTATTAAAGGTATCAGATTATCATTATGTTTAGTAAAGAAACTTGTGAAAATTTTCAATTTTTTACTTCATGATCTTGAACTTCAAGATACTGGGGACAACCCAGGACCCTTAGGATCTTGGATCTTATATTCATGTAATCATATTTATATCGAAACTTTATATTCGACTAAAGATAGTATACCTATTATTTTAATCTATTTCAATTTTATAGAATTTCATTTGTTTCTACCACAATACTGACTTGAGCGTCGGAGTGGCGTTAGCCAACAGGCTAACGTCAGTTTCTCTTTATCGAAGTCTAGTTTTTGCAATGTATGAACTTGGGAACAAAGTGAGATGGCCAAAGGCGAAAAATAAAAATCTTAAATGGAACGGAAAACCCGGTTGGTGCGCTTTTCACAAGGATTTCAGCCACATGACTAAAGATTGTCTTGCTTTGAGGAAAGAAGTAAGCATTCTCGTGAGCAAAGGATACCTCAATGAGATCCTGAGTAGAAATGAGACGTGATCTCTACGTGAATATGCGGAAACGAGGTATTCTCTTCTTAAAAATATTACTTTATTATTACTTATATCTTCTACAAAACATAGGCAATATTTGTAATGCATGCTACATATATAAAGGATAATATCTTATAAAATACATAGCAACTAGAAATCACCATTAGGATGACTGCATGTTGTGATTTAGAATATGATCCTAGAGAGGTAATAGAATCCTATATATTAGTAAACTTGTGACTAATTTTAGCAATGATTTCCGACATAAAATCAATTTAGAAATTCTACAAGTAGATGTAGACAATTAAAAGGAACAAGATTAGAGGTCATACTAAAATTTTCACAGGGGGACATAATACCTTGATTTCTTAGATGTTAATAAGCGAAACTTAATATGAGGAATTGATTATACGATTACAATTGACTTGGAATATCAATTTCAAAAATCTTTGAATGCATGATTAATTTTTATATATTTTGAAATTTCCTTAGTTATTAAAGGTATCAGATTATCATTATGTTTAGTAAAGAAACTTGTGAAAATTTTCAATTTTTTACTTCATGATCTTGAACTTCAAGATACTGGGGACAACCCAGGACCCTTAGGATCTTGGATCTTATATTCATGTAATCATATTTATATCGAAACTTTATATTCGACTAAAGATAGTATACCTATTATTTTAATCTATTTCAATTTTATAGAATTTCATTTGTTTCTACCACAATACTGACTTGAGCGTCGGAGTGGCGTTAGCCAACAGGCTAACGTCAGTTTCTCTTTATCGAAGTCCAGTTTTGCAGGTTAAGTTTGAAGAGTGATCACTACCAGCGAAGAGACTGTAGCAATGTGGAACAAGGTCTTCACCTTTTGGCTTTCACGCCAACTTTTGTCTAAGGTTTTCACCTTCTCGTCTGGGTCGCACGTTATTAATTTCTCAGCTGAAGGGTTAAATTCCAAGGAGTTAGAAATTAATCTGTTGGTTGTCGATGTGACCATCGATTTTCAATTCGCCCCTAGTCGCACGTTGTTAATTTCATGGCTGAAGGGTTAAATTCCAAGGTAATCGAAATTAATTCAATCGATTCTCGATGTTACCATCGATCTCTCGAATTGGCTAACCATGCCACCCAATACTCATTCACACGAATTGGCTAACCGCTACCCATTAATATTCAAGGACTGGGACACCCTCCAGATCTTGGATACCAACATCCCAGTGCAATGATCCGTTGAAATTAATGGTCTCCCCTCTTAATTTTGGCTCACTCATTGTAATCCTGGACGCAGGATCTATATATATATATACTCCTTAATGCAGGGCTTCGATGAAACTTATTAAAGTTTAGTCATTATCAAGACATTGGAACTAGAGATCATGACCTCCAAGTGGAAATCTTACTATTGTCTTGTCCCTAAGGATTCACAGGGGACAATTATGACCTCCTAAACGATCGTCAAGACAGAACAGGAACACCAATAGTGAATTGGGAAACAATCTTCCATGCACGGTCACTTCTATCCCTTATACTTTTGGTTATATTTTTGAAGTTTGATTTTGACATTGTTTGTTTTGGTCAAAAATTTACATAAGATAATCTACGATGAAGACTTAGATTAACAATGTAACCAAACTTTCGTTCGTGAGGTTAAGGGCTTGTAAAATATGTTGAGATTCAAAGATGCGTTTAATAGGAAAGATTTGATAAACAATTATGTCGACTAAACAAAGAATAAAGGTCTAAAGCAATGATAAACAGAATTATGAATATCGAAATAAATGAAATAGGGATAGATATTGCTAATTAAAGTAAAGATCTAGTAAATAATGCTTAAAAGTAAAGAGTAAAGAGCAAGAACACCGAGATTTGTTAACGAGGAAAAGCCCTTAATCCTTTAAGGATCGCCGGCATAAAAACCCCGGGAGGAAGCAATCGTCCCTGCCTTTGTTATCTTATTAATGATTGTTAAATGTTTACAAATGGTGGAATTCGGTTGATCGATGTATCTAAGTGAATAATGAGAGCAGTGTGTGTGAATATAAGTGAGTAGTATGTAGTAAGTAAGAATGCGATGCCTAAGATCGATCAGCCTCATTCATTATATAGACCTAAGATCTAACTAACTATGCGAGATTGTAGGGATCTTCCAGGTCTTCGTTGATTGAACATTAGAGCATATCTTGACCGGTTAAGTGAACGTTGAAGCTTTTCTCCTCATGTTGAAATCAACTTGAAGTCCGAATATCTTGGCAGACTAAGTCTTTTTTGCGTGTTGAAGATTAATCCCATGTGTGAAATCCTTTCTTTACCGTTGGAGATATTTTCCTTGGCTTCATATCGAATATTCTGGAATCTACATGCTTATCTCATGTGGAAATGATAATAATATTTGAAACATAACGTTAGCAAAATATTAATAAGTAATCAGAATATTCAGCTATGTCAAGATCCTGGTACGTCAAGATCTTGGACCTTCAGGATATTGGTACTTGAAATTTCACCCATAACAATTGTCCCCAAAGTTATTTTAATAAAATCTATTTTGTTGAAATAACTTTGAATCTTCTAGAGAAAGCCTTGACCGAAGTCAACTAGTAAATTTTGAAACTATATTAAAGATAAGACGTGTGGAACTTGGAGAGCCAAGAGTTGTGATGCGATAGGTAACTACTCGACGGTTCATTTCCTATCTTTTCACCCCTCTATATAAGGATACAGTTTTTCTCTTTTGAAAATTACAAATAATTTTTTCGATTTCCATTAACTCTCATAATATTACAATGTCAGAGGTTACAAGTGGCGAATCTCATCTTCAAATTCAAGATCCTCAAGAGTCGATTGGGGGGTCAATAAATCAGAGAAGAGACTCCTTCATGTATGACAAATTATTTCAAATTTATCCATATTTTTCGAAAACTAATTTTTATCTTTTTCTACAGTGCTTCTCCCAGATGCGATATGCACATATGGAGGTTGCAAGAATTAAAGACGAATAATTGAAGAGCCAAAACCAATATATTCAATGGCTTCTAGAATCAAGGAAGGTCCAGATGTCAAGAATAAAGGAACTGGAAGAAGAGTTGGCCAGAACCAAAGAAGAACTTCAAACAGAAAAAGTGGATTTGATCTACTTAAGGGTTGCTAAAAAGTTGAAGTCTGACTCTTCTTAGTAAAATGTTCTTATGGGTGATGAAGGATATGATGCAAAGTCCAGAGCCCATATTTTTAAACTCTTTTGTTAGCAGGAAAATCGAATCGGTAGGGGATGTGTTTCGTAGAATAACAATGTACTTAGGAGGGGCGAGACTGATCTGGCACGATCAATCATGGTTGTAAAACTGCTTTGTAAATATTTTTTGAATGAATGAAAACTGTTTTTTGATCCATTTCATTTTTGAACTCGAAAACCAAAACTGTTATTAAGGGTAAAAACGGAAAATGACTAATCAATTAAATGACGTCACATGTTAGTTAATAATTATACTTGACTTATTCGACTACATCAACAGTAAGTAATCAAATCAACGTAGTGATTAAGGAGTAAGATACATGCACCTTTTATACTCAATTAAGATCCCACTTGTAGGCTGTGATCTCTAGTTTGCAGTTTCTTTAATTATTGCCAGTCTCCATTTATTCCTGCATTAAAATAATATGTGTACGATTGGATTGATTTTTTGGAGGGGATTTAAAATTAAGAAGGGAATTCTTAATTTTAAGATTCTCATAGGGACATTGGTGTTCAAGATATAGAGGGGGTCTCAATATCTTGAACTTGCTTGGGAGGCGTGGTTAGCCATTTTCATGTGTTTGTGTAAATGGGTGGCGTGGTTAGCCAATTCGGGAGATCGATGGTAACATCGACAACCAATAGAATTAATTTCGATGACCTTGGAATTTAACCCTTCAATCGTGAAATTAATTAACGTGTGACACGGGCGATTTTAAGAGAAGGTGAAAACCTTCAACCAAAAGTTTGCGTGAAAGCTAAAAGGTGAAGACCTTGTTCCACGTGTTGATCATCCCTTGAGATCTTCAAAGCAAAGTCTTAAAAACTGACGTTAGCCATTTGGCTAACGCCACTCCAACGCTCAAGTCAGTATCATTATTTTGGAAAATAAAAAGTAAATAAAGTAAAAGTAAAATCCAAGAATAAGAAATCATACCTGATTTTGTCAAAAGACAAAATAAATTACACATGATAGGTTTTGAGATGAATCGCATTCCAAGCTCTTGGAACTAAATTACCTTGCAAATCTTGGAGCCAATAAGATCCTTTTCCAGCTTCTGCTTCAATCAAATAAGGACCTTCCCATTTCGGATTCATTTTACCGTCTGGCTTGGTTAAAGCTTTCTTGAGAACCAGATCACCGACTTGAAACCGCCTTAATCTTAGATTCTTATTATAAGACTTAGCAATTCGTTGTTGATAAGCTGCTATTCTTATCTTGGTTTTCTCTCGTAATTCAGTTACAGCTTCTAAATCTTCAAGCAGCAACTCTTTATTCTTCTCATAAGTTAATAAACTAATTCAAGCAGTAGGTAAATCCATTTCAGTGGGTAGTACTGCCTCAGCTCCAAAGACAAGTGAGAATGGAGTTTGTCCAGTAGCACTCTTTGAAGTTGTTCGATCGGCCCATAAGACAAATGGCAATTCTTCAGCCCATTTTCCTTTTGCTTGTCCCAGTCTTTTCTTCAGATTATTCATTATAATTTTGTTGCTTGATTCTGCTTGACCATTAGCTTGTGGATGGACTGGAGTAGAAGTAATCATCTTAATACCCCATCTTTCACAAAAATTTGTAGTTTTCTTTCCAATAAACTGTGACCCATTATCACAAATTATCTCCGCTGGAACTCCAAATCTTGTCAATATATTCCTTTTAATAAAAGATATGACATGTGTTTCATGAATCTGGGCGTATGCTTCAGCTTCAATCCATTTTGAGAAATAATCCGTCATAGCCAAAAAATATTTCTTCCCAGCTGAAGATTCTGTTATTGGTCCAACAATATCCATTCCCCATTTCATAAATGGCCATGGTGATAGAACTGGATGCATGGGTTCCGCTGGCTGATGATAAATGTTGCTATGTCACTGACAAGCATCACATTTTTTCGCATATTCTTCAGCATCTTGTTTTGGCTAATATATTAGCTGATTCTTTTTCTATAGCAGGATGTAAAACATGAATTATAGGAATCCTAGTTTCTGGTGACATCTTAAGTGTTGATCCTAGATTTGCTAAAGCATCAACCTCAGTGTTTTCTTCTCTAGGCACTTGTTCTATATCAAATAAAACAAAATTCTCAGCTAGTTTTTTCACTATTTCTAAAAATTGCATCAATTTTTCACCTTTCACAGCATATGTTCCATTAAAATGATTAACTAAAAGTAATGAATCTACATATACCTTAAGATTTCTAATGTTCATATCCTTAGCTAATTGCATACCAGAAATTAAAGCTTCATATTCTGCTTCATTATTAGTGGCTATAAAATGACAATTAACTGCTTGGGGTATGATATCCCCCTGTGGCGATTTTAGTACGATACCTAGTCTTATTCCTTTAACATTAGCTGCACCATCAGTGTATAAGATCCATTTTTCAGTAGCTTCTTCTAACATTTTTACCTCTAAATCTACTTCAGGTTGCAAATCAGCACAAAGTCGGCTAAAACTTGAGATTTTATAGCAGTCCTAGGTTCATAAATTAAATTAAAAGCACTTAATTTCACAGACCACTTAGCCATTCTACCAGATACTTCAGGTTTTCTTAATACGCATTTTATAGGGTAATTAGTCCTAACATGTATAGCATGTGTTTCAAAATAATGTCTAAGTTTAGTAGATGCCATAACTAATGCAAGTATAAGTTTTTCAAGATGAGAATACCTGGTTTTAGCATCAATTAAATTTTTACTTACATAGTAGATCGGATTTTGTTGACCTCCTTCTTCTTTTACTAAGACATCACTGACTGCATTTGAGGATACTGCCATGTAAAGATATAGAGGCTCACCATCTTCAGGCTTCACCAGCAATGGTGGAGTAGAGAGGTATTTCTTTAATTCTTGGAAAGCTTCTTCTTGTTTTTCTCCCCATTCGAATTTTTTGTTCTTTTTTAAGATGTCGTAAAATTCTTTGCATCTATCAGAAGATCTTGATATAAATCTATTCAAAGCTGCCAATCTTCCGGTCAATCTTTGAATATCTTTAGCATTCGATGGTGACTTCAAGTTCAAGATAGCCTTGATCTGTTCCGGGATTGCTTCTATTCCTTTTTTAGTGACCATATATCCCAGAAATTTTCCAGCGCCAACTCCAAAATTGCATTTTGCAGGGTTCAGCTTCATGTTATATCTGTCCAGGATGTTGAAGGCCACTTCAAGATCTTTCAAGTGATCTTCAGCTCTCTTTGATTTCACCACCATGTCATCTATATAGACTTCCATCGTATCCCCCAGTTGGTCTTTGAACATCATGTTAACTAGCCTTTGATATGTTGCACCTGCATTTTTAAGACCAAAAGGCATAGCAATATAACAATAAATACCTGTCGGGGTCATGAAGGCGGTGGCTTCTTGATCTTCAGGTTCCATTTGAATTTGCTGAAATCCAGAAGAAGCGTCCATAAATGTGAGCATCTCGTGTCCAGAAGTTGCATCAACCATTGCATCAATATGTGGTAGTGGAAATGGATCTTTTGGGCAGGCTTTGTTGAGATCAGTGAAGTCTACACAAACTCTCCATTTTCCGTTTTTCTTTTGCACTACCACCACGTTTGCTAGCCATTCAGGGAATTTTACTTCCCTAATCATCTTCGCCTTTAATAATCTCTCCACATCTTCTTGTATAATTGCATTTCTTTCTGGAGCGAATTTCCTTCTTTTTTGTTGGATTGGCTTGAAACTTTTATCAATTCCAAGCTTATGTGTAATCACATCTCTAGATATTCCAGTCATATCTTCTTGTTTCCAAGCAAAAGTCTTCATTCTGGCTTTTAGAAAATCAGTAAGTTTGACCTCCAATTCTTTTGAGATCTTTGCGCCTAATAATACTTTAATATTAGGATCTTCAGGGACCAGAACAACTTCTTTAACATCTTGCTCCTCTGGTTCATCAACATCGAAGATCCTCTTCTGTAATTGCTATTGTGAAGTTGGCTTTGCTGCTGACTTCATGGTAGATGTATAGCATTCTCTAGCCTCTTGTTGATCTCCTTTAACAATGACCACTCCCCAAGGTGTTGGCAATTTAACACATTGGTGATATGTTGATGGTACTGCCTTCATTTCATGAATCCATGGTCTTCCCAAAATTATGTTGCAGCCTGGAAGAGTGTCGACCACACAAAATTTCTGCATGGAATTAACCCCTCCAACATATACTGGTAGCTTAAATTCACCAACAGTATATTTGGTCTCGCCACTGAATCCAATTAATGGTGATGCCTTGCCAATAATATTTTCTTCAAAAATATCCATTCTTCTCAGGGTTTCCAGTTTGATTATATTTACTGAGCTGCCATTATCTATCAAAACTCTGCGAACATAATGGTTAGCAATAAAAAGAGTAACAACCAAACCATCATGATGAGGCTCCAATATGTCATCGAAGTCATCTTCTTCAAAAGAAACAATATCTGAGTCTGAAATTGAGGCTTTCTTCACGCTCCTTTCTCCTTTATCTGCCTTGCTTTGTTTTGCAAATCTCTTTGCTGTTGAATATGTTGTCCCACATACTTCCGATCCACCGGAGATAGTGTTAATTACTCTTGCATCTGGAGGTGGAGAATCTTTTTTTGTTGGATTGGCTTGAAACTTTTATCAATTCCAAGCTTATGTGTAATCACATCTCTAGATATTCCAGTCATATCTTCTTGTTTCCAAGCAAAAGTCTTCATTCTGGCTTTTAGAAAATCAGTAAGTTTGACCTCCAATTCTTTTGAGATCTTTGCGCCTAATAATACTTTAATATTAGGATCTTCAGGGACCAGAACAACTTCTTTAACATCTTGCTCCTCTGGTTCATCAACATCGAAGATCCTCTTCTGTAATTGCTATTGTGAAGTTGGCTTTGCTGCTGACTTCATGGTAGATGTATAGCATTCTCTAGCCTCTTGTTGATCTCCTTTAACAATGACCACTCCCCAAGGTGTTGGCAATTTAACACATTGGTGATATGTTGATGGTACTGCCTTCATTTCATGAATCCATGGTCTTCCCAAAATTATGTTGCAGCCTGGAAGAGTGTCGACCACACAAAATTTCTGCATGGAATTAACCCCTCCAACATATACTGGTAGCTTAAATTCACCAACAGTATATTTGGTCTCGCCACTGAATCCAATTAATGGTGATGCCTTGCCAATAATATTTTCTTCAAAAATATCCATTCTTCTCAGGGTTTCCAGTTTGATTATATTTACTGAGCTGCCATTATCTATCAAAACTCTGCGAACATAATGGTTAGCAATAAAAAGAGTAACAACCAAACCATCATGATGAGGCTCCAATATGTCATCGAAGTCATCTTCTTCAAAAGAAACAATATCTGAGTCTGAAATTGAGGCTTTCTTCACGCTCCTTTCTCCTTTATCTGCCTTGCTTTGTTTTGCAAATCTCTTTGCTGTTGAATATGTTGTCCCACATACTTCCGATCCACCGGAGATAGTGTTAATTACTCTTGCATCTGGAGGTGGAGAATCTGTTTTTTGATTTGGCTTAGGCTTGGAAAAATCCATGCCCTCAACATCTCTAGCTTTCTTTCTTCCAAGGAGTTCTGTAAGATATCCTTTAGCCAAAAGAGTGGATATCTCCCTTCTCAACATCTTGCAATCTTCAGTAAGATGTCCAAAGTCTTCATGATATGCACACCATTGGCTAGGATCCTTCTTTTTGAAATATGAATCATTTTTCTTTTGTGGTCACCTCACTTTTTCTCCAAGATCTCGCAGCGCCATTATAATACCAGGTGTTCCTTCTGAGAAGCAGTATGTTGACAGGGCAGGATATTCGACCCCATCATCTTCCTCCACTGCATTTACTTGATTACCTACATGTCTTGTGTAGGGTTTATTTCTTGGCTTATACACTAGAGTTTCTGCCTTCTGATTTGGGCGATCATATGACAAAGCTTCTAGTTTGGAAGACGTTAGCTCATTTTCTTCAAGCCTTATAAATCTTTCAGCTCTTGCTTTTGCCTCATCCAAATTTCTGCATGGCGTCATTATAAGATCTTCTTGGAATTTGGATCCTTTATGGAGACCTCTCTGCAAAGCTTGTATAGCGGTCAACATATCTAATTTAGGAATATTAAGAGATTCTTTTGTAAATCTAGTCATAAAATCTCTAAGCGATTCGTGTGGCTTTTGAATAATTTTATAAAGATCATCAGTCAATTTTTCAAAAGTTCTACTGCATGAAAATTGACTATAAAATAAATTAGTTAAATCAGCAAAAGAGTTAATAGATAAAGGAGGCAAACTCTGCAGCCATTTTAAGGCTGATCCTGAAAGTGTAGATCCAAAGCTTCTACATAAGCAGGCTTCCTTTAGATTGGATGGAATAGGTACTGTTTCCATCTTTTCCAAATATAATGCAATATGCTCTTGTGGATCAGTAGTTCCATCATATGGCTTCATATTTGGAACTTGAAACTTCTTTGGGATTTCTATATTCGCAATCCTGTCACCATATCTGTTAATAAGATAGGATGCAGGGTTGACCTCTGGGATTGGATTGCAAAATCCAGGAACACTAGAGATCATATCTTTAAGCCTCTGAAATTCTCTTGCGATGTATTCATTTGGTTCTTTGTCCCTGCGATGGATTAGTAAAAGCAAATGATCTAGTAAAATTATTAGAATTATGTAAACCTGCGCCCATGGTGGCAGATGTCCCAGCAGCATGAGTATTTTGAGGAATATTGCTCCCAAAATTCTGAGTTGCAGTTGGGAATTGCGTGTTAAACGGCGCAGATCCAGGGGCTGCAGATGCTCCTGGAGTTGAAAATAAATTTCTTGGGGTAATTGGAGGTCCATTCTCTATAATCTTGGACTCCAAAATCCTAAATTGAGTCTGATTAAATTCTTGATTAGCTGCAACAGTATCGGTAAGTTTCTGCAAAATAGTAAACAAATTAGGAATTTCTTCATGATCAAGATTTTGAGCAGCTTCTTTAGATCCAATATTGAATGGGTCTGGATAGCCTTCAGCATTATAAAAGCCCGATCGTCCTGCTTGTCCAGATCCAGTATTCGTTTGAGATGGATTTCCTGCTGGAATGTCACCAGCAGTGTTGAATTCAGTACTCTGATCAGCAGGCCCTTTGTCTTTGCTTTGATTAGGAATTCGAACAGCATTATTCATGTTTCTTCGATACGAATTATTTCCTGGAGGAGGAAGCATCATAGAAGAAGAAACAGCAGGAGCGTTTTGTGAAGAGTTAGTTGGTTGAGTCGACATTATCGGATTTAATTTCGAAAAATTAGTTTTGATAAAAATTAAATAATTTTTAATCGATCGAAAGCACCTTTTGCCCCACGGTGGGCGCCAAATTGTTTTGGTCAAAAATTTACCTAAGATAATCTACGATGAAGACTTAGATTAACAATGTAACCAAACTTTCGTTCGTGAGGTTAAGGGCTTGTAAAATATGTTGAGATTCAAAGATGCGTTTAATAGGAAAGATTTGATAAATAATTATGTCGACTAAACAAGGAATAAAGGTCAAAAGCAATGATAAACAGAATTATGAATATCGAAATAAATGAAATAACGATAGATATTGCTAATTAAAGTAAAGATCTAGTAAATAATGCTTAAAAGTAAAGAGTAAAGAGCAAGAACACCGAGATTTGTTAACGAGGAAAAGCCCTTAATCCTTTAAGGATCGCTGGCATAAAAACCCCGGGAGGAAGCAATCGTCCCTGCCTTTGTTATCTTATTAGTGATTGTTAAATGTTTACAAATGGTGGAATTCCGTTGATCGATGTATCTAAGTGAATAATGAGAGCAGTGTGTGTGAATAAAAGTAAGTAGTATGTAGTATGTAAGAATGCGATGTCTAAGATCGATCAGCCTCATTCATTATATAGACCTAAGATCTAACTAACTATGCGAGATTGTAGGGATCTTCCAGGTCTTCATTGATTGAACGTTAGAGAATAACTTGACCGGTTAAGTGAACGTTGAAGCTTTTCTCCTCATGTTGAAATCAACTTGAAGTCCGAATATCTTGGCAGACTAAGTCTTTTTTGCGTGTTGAAGATTAATCCCATGTGTGAAATCCTTTCTTTACCGTTGGAGATATTTTCCTTGGCTTCATATCGAATATTCTGGAATCTGCATGCTTATCTCATGTGGAAATAATAATAATATTTGAAACATAACGTTAGCAAAATATTAATAAGTAATCAGAATATTCAGCTATGTCAAGATCCTAGTATGTCAAGATCTTGGACCTTCAGGATATTGGTACTTGAAATTTCACCCATAACATTGTTAAAGATGTTTTCTGGAAAATTCTAACTCTATTTAAGGAGATAAACACGAGTCAGAATTTTGGGGACAATTGTTATGCCTGAAATTTTCACCTCCAAGATCTTGAGGTCCAAGATCTTAGGCTCTAAGATCTTGAGGTCCAAGATCTTGGGCTCTAAGATATCTGACCATTATTACTTTGACTTAGTAGTACATGAACAGGTAAAATGGAAGACTTGCCCCCAAAGTCAGAATTTATGGTTGAAAACGTGTGGAAATGGCTCCAAAACGTTCATTTACCAAGTCATCAAGTCAAAGAGAAGAATCTGCTCAAGATCCCTGATTTCCAGCTCAAGATCCCAGATTTTTAGGATAGTTAGCTGAATATTTTCTCTATAAAAGGGGCAAGTGATTGCTAGGCTTAGAAACTTCGTTTTATCTCTGGAAAAACACTTCTTTCTCTCTATTTTCTTCTGTAAACACATTCCACATAACACTTTTCATCATTGTAACACTTAGATCAATCACTTGGGCTCTCGAATTGTAATTAACTTCGATTTATAATAATAAAAGTAGCACTGGAGGGACGATTGCTTCCTCCCGGGGTTTTTATGCCGGCAATCCAGAAGGATTAAGGGCTTTTCCTCGTCAACCAATCACGGTGTTCCTATTCCTTTATGCATTTTACTTTATTTACATTTTGCTTACTTTTGATCAACTCTTACAAAGTAATCTTTTTATTTACGTTCAAGTACTCTAATTAGTCATATTTTATTCTTTTATATTGTTTCTTAATGAATTCTTAAGTATTATCACGTTTTAACGTTATTTATTCAAGATCTTGGCATTCTATTTATTCATTTGTTAAGTTTTACAAGTAGATCTTTACTTTTACAGTCTTATCTTGATAAAAACATTCATTTTAGCTTTACTTTACGTGATAATTCAATATTTAATAAATACGTTACATTTTCGCAATTATTTCAACATCTCAGTATACTGACCTTTCAAGATCTTTAAGCACACAACCTCACGAACGAAAGTTTGGTTACATAATTAATCTAGGTGTTCAACGTAGATTATCTTAGGTAAATTTTTGACCAAAACACCTGAAGTAGACTTAGAGGTTAAAATGTTAGAAGAAACCACTGAAAAATGGGTAGTATATACTGATGGTGCAGCTAATGTTAAAGGAATTGGATTAGGTATCATACTAAAATCGCCACAGGGGGATATCATACCCCAAGCAGTAAACTGTCACTTTATAGCTACTAATAATGAGGTAGAATATGAAGCTTTAATTTCTGGTATGCAATTAGCTAAGGATATGAATATTAGAAATCTTAAGGTATATGTAGATTGCTTACTCTTAGCTAATCACTTTAATGGAACTTATGCTGCAAAAGGTGTAAAATTAATGTAATATTTGGAAATAGTTAAGAAATTAGCAGAAAATTTTGATTTATTTGACATAGAACAAGTACCTAGAGAAGAGAATACGGAGGCTAATGCTTTAGCAAATTTAGGGTCAACACTTAAGATGTCACCGGATACTAAAATTCCTATAGTACACGTATTATACCCAGCCATAGAAAAAGAATCAACCAATATATTAGCAATTCAGAATGATGAACTTGAAAATGCTGGGGACAATCGAGATTCATGGATTACACCAATAATAGAATACATTAACAATGGGACAATCCCTAAAGATGAAAACCCAAAGGCCTTTCGTATGAAAACAACACATTATTTTATGATCAATGGTATTTTGTATAGAAAGTCTCTTGCAGGACCATATCTTAGATGCCTAGAACATCTTGAGATTAATGAAGTTCTCAAGGATATACACGAAGGGGAATGTGGAAATCACACAGCTCGAAGATCATTATATTCTAAGATCTTAAGAACAGGTTATTATTGGCCAACCATGAAGCAAGATGTTGAGGAATATGCGAAGATATGTGATGCTTGTCAAAGGCATAGCAACATTCATCATCAGCCAGTTGAACCCATGTATCCAGTTCTATCACCATGGCCATTTATAAAATGCGGAATGGATATCGTTGGGCATTACTGAATCTTCTGGTGGGAAGAAATATTTTTTAGCTATGACAGATTATTTCTCCAAATGGATTGAGGCTGAAGCATATGCCAAAATTCACGAGACACATGTCATATCTTTCATTAAGAAGAATATATTGACAAGATTTGGAGTGCCAGCTGAAATCATTTGTGAAAATGGATCACAATTCATTGGAAGAAAAACCACAAACTTCTTTAAAAGATGGGGCATAAAGATGATTACTTCCACTCCAGTTCATCCACAAGCTAATGGTCAGGCATAATCAAGCAACAAAATTATTATAAATAACTTAAAGAAGAGACTGGGACAAGCAAAGGGAAAATGATGATACTGACTTGAGCGTCGGAGTGGCGTTAGCCGGCTAACGCCAGTTTCTAAGAATTTGTTTTGTAGATCAAGGAACTTGAAGAGTGATCACCATCAACAAAGACAAGCATAACAACGTGGAACAAGGTCTTCACCTTCTGGCTTTCTCGCCAACTTTTGGTTGAAGGTTTTCACCTTCTCTTAAATTCGTCCGTGTCGCACGTTAATTAATTTCATGGTTGAAGGGTTAAATTCCAAGGTCATCGAAACTAATTCTGTTGGTTGTCAGTGTTACCATCGATCTCCCAAATTGGCTAACCACGCCACCCATTACCCATACACACAAATTGGCTAACCACACCACCCATGCAAGTTTAAGATATGGAGACACCCTCCAGATCTTAGACACCAAAGTCCCTAAGCAAATATTAAAATTAAGAATTCCCTTCTTAATTTTAATCCATACTGAAATTAATCCTATCCCACGCATATTATTTTTTAAATGTAGGGCTTCGATAAAATATAATTGAAGTCTGACGATCATTAAAGACATTGGAAGCTAGAGATAATAGCCTACAAGTGGAATCTTAATTACACTTAAAAAGGTGCATCTATCTAACTCTTTATCTACTCTTTCGATTTGACGGTTTACTGTTTGAAAGGTCAAGTAAGTTAAGAGTAATAATTAACTGCTACGTGACATCATTGCCTTATTTGTTATTTACCTATTTTGCCCTTAAATAACATGTTTGATATTCACGCTTGAAATAAAAATGGATCAAAAGAAACTTTCATTCATTAGTCATATGTACATACATAAAAACTACTCGAAAGCAGTTTTTTACATCCTTGATCAATCATTCCAGATTGATCTTCCCCCCTCCTAAATATTGTTATTCTACCAAACACTACCCCTACCGATTCAACTTCCTAGAGACCTAAACATCAAAAGAGTGTTAAGAACACTGATTTTAGCCTCCAAACTCGCCTTCACTTGTAAACCCATTTCTTTTTCTGTTTGAACAAATTCCTTGTAGGAATCTATCAAACTTTGCATTGTCGCTATGATGTCGTCATTCATTTTGTCCTTGGCAGTCTGCTTCTTATCTAGTTCGACAAAGGACAGAAAAATAATACAAAAATGTATAAGAAATAAGAAAAAGATAGTTAAAATAAAAGTACTTTAGACTTACTTCTTGAAGGAAATCTCCTAAAGATCTTAAAGAAGACATGATTCGGAAAATGTGTTTTTAGAAAAATGAGCAACTATTTGTGATTTGCAAGTGGTAAAAACTGAGGGCTTATAAAGAGGGGTGAGAAGATAGAAATTGAACCGTCAATAGCTCTCAAATCATGTCGCCTAAATTAACTCTTGGTTTTCCAACTTACACGCGTTTTATCTTTAAGTTAGTTTTATCTCTTTGTTAGATTTGGGTCAAAGCTTTCTCTAGAAGCTTCAAAGTTATTTCAACAAAAGGGTTTATATTAAAATAACTTTGGGGACAATTGTTATGGGTGAAATTTCACGTACCAATATCTTGAACTACCAAAATCCTTATATGTTAAGATCTTGATATCGATAATATTCTTATGTCTTACTGAAAATGTTACTAACGGTATAATATACTTGTTATTATTATTTCCACGTGAGTTACTTGTGCAGACTCTAGAATATTCGCTATTTGGCTATGGAGAATATCTCCAACGGTGCAAAATGGAATTAAGACATGGGATTATTCATCAACAAGCAAAGAAGACTTGGTCTCGCTACATATTCGGACTTTTAGTTGATTTCAACATGAGGAAAAAAGACTTCAATGTACACTTAACTAGTCAAGATTCTCTTCAACGTCTCAATATCGAAGACCTGGAAGATCCCTAATATTTCGCATAGTTAGTTAGCCATTAGGTCTATATAAACGAACAAGGTTGATCGATATAGGACATCTAATCTTATCTCGGAATACATCTGCTCACTTGTATTCATACACAATTCTCTGCATTCTCATCCTAGTCTCACACACTTAGCATTAATCGATCAACTAAGTTCCACCATTGTACTCATTTTAACAACAATTAATAAGAGAACAAAGGCAGGGACGATTGCTTCCTCCCGGGGTTTGTGCCGGCAATCCAAAAGGATTAAGGGCTTTTCCTCGATAACAAATCTCGGTGTTCTTGTTCCTTAATCTTTACTTTTATCTTGCTTTTATTCGATCTTTACCTTCCTTTGCATTATATCTTATTCTTCATATTAATTTACTATATTTAGATCTAGTATTTACGACTATCTTTGTCCTTAAAACTCTTGTTTAGTCGACATAATTCTTTTACAAGTCTTTTATTCATAAAGCATCTTTGAAACTCATTATTTTACAAGCCCTTAACCTCACGAACGAAAGTTTGGTTACATAATTGATTTAAGTCTTCAAGGTTGATTATCTTAAGTAATTTTTGACCAAAACAATCCTGCTAGGAACTTTCACCATCTCTTATTCTGGATGTTTCTTCTGATTATGTTCTTGATTCTGCAACATAGAATGACTCTTCTACTAGCTGCACTATCAAAAGTCTTCAGATCAACCATATAATATGAGGCTTCTTGTGCTTATACCTGCACACAAGCTCATAATAGAATTCGAGATAAATAAAAAATAGAACGAATTCCATTTTTGGTCCCTGTGTTATCACACATTTTGCAAGTTTGATACAAAAGTGTGAAAAGTCGCGAAACCCATCCCTGTCATATCACACCTGTTGCAATTTTGGTCCAAAACTAACGTGCCGTTAGAATTCAGTCGTTAATGCCCCCATGTGCTTGTCACATGGGGGGTAGTTTCGTCAATTTGTTGCTCATAGGACCATTTCTGCAAAAAAAAATATTTTGTATAAATCTAAAAAAATTATTTTGTATAAATCTAAAAAATTATTTTTATATAAATCTAAAAAATTATTTTGTATAAATCTAAAAAATTATTTTTATATAAATCTAAAAAAATTATTTTGTATAAATCTAAAAAATTATTTTTATATAAATCTAAAAAATTATTTTGTATAAATCTAAAAAATTATTTTGTATAAATCTAAAAAATTATTTTATATAAATCTAAAAAAATTATTTTGTATAAATCTAAAAAATTATTTTTATATAAATCTAAAAAATTATTTTATATAAATCAAAAAATTATTTTGTATAAATCTAAAAAATTATTTTTATATAAATCTAAAAAATTATTTTGTATAAATCTAAAAAATTATTTTTATATAAATCTAAAAAATTATTTTGTATAAATCTAAAAAATTATTTTTATATAAATCTAAAAAATTATTTTGTATAAATCTAAAAAATTATTTTTATATAAATCTAAAAAATTATTTTGTATAAATCTAAAAAATTATTTTTATATAAATCTAAAAAATTATTTTGTATAAATCTAAAAAATTATTTTTATAAATCTAAAAAAATTATTTTGTATAAATCTAAAAAATTATTTTGTATAAATCTAAAAAATTATTTTGTATAAATCTAAAAAAATTATTTTGTATAAATCTAAAAAATTATTTTTATATAAATCTAAAAAAATTATTTTGTATAAATCTAAAAAATTATTTTATATAAATCTAAAAAAATTATTTTGTATAAATCTAAAAAATTATTTTTATATAAATCTAAAAAATTATTTTGTATAAATCTAAAAAATTATTTTTATATAAATCTAAAAAATTATTTTGTATAAATCTAAAAAATTATTTTTATATAAATCTAAAAAATTATTTTGTATAAATCTAAAAAATTATTTTTATATAAATCTAAAAAATTATTTTGTATAAATCTAAAAAAATTATTTTGTATAAATCTAAAAAATTATTTTGTATAAATCTAAAAAATTATTTTGTATAAATCTAAAAAATTATTTTATATAAATCTAAAAAAATTATTTTGTATAAATCAAAAAAATTATTTTTATATAAATCTAAAAAATTATTTTATATAAATCTAAAAAAGTTATTTTGTATAAATCTAAAAAATTATTTTATATAAATCTAAAAAAATTATTTTGTAGAAATCTAAATTATTTGTATAATTTGAGCTTTAGTGTGTGTTTTAGTGTGTGTCAATGGCGGTTTCAAAGAGAGAAAGTAGAGAGAGAGACAGGGAAAGTTTGGATAGTATTATGGGTGAAAAGGTTACATATTCACTTATGGAGGGGGTTTATATACATATGATCTATTTACACTATGCCCCCTTCCATTCTAACATGTTTACATTCTAAGTACAAAACAACATAAAGTACACAAATCAACTACTACATATTATATTTCTAACAATTTCCCCCCGGACAACCTACAAAACAATCATCTGTTCATCGTCCTGTCACTCTGCACATCTTAACAAAAACATCAAATCTTCTCAAAGTAATAATATACAATCTGAAGAATTCAATAATTTTGCAAGATAAAGTGAACAGTCTATTATCAACCTAATTTACTTTAGGGTCAAATAATTCACTGTAAGCTCTTTCAGATATAAGCAAAATCATTTGGAAACTCTGTTTCAAATCTTTTTGATTCAAGCAAAAATCTTTTAAAGATCAATTTCACACTATGAACACTCCTATGTTCATTCTAATGAAAATCTTCTTTCTAAAGATCATCAAAATAGGCATAACTCAATATTTGTATATGAAATCAACAACTCTGTGTTCTTTTTCCTTAAACTCATATTCTGTTAATGATGACACACTTTCTTTTAGCTTTTAATCATAACACTATCGCTTAACTACCCTACTCGTTTACTTAGTGTTCCTCATAGAACGTAGTTGAGTCCTCTTGGAAACTAGATTATATTCTGTCTCTGTCTCTTGTGCAATAAGAACTTTTATTTAAACAATAAAATAAAATAACTATTATACGAAAAACATAACATACACACACACACACACACACACACACTGAACATAAACGAATAACATAGTTACAAGAGATAAAGTTACTGTAGATTAGATCAGCTTAACATGTTACATAAGCCCACAAGTGAGAAATATTTCTCTTATTATTAGTTATGAACAGTGATCCATCAACGATTACCAATATGTTTGTCCTCTTAAACACTCGGTACTTCCAGTTTCCTTTTGGTTGTAACACTTTCAGCATACCCTGGTCAAGGACAGTCACCATGTAACCCGAGTAGCCTAATATGCCACTTAATCAAGTTTGCGAACTTAAGTGACCCACATTCAGGTATACTCTCACAATCAACACAATCACTAAGATTAAGACATTTGGTGAGTATAGGAAGAAAGCCTTTAAGAATCACGTCAGCGATGACAGGTTGGTGATTCCTCTCACGCAAAGCGACTTAACTTGACTCACGTACGGAAATATACCCAACATTGCATGATGCTAAGTACTTGCATATTCGTGACATCATTGAAAGCGCTTATGAAAACCCGTGACTTTTGATGAGATCCATGTAGCGAACTTTCTGACAACCTATTTCAAGTTGGAAGCTTTAGGTAGACTAGGTATACAAAGACACCCCAAGGACTTACTTGTCTGAATCTCAAAGGCCACATTAGCTCCATAATTTTCAAAGGATTAATAAGATATTTACATATCTTGTCACAAATATACATCCGAAAAGCAATACATAGTTTTCTATGTACCCGAGACCTTCTATATAAAGACCAAATATACAAAATTACAATGCAAGATCTTTCGTAAGATTTAAGGACCAGTCTCAATTCAAATACATGAAGAGCAGGCATTCTCAGCCATATATCTAAATATGTTTCCCATAAGAACATTGTATATATTAAGTTCAGATTTAAGGAAACCTTGGTACTTTGTGCCTACCGATACATCGTATAATGATCTCACTGAACTGAGCATTTTAAAGTACAATTAAGCACGCTTAAAAGTTAAAGTATCGTCACGTCTAATCGTGTTGACGCAGTGACTTTACTCTATTTATTATTTACTTTTTCGTTTCTGATTTTTATCATTTTTATTTTGTTTTTCTGACACTATTTGACACACATACATAAAGATACAGACACTGACACTTTTTACAAAGTTCTTTTTAAGAGACACTGTCACTATAGATTTCTCATTCCAATCAATTGAAATAGCAACTCGAAACGAGTTTGGTCGAAAGCCTTAGTGAACAGATCAGCTAAATTAAAGTCACTCGACACCTTTTCTAGGACTATTAACTTCTTTTTTTTGGTTAATGGGTATACTGGAATGTTATACCATAACCAAAACAATCGAGTACAAGTAGTATGACTGGAATGCCATACTATTAACTTCTTTTCAACACAATCACGTATAAAATGAAACGTCTTACTGTGCTTAACAGGATTATTGGTAATGGAAATAGTTGATTCATTGTCTATCTTTATGGGAGTACAAAGGAAATTCTGATCGTAATCACGCAGTTGTGTCTTTAATCAAAAGACGAGGAAAGAAGTCTTTTTAAAAATTCTCTTTCAGTGAAAACTCGATCACTACCCTTTAAAGTATAATGTGTAAGATAGACTTTCTCCTTTTCTAAATTTACTTGCTTAGATTTAGAAATCGATAAGTCTTTTGAAAGGTTCTGATCATGTTTTTCAACTAAATTCACATTTTCTATCAAAATTTTCCCATTTACAACTTTTCCAACCCCGAAAATCTTTCCGCCTTTGGAATCAACAAAACAGACATAAGACCCTTTAACAGGAGTAAACTCCGTTAATAGTCCCTTGTCTTCCAATATGAACCATAAACCTACGGTCTTCCTTAGTAGCTCCTGCACATCCACAAAATTATTAGTTTTCAAAAGGAACCCTAGCCTTGTTGGCTTTGGGTCTGTCATTCTCTTCATCTGAAACCATATCAGCCCAATATCCACCAGTAGGCACCCATGCCTTAGCTGGTTTGACAGACGGACTGCCAACAGGCCTTTTGCTGGGTGAAACACGTGGATTTTTCCCAACACTAGGTCTACGACTTGGGGAACCACTAGGCCTCCTTTTAGTAGGTAGCCTCTGGTTATTACCCTTAGAGCTTTCTTGAGCTCGTGACATTCTCTCAGGAGACGAAGAACGCATTCTCCTTGGACTATGTCGTTGAAACCATTCAATTGGGTTAGTTTTCACATTAGAGATAATCCTATCATAATAAGCACTATTCGATTTAACACTGTAAGGAGAACCAACTCTCAAATTATTTGATTGACTCGAACTACTAGAACCTTCTCCAGGTGAGACACTTCTAGGCTTACTATCCTTAGTCTTGCTGTTATTCTCAGAATTCATAAACTTAACATAGTTCTTAACAGCCAAACTATCAGGATTCCTCTTAGCATACTCCTCATAATACTTCTTCTTATAATCCTTCAAAGATACACGATGCAAAAACCCAATATCTTCACTAGAATCCACACTACCTCTAGATTTCACAGGTGACACCCTAGATTTATTATTTTTCCTATAAGGACAACAACTTGACACATGACCCATTTCACGACAAGTAAAGCATGACCCCTTAGGAAACTTCTTTGGTTGATCACGAGTAACTATCTTAGGTAGTTGGACTCCATGACCCTTTAACTCATTAATCTTATCAAGAACCTCATAAGCCTCTTCCCAAGATGTCGGAGGCTTGATGGGACTTGCATGACGTTTAGGGGCGTGAAGCTCTGGACCTCTGGATAATAATTCTTTTTTTCTGGTAAAAGGCCGTCACCCCTTGTTCAATATCATATATCAAAATTAAAGTTCTGGCATCCTATTTGAGTAATAGGACGACATTTTACATCAGCCATGCTTACAAGCAGAAAACAAAATACCAAAGTCCCTATCTAGACATTTTCACAAGAACAGATAATGACTAGAAAAAAATCAAACATCACGAGCTAATCTAATAGGAAAATCCCATGCATCCAGAAATCGTTCCATCCTTCTCGTCTTCTCATATCAAAACGTTGAAAGCATCAAACGCACTGTACTTACAATTTCCTTTACAAGTTGCTCCACAGTTCATTTCCTTTTCTTGAACAACCTGTTATTACGCTCATTCCAGATGAAGTAAACCGCAGCTGCTAGCAATAATTTGACTGCAATACCATGCATTGATCTTTTCCTAGCAATCTGTTGCAATCCAGCCGTAATATCATTCCAAACAGGCGAAACAACATGAAAGTCTCCTTTACTTGCAACTTGCCGCCACACCTGTGAAGAAAACATGCATTCAAAGAACAAGTGAGAGTGAGAATCCGGTTGCTGGTCATAAAGAGTGCAGACCACCGGTCCATCTTGCATTCCTTGAACATCCCAGCTACGAAGCAAATCCTGAGTTTTTAAACTTCTCTTAAAAACCAGCCAGATAAGAAAAGCATGTTTGGGAATACAATGTGCAAACCAAACCATATGATACCAAGGAACAATAGCAGCTCTCGGTCTAATATCCTCCCATAATGGCAAAAATGAACACTCTGTATCGTATAACCTTCTTAGATCATTTCTCGAGAAGTTGACCAATTGCATTGGATCATATATTCTTCTCAACAAAATCTTCTTCTGTGAGTCTGCATACATCTTGGCTTCACCAGTATTTCGATCAATCTCCCAATTATCCATCTTTTCTAGCTCATCTTGTGGCCACTTCTTGGCTGGGACTTTGATCATACACTTGATATCTCGTTGAATATACTCAACGCTTCTATCTGGTTTCACCACCTTCTTCTTCTTCCTCGGTTTGATATGAAACTTCGGCTCATCTGAGTCTTTCATACTCGATCTCATCTTAAAATCTTCACGAAGCTTCTTACCAATTACATCAGCAAGACCATACTCGCTTGGATTGATAATCCAAGTATTTCCAAGTTCATGTAGGTCTTCTTCACATAAACTTCTAAAATGTCTCTCACTCCATGCTAAATACTGACAACCTTCTGGTCTTTTGAGAACGAACAGCTTCAGTTCTTCATCATAAAACCAACTCCAGATAATTGTCTTGTATTTTGCAGCATCTTTGTCCGAGATATGAGTCCAATACACAGAGGGTCTCAGAGTATCCCTAGTGACTATAAATTCACCAACTCTCTGACCAGATACAAATCTATCAATCACCTGTAATGGATCATCATCTCTGAGAGGCACTGGAAACTCATTTGGATCAAATGGTCTTGTCAAATTAATCTCATAAGGAAAAGGAACCAATGCATCTTGAACCTTAGCATATACTACAAAGTTTAAAACTTTAGTATTGCTACTAAATGGAGTTTGAAGCATCCTTTCCTTTACTTCTTCTCTCTTCAATTCTAACACATTTCTTTCTACTACTGATGGCTCTTCAGGAATTGAGTCCCAAACATCATCAAAACCATAAGGTTTCTTGAACATGTTTAGATCCGGTTCAGGAATAATCTCACCTTCCTCAAGCTCATCTCCATTAAAGAGTAATTCCGTATCATCTGTATCATCTGATAAGATTACACAAAATAACACCAGAATGCAATGATTAATCATGATAATAAAGATGAAATATAATTGCATTGAAATAAGATAAATTACATTTACATGTCATAACTTATTACATGCAACCTAAACTACAATTCATCTAATCATTATTAACATCATAAGTTGAATCAGAATCAGATTCCAAAGCAGTTGGCTTTTGAATCTGTAATTCTTTTTCTCTTTCAGTAACTGCTTCTTGTTGTTTATCTAACAAGACATCAAATACATCATGAAATGCGTTTTCTTCAGAATAATAGTCATGTCCAAATTTTGCTTCAACTTCACGCTTTAATCGTTCAGTTTCAGCTTCAACTTGATCATCACTTAAATAATCTATTGATTTTGAAGAATTACCTGAGCTGTCAAGTGCTTCAATGACCTCAGCATCTCGAGGAGCACTTGATCCACCAGCACCAGATGTACCAACTTCATGAGCAGTATCTCCTGCAGTCTCCCCCTGAATCTCAACACCCTTTCCTTTGTCAGAAACTGGGCGAGAATCACTCCTGTTCCCAGCATTATCAGCATCATCATCATCATTTTGACGTCTTGACTGAGCACCTGACAATCTGCATATATCTTCAGGAACATCTCCCCCTTGATTCTTGACCCAGTTGATGAGAAAGGTCAACGCAGCTCGGGTATCCGTAAGATCAGACTCTAAAGTATTAACACGAGCCTCTAAAACATCTATACGGCGAACTAGCGGAAGAGGAGGAACAACTGGCATCCTTGGCAACAGTGGAGGCAAAGTGACACTACCAGCAACAGAGGCAATCTGTGCTGTAGACACAGTAGGGATAGCAACATGTTCAGGAACCGATACCGAAGTAGCCTCAGTAATCCGCGCACGCTTAGCGCTGCTATACATAAGAGGAGCATCCGAAGTCCTTTTAAGAGTCTCGGTATGAACTGGACTCGGTGCATTCTCCGGATCACTGATATCTTCAAACAGCTTAGCTAATTCAGGATCGTTCTGAGCCGCAACCTCAGGATCAATACTTGGATCAAGCTCCATAGCCTTATCTTGTTGTTCAACATGAGCAGATTGAGCTGTATCAGAAACTGTAGGAGACGAATGACATGCCTTGCTCCTACGTTCTCTGCGTAATTCACCAGATATTCCTTCGCGAGAAAAGTGATAAGAACGATCACCGTCAGAAGCAACGTCACTTTCAGACTCAACCGGAACATCATGAACCTCTTTTGTTCGATTTTCATTTCCAGAATCAGCCGCGACACTATCATAATCATCTGTGTCAACTGCATTACCAATATACAGAATGCAAAAGACAGTCTTGAACGAGCAATAAAGGTAAACATTTCATGATAGCGTTCTGAATTATGCTGATCGGGATCCAGATCTAAGGCCAAGTTGTGCTTCTTAAAGAACTGACGAGGCGCAAGAGCCATTTCTGCAAAACAAATCATAAAAACAGTTATTAGTACAAGAAATGAATCGCAGGTTAAATAAACTTAATCACTAATTTCATAAGTTAAACTGTTCGAAATTAGTCGTTAAGTTCGTTTAGCTAAGATTGAACGAAGATAGTCTTAAATTCGTTAGTTATGACTGAACGAAGATAGACTGTAAATTCGTTAGTTATGACTGAACGAAGATAGACTTTAAATTCGTTAGTTATGACTGAACGAAGATAGACTGTAAATTCGTTAGTTATGACTGAACGAAGATAGACTGTAAATTCGTTAGTTATGACTGAACGAAGATAGACTGTAAATTCGTTAGTTATGACTGAACGAAGATAGACTGTAAATTCGTTAGTTATGACTGAACGAAGATAGACTGTAAATTCGTTAGTTATGACTGAACGAAGATAGACTGTAAATTCGTTAGTTATGACTGAACGAAGATAGACTGTAAATTCGTTAGTTATGACTGAACGAAGATAGACTGTAAATTCGTTAGTTATGACTGAACGAAGATAGACTGTAAATTCGTTAGTTATGACTGAACGAAGATAGACTGTAAATTCGTTAGTTATGACTGAACGAAGATAGACTGTAAATTCGTTAGTTATGACTGAACGAAGATAGACTGTAAATTCGTTAGTTATGACTGAACGAAGATAGACTGTAAATTCGTTAGTTATGACTGAACGAAGATAGACTGTAAATTCGTTAGTTATGACTGAACGAAGATAGACTGTAAATTCGTTAGTTATGACTGAACGAAGATAGACTGTAAATTCGTTAGTTATGACTGAACGAAGATAGACTGTAAATTCGTTAGTTATGACTGAACGAAGATAGACTGTAAATTCGTTAGTTATGACTGAACGAAGATAGACTGTAAATTCGTTAGTTATGACTGAACGAAGATAGACTGTAAATTCGTTAGTTATGACTGAACGAAGATAGACTGTAAATTCGTTAGTTATGACTGAACGAAGATAGACTGTAAATTCGTTAGTTATGACTGAACGAAGATAGACTGTAAATTCGTTAGTTATGACTGAACGAAGATAGACTGTAAATTCGTTAGTTATGACTGAACGAAGATAGACTGTAAATTCGTTAGTTATGACTGAACGAAGATAGACTGTAAATTCGTTAGTTATGACTGAACGAAGATAGACTGTAAATTCGTTAGTTATGACTGAACGAAGATAGACTGTAAATTCGTTAGTTATGACTGAACGAAGATAGACTGTAAATTCGTTAGTTATGACTGAACGAAGATAGACTGTAAATTCGTTAGTTATGACTGAACGAAGATAGACTGTAAATTCGTTAGTTATGACTGAACGAAGATAGACTGTAAATTCGTTAGTTATGACTGAACGAAGATAGACTGTAAATTCGTTAGTTATGACTGAACGAAGATAGACTGTAAATTCGTTAGTTATGACTGAACGAAGATAGACTGTAAATTCGTTAGTTATGACTGAACGAAGATAGACTGTAAATTCGTTAGTTATGACTGAACGAAGATAGACTGTAAATTCGTTAGTTATGACTGAACGAAGATAGACTGTAAATTCGTTAGTTATGACTGAACGAAGATAGACTGTAAATTCGTTAGTTATGACTGAACGAAGATAGACTGTAAATTCGTTAGTTATGACTGAACGAAGATAGACTGTAAATTCGTTAGTTATGACTGAACGAAGATAGACTGTAAATTCGTTAGTTATGACTGAACGAAGATAGACTGTAAATTCGTTAGTTATGACTGAACGAAGATAGACTGTAAATTCGTTAGTTATGACTGAACGAAGATAGACTGTAAATTCGTTAGTTATGACTGAACGAAGATAGACTGTAAATTCGTTAGTTATGACTGAACGAAGATAGACTGTAAATTCGTTAGTTATGACTGAACGAAGATAGACTTAAATTCGTAGTTCTGAGCCGCAACCTCAGGATCAATACTTGGATCAAGCTCCATAGCCTTATCTTGTTGTTCAACATGAGCAGATTGAGCTGTATCAGAAACTGTAGGAGACGAATGACATGCCTTGCTCCTACGTTCTCTGCGTAATTCACCAGATATTCCTTCGCGAGAAAAGTGATAAGAACGATCACCGTCAGAAGCAACGTCACTTTCAGACTCAACCGGAACATCATGAACCTCTTTTGTTCGATTTTCATTTCCAGAATCAGCCGCGACACTATCATAATCATCTGTGTCAACTGCATCATTACCATCACCACCATCATTCCCACTATCAGAATCATCATCAGAACGATCATCTGAACTGTCATCTGAACTCTCTTCATCTTCATGATCAGAGTTGTCTTCATCATCCACTAACATATCGTCCTCAAAACGAGAGCGATAATTAGGATTAATCAGATGACCAAACAGTGGTGGATCAGTCAGACCAGCCACATTGCCTGTGTTAGCTGCCAAATCAGCATATAAACGTAATGGCCAAGCATGAGGTACATAACGAGGACCTTGATCAAATATCAAGTTAGGACAAAAATGCCTAACGATTGCCATAACAAAACGTGGATACAAAAGAAACCTATTTCGCGGTTTAGCATTAATTTGACCAATAAACTCATGAAAGAAGAATGCTGAAAACGGATAAGGACGATTATAGACCAAAGCAATCATTTGTGAAGAAAGCTGAGCAGAAAGTTGATCAAACCCCGCCTTACGATTACTCAGACTTACTAACAACACGTAAGCAAGGTATCTCCAGCGTCCTTGAAATCCACTCTTATCAAATGGAAGCTTTATCTGACCAGCAAACCCCATTCTTTGAAAGCACCTACGAATAAAGTCAAAATCATACGCTAATTCTACTGCTTCGTCTGATTCCTCACCTAAGTGTAGAATTTCACGAAGTATTGCAGCATTAAAATCAAAGGTAATTCCGGCAACAGTTGCTCGAACAGTGCTACTACCATCAACCATTACTTGATGAGCAGTTCTCCAAAAATCATCAATGTACTGCCTAACCAATCTTGGTGAATGACAGAATGCAAAAGACAGTCTTGAACGAGCAATAAAGGTAAACATTTCATGATAGCGTTCTGAATTATGCTGATCGGGATCCAGATCTAAGGCCAAGTTGTGCTTCTTAAAGAACTGACGAGGCGCAAGAGCCATTTCTGCAAAACAAATCATAAAAACAGTTATTAGTACAAGAAATGAATCGCAGGTTAAATAAACTTAATCACTAATTTCATAAGTTAAACTGTTCGAAATTAGTCGTTAAGTTCGTTTAGCTAAGATTGAACGAAGATAGTCATTAAATTCGTTAGTTATGACTGAACGAAGATAGACTGTAAATTCGTTAGTTATGACTGAACGAAGATAGACTGTAAATTCGTTAGTTATGACTGAACGAAGATAGACTGTAAATTCGTTAGTTATGACTGAACGAAGATAGACTGTAAATTCGTTAGTTATGACTGAACGAAGATAGACTGTAAATTCGTTAGTTATGACTGAACGAAGATAGACTGTAAATTCGTTAGTTATGACTGAACGAAGATAGACTGTAAATTCGTTAGTTATGACTGAACGAAGATAGATTATAATGTTAAGTATTTTACAAACATTACAATCTTGAATAGAAACAAAACCCCATGATCTAAAATCAACCATTAACAAACCTGAAAATAATCAATCGTCATACAAACAGAGTTACCAAACATGACCATGAGACGGAGAACAGTTCACTAATCACTGAGTTGCTTGACGGCAAACCATCTTGAAACACTTAAGTCCCATACCAGATGCCGTCTACAAAACTAACAAACAATGAGTAGTCCAAAATTCAATGAAGAACTTTATAAAATTTCCGGAGTCATGTCATAAGTCAAGATAGAAAATTCAAAATAACAAGTATCACATTGATTATTTTCACTAAATACATGAATTGTTAAAGTAAATAACTACTCCAAAAACACGTTCATGTATTATTCCGTCACGTGCTCATATCTGCAACACACCTATTGTCACTACACACCAAGGATCATATTTCTACGATATCATCCGTATGAATAACAATGTATTTGCAGAAAACAGCACTCCAACTTTATCTTCTTAACCTGAATACTGCACACTTGGCAAAAACTCATTAACGCATTGAGAACAAAACATAGTAATGCAGAAAATTCAAGCTAAAAACATACAAAATCAAGGTTAACAAATACGAAATAACAATGAATCTAACAAAAGATCAAGGGAGGTCATTTCATTGTCAAACCCTAAAATGTCACCAAGTTATTAATTAAATTCGTAACTTGTAACAACTTAAAATTGTGAAATTTCAAACACTGTGACTTTTCACATAACACTTGAAAGATCATTTTCTAAACTTAAACAAATTAATGTCCATATCAGAAAATCTTCTTTTTAAACAAACCACACAACCTCATAAAGAATTCTCATGAATTCGGTAAAACATATACTCAGAATTTCAAATAGAATCTCTCGTGCAATAAGAACTTATGAAAATACTATTTTGACTCAATAAAAATAAAAATAACTCAGAATAAAAATAACAGAATAATAAACTAAGCTATACACTAATTAACTTGAATTTATTCATCATTTATTCATTATTTACATGATGCTTGGTTACTGCTGACTAGATCAGTTTAGCAATTACATAAGCCTGACTGCGAGAAATAATTCTCTTATTATTAGTTATGAACAGTGATCCAAAAACGATTACCAATATGTTTGTCCTCTTAAACACTCGGTACTTCCAGTCTCCTTTTTGGTTTGTGGCACTTTCGTATTACTTGAGCCAAGGACAGTCACCATGTAACCTAGTAAGTTACTCATGCCACAATTTTAGTTTGCGAACTTATGTGCCCCATATTCAGATACACTCTCACAATCGAAACAAGCACTAAAATTAAGACATTTGGTGATTAAAGTGAGAAAGTCTTTAAGAATCAAGTCAGCGGTGACAGGTCGGTGATTCCTCACGCGTAAAGCGACATAACTTGACTCACGTACGGAAATATACTTAACATTGCATAATGCCAAGTACTTGCATATTTGTGACATTAATTTTACTTTAAAGCACTAATGAAAACCCGTGACTTTCTATGAGACCCGTGTAGCGAACTTTCTGACAACCTATCCCAAGTTGAAAACTTTAGGTAGGCTAGGTATACAAGGACACCCCAAGGACTTACTTGTTCGAATCTCAAAGGCCACATTAGCTTCATACTTTCAATAGATTTATTTTGATATTTGCATATCTTGTCACAAATATACATCCGAAAAAGCAATACATACACATATATGTACCCGAGACCTTCTTTATAAAGACCAAATATACCTAATTACAATGCAAGATCTTTCATAAGATTTAAAGGACTTGTCTATTTTAAGAACAAGTATTCTCAGCCATATATCTGAATAAGTTTCCCATAAGAACATTGTATACATTTAAGTTCAGATTATAAGGAAACCTTGGTACTTTGTGCCTATCGATACATCATATAATGGTATCACTGAACTAAGCAATTATATTATGATTAAGCAGGCTTAAAAGCTAAAATATCGTCACGTCTAATCATTTAGTGCAGTGACCGTACTTCATTTATTATATTTTTGGATTTTCCAATTTTTCTGATGTTTTTGGATTTTTCAGACACTAGATATGTACAAACTTACACTAAAACAACTCTTTTTGTATTTTAATGACTCTATCTATGTACGACTTAAACTACACAGACTCGAAAAAATTTTAAGTTCTTTGAGAGAAACTACTCGGCATTCTTCATACCATTGAGTTGATATAACAACTCATGACGAGGTCTATCAAAAGCTTTAGTATAAAGATCAGCAAGGTTATCATCAGTAACAACCTTTTCTAAATGAATAAGCTTTTTCTCAAAACAGTCACGCAAAAAATGATGCTTTATATCTATGTGCTTGGTGACTTTAAAGTTTTTCGGATTTTTAGTAATATCTATGGCAGACTTATTATCAATACAAATAGGAGAGTCTGAGATATCCATACCATAGTCGCGCAATTGTTGCTGTATCCAAAGTACCTGAGAACAGCATTGACCAGCAGCTATGTACTCTGCTTCACAGGTAGACTGTGCAACAGATGTCTGCTTTTTGCACTGCCACGATATAATTCTCCCCCCTAAAAGTTGACATCCACCTGACGTTGATTTCCTATCCGAGCTGCAGCCACCATAATCCGAATCAGTATAAGCTTTGAATTCAAAGGAACCATGCATGGGATACCAAAGCCCTAGACGAGGCTTGGCCTTCACATAACGAAGAATCCTTTTCGCAGCTTTCATATGTGACTCTTTCGGATTAGCCTGATATCTAGCACACATGCAAACAGCAAAGGTAATGTCTGGACGTGAAGCCGTCAGATACATCAAGGAACCAATAATAGCCCGATATTGAGTTGCATCGACTTCTGGATCATTAATCTTATCAGGACACAGCCCATGATTAGTCTGAATGGGAGTAATTGCATCTTTAGCATCGGTCATTCGAAACCTTGTGAGAAGATCCTGAACATACTTGCTCTGATGAATAAAGAACCCATCCTTCAGTTGATCCACCTGTAATCCAAGGAAGAAAGTTAATTCCCCCATAGCACTCATTTCGAACTTAGCCTTCATGCTCTGCTCAAACTCCTTGCACAGGTCTATCAAAAGCTTTAGTATAAAGATCAGCAAGGTTATCATCAGTAACAACCTTTTCTAAATGAATAAGCTTTTTCTCAAAACAGTCACGCAAAAAATGATGCTTTATATCTATGTGCTTGGTGACTTTAAAGTTTTTCGGATTTTTAGTAATATCTATGGCAGACTTATTATCAATACAAATAGGAGAGTCTGAGATATCCATACCATAGTCGCGCAATTGTTGCTGTATCCAAAGTACCTGAGAACAGCATTGACCAGCAGCTATGTACTCTGCTTCACAGGTAGACTGTGCAACAGATGTCTGCTTTTTGCACTGCCACGATATAATTCTCCCCCCTAAAAGTTGACATCCACCTGACGTTGATTTCCTATCCGAGCTGCAGCCACCATAATCCGAATCAGTATAAGCTTTGAATTCAAAGGAACCATGCATGGGATACCAAAGCCCTAGACGAGGCTTGGCCTTCACATAACGAAGAATCCTTTTCGCAGCTTTCATATGTGACTCTTTCGGATTAGCCTGATATCTAGCACACATGCAAACAGCAAAGGTAATGTCTGGACGTGAAGCCGTCAGATACATCAAGGAACCAATAATAGCCCGATATTGAGTTGCATCGACTTCTGGATCATTAATCTTATCAGGACACAGCCCATGATTAGTCTGAATGGGAGTAATTGCATCTTTAGCATCGGTCATTCGAAACCTTGTGAGAAGATCCTGAACATACTTGCTCTGATGAATAAAGAACCCATCCTTCAGTTGATCCACCTGTAATCCAAGGAAGAAAGTTAATTCCCCCATAGCACTCATTTCGAACTTAGCCTTCATGCTCTGCTCAAACTCCTTGCACATGGTCTTATCAGATGAACCAAAAATGATATCATCAACGTAAACCTGTACAAGCAAGTAGTCCTTCCCTTTCCATTTGATGAACAACGTGCTGTCAATAGAACCTCGAGTAAAGCCATTTTCATGCAAATGAGTAGACAGTTTTTCATACCATGATCGAGGAGCCTGATGTAAACCATATAGAGCCTTATCAAGACGATATACTCTATTGGGAAAATCTGGATCCTCAAACCCCTGAGGTTGATCTACATACACTTCTTCTCTAATTTCGCCATACAAAAAGGCACTCTTTACGTCGAGTTGATACACCTTTATACCTTGATAGCTAGCAAAAGCCAGAAATAATCGAATAGCTTCTAGTCTAGCTACAGGTGCAAAGGTCTCATCGTAATCAAAACCTTCTTGTTGCTCAAATCCTCTAACTACCAACCGAGCCTTATTGCGAGTGACAACACCTTTGTCATCCTTTTTACAACGGAAAACCCATCGCGTAGATAAAGGAGATTCACCATGAGGTAAGTCAACTAACTTCCATACATCAAGCTTCCGAAACTGAGCCAATTCTTCTTGCATCGCCTCAACCCATGACGGATCTTTAAGAGCCATACCAACATTCTTAGGCTCAACCTGAGAGATGAAGCAATAGTACAAGTACCAAGTAATCGCCCCAGTATCCTTAACCTCAGCAAACATACTTGACATTTTCTTATGCTGATTCCTCGTGAGAGTAGAGGCAGAGGCATCACCAATAATTTGCTCTACTGGATGATCCTTGTTGACTCTTGTCTGAGGAACCTTATCGACCGTAAGATCACTTCCCAAGTTTGTCTGCACATGATGTTCTGGAGTTTTAGGCTCTTCCTGATTTTCACCTTCCGTGTCATCAGTATCATAGAACGGATCATCAGGTAGCGGTATATGTAAAGGATCAGTAAGATTTTTAGGAGCAGTATCTAAAGTAGAGGCTGCTTCTTTTGTCCCACTTGATTCACCAGATTTGGAAGCAGGCTCAACGAATGGAGAGGAAACAGGAGTGGAAACTGGAACCGGACCACCATCAATTGGATCATGTAGAGTAACTACATCTTCCACAATCGGAACACCTGTAAAAGAAACAGGACCACGAAAAGAAGTGAAAACACCATCATAATCAAAGTCATTAGCAGGACCAATGTGCACAGCAGGTTTATGACTGACAATTACGACATTTGTACCAAAATCGACTTTGCCAGTTTTCTGATTGTACACACGCCGAATCGGTGTACTTGGCACATAACCTAAAAAGAATCCCTCCTCAGATTTAGGATCAAATTTCCCTTGAGGAAGAACTTTCAGAAAAGTACACGGAACACCAAACGGCTCAACATTCTGCAAATTGGGCTTTTTGTTGTGCAACAGCTCATAACAAGTCTTCTTAAACCGTTTAACTGTTAAGACCCGATTCAAAATGTGGCAAGCTGTATTCACCGCCTCTCCCCAGAAAGTAATAGGAAGCCCTGAATCAGCAAGCATCGTCCTGGCTGTTTCTATCAATGTCCTGTTCTTCCTTTCAGCTACTCCATTCTGTTGTGGCTCATAAGGTGCACTGAATTGATGTTGAATTCCTTTTGTCAAGCAAAATGCAGTAATCGTATGATTCTTGAACTCAGTGCCATTGTCACTCCTGATTCTCTTAACTTTAATCTCATGGACATTCTCTACTTGTTTAATGAAATCCATAAATCGAGCAGCAGTCTCATCCTTGGTCTTCAAAAAGAATACCCATGAGAATCTTGAGTAATCATCAGTGATCACCAAACAGTAAGACATCCCTCCAATGCTTCTTATGTTCACAGGACCAAAGAGATCCATATGAAGTAACTCGAATGGTTTGGATATAGAATTTTGCACCTTTGATTTATGGGGATTCTTATGTTGTTTCCCTTTCAAACAAGGTACACATTTATCTTCCATCCCAAACTTCTTTACCGGAACACCTTCAACTAATTCAAGACTGACAAGTTCATTCATCTTCCGAAAGTTGATATGTCCCATTCTTCGATGCCATAAGAGAGATTCCGACTCATTGGCCTTGCTCAACAAACAAAGGGACTCCTTTGGATTATCAACACCTAAAACTAAACCATAGATGTCTCTCTTCCTAGGAGCTCTGAGCATAATCCATTCTTCAGGAATAACAAAACCCGGCTTCAAGATGAATGCCTCCTTTTCTGTGAAATGAACATTGTTGCCCTTGTCACAGGAGTGAGACGTGACTGACTTAATTTCTTCATGTCCTCAACAGTCACATCCCAGACTTTATCAATTCTTTTAGGGTCAATAGATTCTAAAGGGAATTCTAACTCAGTGTATACCCTATGACTCTTGTGAAGAGTAAAGTGTGTAACACTATCTTTCTGACCAAAAGAATTAGACTTATTTTGAACAATACCTTTCAATTTCTGTTCCTTTTTAGGTTGAAAAGAACCTCCTACAGACTCTTTTGTTTCCTTAGACAACTTGACTTCGGGAATTGAGTCTTTTGGTTTACTAGCTTCAGTACTAGATTGAAGTAGAACTTCAGGAATGTTGGGTTCAACGGAGGTATAATTGTTGTTGAAAGGTGGAGGAACATCGTTATAAGAGATCTTAACTGGGTCTAGACTCTTAGTGGAAGAATCCTCAAATTTGTTCATATGCATTAACAGTTCAGAATGCCTAGCAGAATCTAATTTAGCATTTAAATCCAAAATCTCAATCTTAGCATCAGCTAGTTCTTTTTCAATAGTGGCACACTTCTTTGCTAACAACGAGTAAGCTTCACCACCTACTCTTTCTACAGCTACTGACTGTTTGACTTTGTCCTTCATTGCACTTAGATCAGACTCTAAGGACTTAATCTTTTCCTTGAAAAATCTTTCTTTATCATTGACAGTTAAATCCTTTTTAATTAGCCTATCTCTCTCTGATTGTGCAGCATTAACAACAGATTCTAAATTCCTAATTTGATTATTTTTCGATTCAATTTCATCATACATTTTATTCACAATTTTACAAACATGAACAATAGTATGTAAGGAATAAGATACCTGTTGGTCAGCTTCTTTACAATCGGCCATGTAGGCAACAAAGTCATCTACAGTCATCCCTTCAGGAATCTCAAAATCTTTCATCTGCTCTTCAATTGTCTTCTCGACCTTTTCAGCAGCAGAATCTTCATTAACTTCAGTAGCTTTTACCTCTGCAGTAGCTTTCACTTCCTCTTGGTTCTTATCATCTTCGAACTCATCTTCAGATTCGGAATCAGTATCATAAACACCCTCAGCATAACTTTCCACTTTCGAACTTTGAACATTTTCATACAAATGCTCATCATTATGGTAAACTGTGGTGTCAAGAAAGTCATCAGGAGAGTCCACAATATGAGCCATATCATCAACAATTTCAGCCAAATAAGCATTATTGGCCTCGTCCTGAGGAAGATTCCAGACATAAGAACCATCAGATTGAACAGCTACGATGGCCTTGTCATTAGCAGCAGTATCTTCAGTCAACACAAGTGCTCTATTTGCATTCTGATTATATGTACGATTACCACTTCTGTCTTGTCGCGTAGGGGTAGTATTGACATCCCTCTTTGGTCGTTGACACTCTCTAGCGAAGTGTCCAAATCCATCACAGTTGTAACACTTAACCTTTGACTTGTCAAAGCCCTGAGTGCCTCCAGTAAGAGGTCGTCCTGTCCTTTTCATGAACTTCTGCACTCTTCTTGTGATCATAGCCAATTGCCATTTTAGGTCCATCTCTTCAACATCATCTGGATCAATTTGGTCATAATCTTCATCTATGAGTGCAGGATCTGTGATTCTTCCTGCAACAAACGCTTCATGAGCAGCACACATTGCAGCAAAGACATTCATCCGACCCTCAGCTGATTTCATATCCATTGGCATGGACTTGTAACCAGCAGCAGAAGATGTAATGTTACCGAACTTTAAACTTCCAGTCTTTACACCTTCAGCAGTCTTCTTACCTTTGTTCCCAGCATCCGAAGCAATGAAACCAACAAAATCATCTCCATCAGTATTCTCTGTTGTACCAGAACTACCAACTCCTGAAAAGAATGCATTTACATCAGCTGTTGGGTTCTTCATGGTGGCATGATACAGAGAAGGATCTTGAGTGTAATTATCTTGGAGATCCTTTGCTTTTTCTTTCATCACTCTGTTCCTAAGAGTAGATATGACTCCATCTATACGCAAGGATGCATAATCATCTCTTTCTTGTAGTCCATGACAAAACTCTTTATAGGCCTTCGGTAAACCATCCAAGAATTTATCCACAATTTCACTTGGAGAATACTTAAGATCAAAATACGCTAACTCGGCAAGCAGATGTTGATATCTCAGAATAAGATCTTCAACTTGTTCGTTCTTGGTAGCGTTGAAACAGTCAAATTGTTTCTTAAGCATTTTAATTCTGTTTTTCTTTAGTAGTGGATCTCCTTCACAATGTGCTTCAATAGCATCGAACAGCTGCTTTGAAGTTTTGTATTCTTGTTTGGGAAACAAATGCACTAACTCTTGTGGAATGCACATCCGAAGAGTCGAAAGAGCCTTTACTTCGATTGCATATGCAGTCTTTTCTTCTCCTTTTAATTCTGCCATCTTGTATGTCGAAGTAACGCCATTGACTGTAAGAGTAGGCCACTCATATCCCTCAGTAATCATAATCCACATATTCAAGTCTTCTCTTTGAATAAAATCCTCGAATCGACCTCTCCACGCCCAAAAGTCAGCTAATGAAACTAACTTCGGTGGAGAATTGGTCCTTCCGACTAGATGATCATGATAAACCAGAGAATTCAGATATTGTGCAACAGCACTGTTGACAGACGATGTGGAAGCCATGAGCTAATATAGCAAAAACCTTAAAGAAACGAAGATAAATGAATGAACGAAGATAAGTTAAATTCGAGGACAAAATTCGTTTGAAATAGATTCAAAATGAAGATAAAATTAACTTCGTAAAGAGAATTCAAACGAAGATGGCCTAAATTCGTAGACAAAGATTTGAACGAAGATAAGTTAAATTCGTGGACAAAATTCGTTTGAAATAGATTCAAAACGAAAATGAAATTAACTTCGTTTGATGAAATTTTGAACGAAATTGAGTTAACTTCGTTTCCTATCTTCGTTGAGCAACTTCGTTTCACTAAGTTCGTAGAGCCAACGAACTTAGAAGCTGTAATTGTGTGTGATTAATCGACTGGATACCTCAATTTAGGGTTTCCAATCGTTTATATACGTTTATAATCGATATTGGGCCTGCTGGGCTTTGTTCCTACGAACTTAGCAGCCCAGCCCTTAGAACGAAGATAAGTTAAATTCGAGGACAAAATTCGTTTGAAATAGATTCAAAACGAAGATAAAATTAACTTCGTAAAGAGAATTCAAACGAAGATGGCCTAAATTCGTAGACAAAGATTTGAACGAAGATAAGTTAAATTCGTGGACAAAATTCGTTTGAAATAGATTCAAAACGAAAATGAAATTAACTTCGTTTGATGAAATTTTGAACGAAATTGAGTTAACTTCGTTTCCTATCTTCGTTGAGCAACTTCGTTTCACTAAGTTCGTAGAGCCAACGAACTTAGAAGCTGTAATTGTGTGTGATTAATCGACTGGATCCTTCAATTTAGGGTTTCCAATCGTTTATATACGTTTATAATCGATATTGGGCCTGCTGGGCTTTGTTCCTACGAACTTAGCAGCCCAGCCCTTAGAACGAATATAATCTTCGTTCGTTCCTAACGAAGATCATCTTCGTTAGTACTAAAACACAAAGTTCATAATCTATTAATTACATATAAATGAATAAGACATAATCAAATCTAAGTTGCTGTTGTCACATCAACATGCATCAACACTAGTAAACTCCATGCTACAGTTGCCAACGAACTTAGAAGCTGTAATTGTGTGTGATAAATCGACTGGATCCTCAATTTAGGGTTTCCAATCGTTTATATACGTTTATAATCGATATTGGGCCTGCTGGGCTTTGTTCCTACGAACTTAGCAGCCCAGCCCTTAGAACGAATATAATCTTCGTTCGTTCCTAACGAAGATCATCTTCGTTAGTACTAAAACCATCAACATCTTATGCTTAGTTATTTTCCTAGTACTTTATGTACAAGAACCTAACATATATTATGATTGTACTTGTATGACATACATAACAACCATCATATATAAACATATATAAAACACCAAAACATGTAATCAATCATTACTAAAACACAAAGTTCATAATCTATTAATTACATATAAATGAATAAGACATAATCAAATCTAAGTTGCTGTTGTCACATCAACATGCATCAACACAGCCAACTCCAAGCTACAGTTGCCAACGAACTTAGAAGCTGTAATTGTGTGTGATTAATCGACTGGATCCTTCAATTTAGGGTTTCCAATCGTTTATATACGTTTATAATCGATATTGGGCCTGCTGGGCTTTGTTCCTACGAACTTAGCAGCCCAGCCCTTAGAACGAATATAATCTTCGTTCGTTCCTAACGAAGATCATCTTCGTTAGTACTAAAACCATCAACATCTTATGCTTAGTTATTTTCCTAGTACTTTATGTACAAGAACCTAACATATATTATGATTGTACTTGTATGACATACATAACAACCATCATATATAAACATATATTATGATTGTACTTGTATGACATACATAACAACCATCATATATAAACATATATAAAACACCAAAACATGTAATCAATCATTACTAAAACACAAAGTTCATAATCTATTAATTACATATAAATGAATAAGACATAATCAAATCTAAGTTGCTGTTGTCACATCAACATGCATCAACACTACGCCAACTCCAAGTACAGTTGCCACTAATCGAAACTTCCCAAAAACTTCGACCTCTCAGTTTATATGCATGAATCCATTTGACCCATAACGATTCTGTTGAGGTCAAAATTTGCCATATATGAGTTGAGATAAGTGCCACATTAAAAGTATCAACTTCGCCGAATGCCTAATCCACCTTCGGTTTTTGGAAGGCAAACAACATCCCAAGCAACTTTTGCCTTTCCTTTTTTAAATTCCCCTTGTGACCAAAGAAACCTCGAATAATCTGCTCAATATCTTGAACAACTCGAGTAGGAAGTATGAAAACAGAAGACCAATAAACATGAAGGGAAGAAATAATAGAATTCACCAGTTGGAGTCGTCCTGCAAAAGACAAAAACCTGTTTTTCCAGTCAGACACTCTTTTCTTAACACGTTCCACCAATTCTTTACAATCCCTTAAATACAGCCTAGATGCCACCAAAGGAACTCCTAAATACTTTACAGGCAGTGTACCCTCCTCGAACGGCAATACATCAAGAATAGCAAGCTTAGTATGATTCAATACATTGCAAAAATATGCCATGCTTTTAGGAAAACTAGGCGTAAGGCCAGAAGCATTCTTAAACTCATCAAGAGAATTCATAATAACTTTATCCGAATCAACATCACCATGAGCAAACAAGAATAAGTAATTTGCGAAACATAAGTTAACAACATTTGCCTCAGCGCAACGATGATGAAACCGAAACCTATCCGAAGCTGCAACATTTCGTAGACCCGGTGAACAAATAGGGTGATAGCGGGTCGCCCTGACGTAGACCCCTTTTGCCCACGAATAAGCCATGTAGTAAACCATTAATGCAAATAGAAAAGGAGGCCGTTGAGACACATTCCATAATCCAATGAACCATCCTAGGATGGAAGCCAAATCCATTCAAAATAGACCTAAGGAACTCCCAATCGACCGTATCATAAGCCTTTTGAATATCAACTTTAAAAGCACATCTAGCAGATCCTCTATTAAGATGATAGTTATGCATTAATTCTTGAGAGAGCAGGATATTATCAGAAATACTCCTACCCGGAACAAATGCTGACTGGTTCTCCCTCACTAGATCTGCAAGGCAGACCTTTAACCTATTCGCAATAATCTTTGTAATACATTTCAAAATAACATTACAAAGAGAAATCGGTCTGTAATAAATAATTCTGGAAGGCGTTGAAATCTTTGGTATTGGGAAAGGAGGGATATACCCCCCCGGTGATTCATATTACCTCCCAAAAACATTACAAACCAAGTAGTGTGATTGAATATCACACTAGTTCATATATGGGACAGGCCCCATATATGTAAGCAAATAACAACCATAAGGAAATCCAAATTACTAGCCTATCTATAACAAAACAAGACAGGCAAACAAAATCGAAAAGACAAAAAACTAATCAGTGCAACTATTGATCAGCGAGTTGATGCCTCCTCATGTATCTCAATGTGCTCGTCTACATCATCATCAAAATCATCTATGTCTTTACCAAAATGATGCACTGTAGGACTTCTAGAGCAGCCAGTTTTCTTCAACTCTTCAGTTCCATGAACTTCCACATAAATCGGATCATTTGCTGAAGCACCATAGTCAGATAAAGGGTCATATGGATTCTTCGAGACAATTGAACCTTTAGAAGTACTTGCTTCTCCAGAATTTTTGGTTGACTTAACAATCGGCCGAGATATCATCTTGGGTTTTTGATTATTCACATGCAATCCTCTCTTTTGCTGATTCACTCTCTTTTTCTTTTTAACCTCCTGAAATCCATCTGCATACACATCTGGTAATTTAGTCGGTTGCAAGGCTGCAGCCACTCTAGGGCATTGCCCACCTTCATGTCCAAAGACTTGACAATGTTCACACCTAGGCGGCTTCCATTCATATTCAACTTTCATTGTTTCTTTTACAAAACCCTCACCTTCTAGGTTTGGAATTGCCATTGTTAGCTCATCTTTATAGTCTTTATCCGCTGAAATCTCTACCAACGCTCTTGCGTAGCTGCTTCTCCCCCAAGAGTCCATACACATGTCAGTCGTATATGTATCAAGTATTTTGGGAGTACCTAGTTTAGTTGCTAGCATGCTAAGTCCATCTTCAGTGTAAGCAGCTATGGGAACATTATGGACTTTAATCCAGACGGCAACTGATTTGATGTCTTCTTTCCTCAACAAAGTCGTAGGGGGCCATATATTAAGGAAGATAGGTACATTACGGATTAACCAAGGACCATTCTCTAGCACATTTTGCATACCACTATGTGAGGCAAACTTAAAGAAAAAGAACCCATTGGAATTCATCATAAGACGTTGCAATCCAAATTTCGCCCAAGCATTCTTCACATAATTTTCAACAAAGTGTTTGCAAACCGACTCTGAACTACTTTAACCGAATCCTTAGAAAGGACCACATCTATATCATCCATCTTCTCATTAGATTCAAGCAAACGAAAATTTACCTGAGTTTTCTTTTCTCCTTGAAGCTTAGACGCGTAAGAAACCAGTGTTTCCCCATCATTCACCACCAATTTTTGCAAAGGAGCAGCAACGAGTTTTCCTTTACCCACTTGTTCTTGTGCAGCTATCATGGTTATCAACCACACTAGTATTCGATGGCAACAACTTGTCCTTTCCAGCAATCCCACCTGTTTCAAAAGATTCGAAGCTGATTTTCTTCTTGTTACTACTCGCATTCAAATCAGAACCTAAGGTTTCTGGATTGTGTCTACGCTGCAAAAGCTTGCCATCAATATTTGTTACTTTACTAGTGATTCCAGAAAGCCAAGTCTCATCATCATCATCCGTATCATAGGACAGATTTTGGGAACTAGGGTTTTCTTGAATGGAAGCACTAGCATTCATCGGGTTACCAACATTCTGACCAGATTCGCTTGAAGCCAGCGAAACGGGAGGAATATCAACAGAGGATTGACCCCCACCTAGGGATTCAGTCTTGGATGGAGCAGATGTAACACAGGTTGCACCTTTATCATTCGAACCAGGACTGCTTCCTTTTTTTGCGTTACCACGATTATTCTTTTTCTTCGAACCCAACATAGTAGATCCAGCACGCTATCTCTCTTCATACATTGCTGAACCCTGTCGAATTGCTGATCTTAGCAGTCAAATATATAACCTATATCATACCATTAATTTCACCAATCCAAATGATAAATGTGAAGATAAAAATAACTGAGTAGTTGATTATGCAAATGCACCGACACACTATCACAATTCAAATAATTGTAGTGAAATTGAAAATCAAAGGAAACCCTTCTTTCCTTGAAAAAAGCCATGTAAGTTACCATTAATACATACAGAAGACTAATATTGTTCCACTCTAAAACTCTCTCTACCTTATGGCGATTTTCTTCCTTGCTTGCCAACCCTAATTCATTTCGATCATCTTGTAAATATGTCCCTCTCACAGATTCTTGAATTCATCTGAGTTTAAAGGGTTTGTTGACGTGCATGTTTGAGGTGATTCTTTCGTTCTAGGGTTTCTTCTTTCATTATTTTCGTCAAAACCCTATTTGATTATTTCTTTCTTCCTGATTTGTTACCTAGCTTGGATCGCGACTACATTATGTAGTTTAGCTTCCATTCTTCCAACAAACAATCGACTGCAGGCGTATGCTTGAACCGAATGGTAACCAATTTAAATCTGACCGTGGTTGCAATGAGCTCAACAATCTGGTCAGGAGGTCTAGCATGGTTAGAAAATAACCGATTGTTCCTCTCTTGCCATATGAAGTAAGCTGTGGCTGCCACCAGTAATCTTCCAATTACATTCTTTGCTGATCTTGAATTAGACTTCACAATAAGCCATTGGAGTATGTCAGCCCATGAATCAGTCATATCAGGAGCTTTTGCCATAGCTTTAATCCGCTTCCATACCTGTGAAGAATAATTACATTCAAAAAACAAATGTGAGTGGGAGTCCGGTCCTTGTTTGCACAAGGAACAACAAAGAAGCTGGTAGTTTGTGTTGCCGCTCGACCGACTCCATTGCATCATTTTGTCTTGGGTTTTGCAGTCTTATTCATTTGTGTCTAAACATAAAGCTGGGGTAGAGAATGTTGTTGCTGATGCACTCTCAAGAAAATATTCATTGCTTTCCATTTTGGAAGCAAGGGTTCTTGGGTTCTCTTTTATCAAAGATTTGTATGCTGCTGATACAGATTTTGCTGGTCACTTCACTGATGGTCCCTCCAAAGGATCATATTTAGTGCAAGATGGGTTTTTATTTAAAAATGGAAGGTTGTGTATCCCTAAGGGCTCAATTCGAGACTTGCTGATAAGAGAAGCTCATGGCGGAGGACTCGCTGGTCATTTTGGTATTACTAAGACTGCTGACATCCTCAGCTGTAACACCCCAACCACGGTGGAATGATGAGATGTACAGAAAGTCGAGTATTCAAACAAAGGATAATAGATAGCATTCACCATAGCTTTAGTTGATGAAAATAATTTTACAATGCACAAGCATGTGAACCAATTCCCAAGTACAATACGTCTACTATACTTGGATATTGAGTCCACGAAACAAATAACAAATACATGAGATGAAATACTACAATGATCAGGGCGGATTCCATTGCCCGTCACAAGGTTTGATCTTTGACTCCAATGTGCAATGCAAACAATCATGATGCATATAATTCCTCAAAGCTTACGCTAATTCCTGAAAAGCATGAAGAAAAAGTGTCAACTACGAAAACGTAGTTGGTGAGTGCATAGGTTTGCAAGTAAACCTCGTTACATATCCATTTCAAAATAGTTGAGAAATCCATGGTAAATTATAAAGTTTTCATTTGTCACATTTATCGTGAGAGAAAAATATATCAATCGATTGATCATTCATCATACCAAAACCATTCGGTCATCAATGTTTCAATATCGCCAATTTCAACAACTTTCAAGATTCCATATAAGGTCCAATACCCAAACCGTATGTTCAATCCATAATATCCAACCATAAATAATATCAATACCACTTGGTCAATGGTAAGACTACCATGACGTAATTCGATGAGATTGTTCTTGAGCCACTACTAAGACCGGTTATGTCCCAATAATCAACATATATAGTCCCAAATGATAAGATAATGATAAGCACATGCTGTCAATCACGTGCATAATGATAACCAAGGGTCGTGCCATGGAGACGCCCGTAAATATATAGTAGTTAGAGCACCGCGAGGCCAGACTGGCAATGAAGGTGGCCACAAAGGCAGACCAAACATCCCACCGTTACCTATAATAGTGGATGAGGGGACAAATCCTAGTTGCGCAACCCTCTAACTACAGGCCTCAAATGAGTTAATAGTAGTGTACAGGGGACCACCGTTTGACAGTACTCAAGCTCATCATATAACATATAACACGTTGAACATACAATATAATTCCCATATCATTATCATTATTTCAAAGAACCATCTCATAAGAGAAAGTCATTTTAATTAATCATGCTTTTCACCCCGTAAGTAAAACATATAAAAGAGTTTGAAAAGGGGCTATGACTCACCTTGATATGCCGCATATTATATTCACTTATCCAAAATGGGTACTTCCCATCTATAGCTTCCCTGATCATATATTCCATCATGGTCCTCAACCATACTCAAAGCCACTATCCCTACGATAGGACTAATATACGTAAGTTCCTATCTTAAGCCATCACTAAGAAATGCCACTTTTATTATGTTGTTATCAGTTATGGGATCCAAGTGTATTGCTAGTATTCTCATCTTTTTGGTTGTAGAGATTGATGGTGTAAAAGGTTACTTTCATTATGTACGTAGTTATAAGTTCTTTGAATTTCGGTAACTTGGTTTCATTTGTGGTTTCGTTTGGTATCTTAGGTTATCATATGGGAATGCCATATTAAGTTATGTTCTCTTAAACATTATTGGATGTATAACCAATTTTAATACGAATTAACATTTGTGATATCACTTTATAGTTTGGTTAACGTAATTACTTATGTTCATCTCACTTAATTATCTTTCGTGTTACTTTGATTGCTCTTATCTTTTAACTCACATATTTCTCGATATGCCGTATGGTTACTTGGGTTTACGAAATTCGCTTAGGTGTTATGGGCATTACCAATTGGGCCTAAGGGTTATGGGCTTTTAAGTGACTTGGGCTTATTTTAGTTATTGGACTTAACCTTATTTGGGTTATGTGCTTAATGGGTTATATTGGTTATTGGGCTATATGGTTTATTGGGCCAAGTGTCCTACTGATTTATGGTCCTTTGGGTTCACTAATTGGGCCGGTTTAGCCCATCATGGTCTTTAGTCCATTCCTTAGCCCATTACACATATTATTAGTTCACTTCAAAATTTTCTGTTTTTACTTCACATTTTTATGAAATGTTGGCTACTATTTTGGGGTCAAGCCGAAATATTTGGACCTTTATGATTTTTGTACAGTGACATGTATGTGTCTAGTATTTTTGTGAATTTTGGCTTAATTTATAAAGAATGTTTAGTACCTCTAAATATTTTTATAAGTGAAAGTGGTCAAAACAGCCACTGTTTTGTGTATGAAAATGTTTTATAATAGTTCTTTGGGTTATACTCTTAATAAAAATTCCATGATTTTATTTTAAGTTTAGGACACATTGAACCCACTTTCCACCGAGTATGGCCTCCTGGGACTTTATATTTTAGGAGATAAAAATTGTTAAAGTTGATAAAATATTCAGACAAAAGTGCAGTTTTGACCAGTTTTAGTAGAAAAATCATATCTTTTGTTTGGTTCGGTATTTTTGAGTGATTCCAGTTGGTGATTAAACTTAACTCCTTTATCTACAACTTTTATTTTGAAAGTTTTTCTTGAATATGCCCTCACATTCTCAGTTTATCCGTTCCAAGACAGAAAATGGATTCTGTCAGAAAGCATTTGGGTCCAAACAACTCACCAATGACTTAGTTTGCTTATCTTACACTCTTAATCACCTCTCACATGTTTGTTATTCACTTTTGTATTATTTTAGCATCAAATATACAGATTATTAACAATTTCAAGAGCATCAATCATCAAATAAAAACTGAATTTAAACAAAACTTAATCAACAAAAGATAGTCCTTACAAAAATCATCCAAAAAGTGAATGCATGTGACCATCTAACCATTTTAACAACAAAACTTTTATTAAATCTTTCTTGCAACAACAAAATGAGTTTATTTATGAAAAATCATAGAAAGTAAGCTTCATTTTTATCAACAAAAACCGATTTTTGTAAAGATCTTTCAACAAATTTGAAGCTTTCTCATGAACTATCACTTTTGGGTCTTATTTGAGTTGAATCCTTGAATCTTTCCTCTAGATCTTGACATGCAAAGGCATGAAAGGAAAGATTCTATCAACATGCCCTCATTAAGTGTATTCCAAGAAGAAAAATCAAAGAAAAACATGTGCTTCAATAAGAACATTGGAAGAGACGAACTAGTTAAAAAGTATGTGAAACAACCTTGATAAAAATCGGTTTTGGGGGCTGTTTTGGGCAGCAATCCCACGACCATATGACACCAAAATGAGCTTCTTGACATGCCTCAACATACCCTTGAATGATCTAGCTTCAACCCTTTATTATTATAGTTGATTTACTTAAGATTTAACCTTCATTTGTGATGATGTGTGAACCGAAATAAGAGAAGAGGGAGGAGGAAAAGAGTGCAGAATTTTTTGAGAGAAAATATGTGTGTGTTGTGTTTTACTAAAATGAAAAGAGTGTGTGTGTGTGGGAGAGTGTATGGACGTGAGAGGGGGGGAAAAGAGTGGGTTGGGAGGATGCTCATTGGCCAAGCAAAGTGGTGGAGGGTCATGGATTGGCTAGCTCAAGTGGTGGAGTTGTGGTGTAGGTGTATTTGGTCCAAAATGATGTCTAAGTTCAAAATGTGGGTGTGTTTTGATCAAGTTATGTAGTGATGGTTAGATTATGTAAATTTTAATTATACAAGTATTGGATTTGTAATTTATATGTGCATGCATGTATATAGATATGTGTTTGTGTTAAGTGCAAATATTAGTACTTGCAAGATTTAGATGTATGTATGTATGTATGTATTTCGTGTATATGTATATACATATATATATTGGTGCTAAACATTATAAAATTTCTTAATGTACCTTCTATTAATTGAGTTATTGATTATATTTTGGATACATAGGTACCTGTTTGTTGGATCGAATAATTATAAAGTTGTTGTTACTTTACATATTCTTGAAGTTGGCTTGATTAATTATGGTTATATTCTTATAAGATTGTCTTTGAGATTGTCCTTATTTCTTTACTTTGAGATTGTCTCATGTTTTGGCATTTCTAAGATAACTAGCTATCTTTGGGCATTTCATTGAACTAGAGAGAAAGTATCAATATGCCTTAGTGTTTAGAAGGCCAATTCTCTTGATAAACATCTAGGGATAATGCCTAGATAAGTCCAAATAAATTGTCCTAGTCGGAAATTGAGGGTTGTTACATCATTACCCCCTTAACAGATACTTCGTCCTCGAAGTTCGCTCGTTCACACGGTAGCAAGAATGAATAGGTTGACGATAAGGATAGCTTCACGGAGGCGTATAAAATGTGAAAATTCAACTGGATTTCATCCTGACCTTTTTTGTTACTTACGAGCTTTTGATCTCCTTAGTTGGGGGCATCCATTGCTCTGTGCCCTAACATTTCTCGTGAATAGAAACTTTGAAAAAGGTTACAAATGTCGCTCACTTCATGAGGCGACTAGAGATTAATCGTATGTAATGTCACATAGAGCAATAGTGATGAATGGGATGATGATTAGGTTATCAACACGGAGGTGTAAAATGAACAAACGGCTCGTAACGTGAGTTACAATAAAGTAGTGAGAGACGTTGGGTTATCGCTCGTTGGTGGCTACTCATTCTCATTGTCACTTGGTGTACCTTCCTTTATCGTTTTCTTTCTCAATTAAAGAAACGTCTCAATGGCTTCTCGCCCATTTTCATCTTTCTTCAGACTGAGGTTAGACGCGTTTGCCGCTACGTGAATATATTGACTTCGTTTGTGACTAATCACTTGTTAAGGGATTACCCCCTTAACAAGAGTGATACTAACCCAATATGTCAAGTTGCACTAAAATTGCGATGGTACATCTTCGTAGTACCTCACTTTAGGGTTTTCTAGTGTTGTCTTTGTTATTTTATGGCGTGAAAGGAAGTCATGAATTGGTTGATGCTAGTTCCATCTTACTCCTCATACTCACCTTTGTCTTTCAACTTCGTCCTTAATTTTCCCAAAGTCGCCTTTGTCATTATTCGCTAAGTCATATCGTTACCAATTTCTCTTGCTTTTTCCGATATTGGCTTTCAAATCGTTTTAAGGTACCTTTAATTACCTCCTTCTTACGCTAGAAGGACCATTATCTATGACTCATCACCGACAAATCTCTTTTAACATCGCACATATAACCTATTCCATTTTTCTTCTATCCCTACGCATTCCTCGCGATAGGATTTATGCAATCCTTATGCTCACAAATGATCATATCACCACCATCTTGGCAACACAAACACTTCGAATCCTCATTTGTATGAATTCATTCTTAAGAGAAATCCTTCTTAGGTACTCCTGACCTCTACAAAACCTTCAATTACTTTGCTCTCCTGAGCCTCATATCCCTTTTCAGCTTTCTAAGCTAAGCTTCTTTTCAAATACAATAACCTAATGTCCTTAGGAATTGTGATATAATATAATTTAGGGGAAACATCGGTCACTTTATCCTTTTCTCAACCATTCGGTCTTCTACTCTTTCCTTTCGTTTTCTTATGGATAACTACACTCCTTACCGTTTCGCCACTCAGATCCATCTGTTACTAGGGTAATCGTCATCTTGCTAGTCCTCGAAGTTAATTCAGGGGCACTTGTCAGATCATGGTGATACGGATCCTTTGATCCTAACTCATCACAAATGCGAATTATCCTTATCACCCTTCCGTTCAGACATTCCATAACTAGCTCTTCACGGAGTTTGTTAGTTGGTTGGAACTTAGTTCAGTGATCACCTTCCTTGATCGTCGCGGTAGTATGTGCCTTGAATTCTAGCGTCGCACTCCTTATTTGCTTTCACTACTAACTTAGCGATTTCATGTTGTTTTCCTTCTTCACTTTTCTTGGGCGCACTACTTCGTGGGTCGATGGTCCTTGATGATTGACCATGTGTTGCAAATTATCCTTCTTCACTCAAATTCATCTTGTCTTAGCTTACCTCCCTACGACCGTCGACCTTGAGGGGATAACCATCACAAGTCATCGTGCTACCTCTACTTATCGGCCATACTTCTCTTTTAGCAAAGCTAGCTTCCATCGGGTGTTGGGTGTATATCGATTTCTCTTAGATTAGTTGATACTCTCCACTAATAGCTGGTCTTTCGATAGAGGTTTTCTAATTCGTATTCAAAGAATAACGCGTAACCACCATAAAGATAAACGCCACCAGAACTACATCTTGTAGACGGCGTCAATGCTTTCACTTTCTGTTTGTGTCAACTGATGTTTCTTTACTCTATCTTCTACTCCAAATCATCTTCAATGATGCTAGTGAATAACTCTTCTTGGAAGATAAAGTATAATCTTGCACTTCATACTCCTTGTTCGGGTATCTACCTTTGCTGTGATTACCCCCTTAACATTTTTCCTCTAGAAAAATGTAAGGGATTTCCTGCTCTTCACTTCATCTCGCCTTCCTTGACGCTCTTCAATTCAACAATTTCTTATTCCTTCGTGTAACGAATCTCCATCTTCACACTTGTTTCGAAAAAAAAGGGATAGCTCGGAATCCTTTTTGTTACTCTTTAATCATGAGGGTTACTCGACACATCCTAGTATCTTATTGTCCTTAATTAGTTTTCTCCTTCCAATTACCTTCATTTTCCAGCATTGCTAGTGATCTCCTCCAAGTTTTAGGGACGTCCTTGTACTTAACCAAAAGTGACCTTCATGTCGCTCAACCTTCCATTTGTTGACCACTCAATCTTTCTTTTTGGTCGATGAACATAGACAGTAAGGACCTTCGATTCTTTCTCTAAGTTATAGCTTAGTATACTCTTCGCTTGTGCTTCCATGTACTTTGACTTATACACCACCAATCTTCTCCGCCCTGCTTTATGTACATGATCTAATATCATCTTCTATGCTATATAATTATACCAAGTATTTCACTTATGAGAACTGATGTCTCAACGTCTTTCGCGTCCCTCGATTTCGCTGTAGGAGCAGGGTACTAATTACTCGATTTCGCCATTGCAGAGTGTTGCGTGAGTGAGTTGTATGTTGTTGGGTCACTAACCTTTGAAGAGAAACGGTGGTGATAGTTACTTTGATTAATCGAGAATATCAAGGATAAAATTTGGTTTCGAATGAATGAAATAGGGAATACAAAAACAAAAGAATCATTAAGACTCGAATCAGACTCCTTGCGCGAGTTAATTAAATCACTTCTATGCCTTTCGTTGTCCAATGGACTCCAACTTTCGATGACGTCAATATATGTCGCACCGGCTTAGAATATAGATTGTTGTTTGCGTACATGTGTTAGAATAGAAATATCGCACCAAATTCCAGGGTTACCATTCTCAGGACGTGTCGTCTAAAATATACATGGGAATGCGTCCTACTAGTGTCGTTGTATCGTCATATGGCTTTAATACCACTCGTCTTTCATAAGTCTCCAACTTCATTCGACGTTTACATATGTTTCGGAAAAAAAGGGATAGCTCGGAATCCTTTTTGTTACTCTTTAATCATGAGGGTTACTCGACACATCCTAGTATCTTATTGTCCTTAATTAGTTTTCTCCTTCCAATTACCTTCATTTTCCAGCATTGCTAGTGATCTCCTCCAAGTTTTAGGGACGTCCTTGTACTTAACCAAAAGTGACCTTCATGTCGCTCAACCTTCCATTTGTTGACCACTCAATCTTTCTTTTTGGTCGATGAACATAGACAGTAAGGACCTTCGATTCTTTCTCTAAGTTATAGCTTAGTATACTCTTCGCTTGTGCTTCCATGTACTTTGACTTATACACCACCAATCTTCTCCGCCCTGCTTTATGTACATGATCTAATATCATCTTCTATGCTATATAATTATACCAAGTATTTCACTTATGAGAACTGATGTCTCAACGTCTTTCGCGTCCCTCGATTTCGCTGTAGGAGCAGGGTACTAATTACTCGATTTCGCCATTGCAGAGTGTTGCGTGAGTGAGTTGTATGTTGTTGGGTCACTAACCTTTGAAGAGAAACGGTGGTGATAGTTACTTTGATTAATCGAGAATATCAAGGATAAAATTTGGTTTCGAATGAATGAAATAGGGAATACAAAAACAAAAGAATCATTAAGACTCGAATCAGACTCCTTGCGCGAGTTAATTAAATCACTTCTATGCCTTTCGTTGTCCAATGGACTCCAACTTTCGATGACGTCAATATATGTCGCACCGGCTTAGAATATAGATTGTTGTTTGCGTACATGTGTTAGAATAGAAATATCGCACCAAATTCCAGGGTTACCATTCTCAGGACGTGTCGTCTAAAATATACATGGGAATGCGTCCTACTAGTGTCGTTGTATCGTCATATGGCTTTAATACCACTCGTCTTTCATAAGTCTCCAACTTCATTCGACGTTTACATATGTTTCGCACCATTTCAGATTGAATACCAAGGTTATGCGTAGTTTCTAAGAGGATAGAGTCGCGTCATATCTTGGGTCTACAATTCTCAGAGTATATCGTCCAACGTACGTGGAAAGATGCTCCACCGATGATATCGCCGTTGTCATATGTCCATAATGAATAGTGGTGTCGTAAGAAATAGGATGTGGGATAATTTCAAAAGAGCACGAGTGAACGAATATTGGATTGAAGGGGTACTTAAATGACGACTTCCATACTTAGGAAATTTCTAATTCATTTTGCATTTCTCAGGGACAATCACTAGTTCCCAAGCGGTCAAATCTCATCACGCAATATATATCTCAGTAGTAAGGACTAACCATATTATAATCATATCTAGCAGGTGCCAGTTCTCAATAGTCAAATCTTAGAGCATAATAACTATCTCAATAATAAGGCACAACTATATAATCATTAAATCGTTCATGCACTAGCCCTCAAATAGTTCAACCTCAGGACACAATAACTATCTTAATAGTAAGGCATGACTACATAATCGTCGCAATATTCACGCGCTAGTTTCAAATAGCTCAAACTTAGAGAGTAAAGGCTCTTATATCTATACCGTCCATGAAATTTCATATCAACTCGTCATGCTCATATTCTCTTTCAAATCAATCATAATTAATCAATCATACTGCCTTATAGTTTAAACAAGTCATGCTACAGAAATGATTTCATGTGTCATAGTATTCTCATTATTTTAAAGTGCATATGCAACTTAAAGTTCAACATCATGAATCATAAGGCTTTTACGCATGCATTTCTCCCATGACTTCCACATTGCACATTCCAAACTTTCACATTGATGTTACAAGCTTTCACATTGCACATTACAACTTTCACATTGCATATTACAAACTTTCACATTGCAATCAAATCATGCCCAAATTCACATGTTATAGCATAGAGTAGCATGTGTCAACGAATACCTTCCAATCTTAGATTCATTTCAATTCTAGTGTGCATAAGCGGAATCCTACTAGACTAGCATAATCCTTAGATAAGGCAAGTCTCGAATCATTATACATGCTTAGGTGAATGTCTAAATGCAACAAGTATGCTCATAAAAACGAGTTTATTAAAGATCTTCTTCTCTCTTTTTTTTTGAAAAGGAATCCTTTTGAACATAAGTCCAAGTGGCCGTTTGAGTTTTACATGGTCCTCTCATAATTAAACGTAGATTCATGACTTTACGTTTAATTATGGTCCTACCATGTAAAGCTCAAACTAAACCGCTTAACCTTATGCTCGACTCGACTATAAAAAAAATTCGTTTTGAAAAGTGGCTATAGTTTTGGAATTCCCGGAGGAACCCCAATGTTCTCTATAACCTTAGTCTCTGATACCATTTTCTGTAACACCCCAACCACGGCGGAATGATGAGATGTACAGAAAGTCGAGTATTCAAACAAAGGATAATAGATAGCATTCACCATAGCTTTAGTTGATGAAAATAATTTTACAATGCACAAGCATGTGAACCAATTCCCAAGTACAATACGTCTACTATACTTGGATATTGAGTCCACGAAACAAATAACAAATACATGAGATGATATACTACAATGATCAGGGCGGATTCCATTGCCCGTCACAAGGTTTGATCTTTGACTCCAATGTGCAATGCAAACAATCATGATGCATATAATTCCTCAAAGCTTACGCTAATTCCTGAAAAGCATGAAGAAAAAGTGTCAACTACGAAAACGTAGTTGGTGAGTGCATAGGTTTGCAAGTAAACCTCGTTACATATCCATTTCAAAATAGTTGAGAAATCCATGGTAAATTATAAAGTTTTCATTTGTCACATTTATCGTGAGAGAAAAATATATCAATCGATTGATCATTCATCATACCAAAACCATTCGGTCATCAATGTTTCAATATCGCCAATTTCAACAACTTTCAAGATTCCATATAAGGTCCAATACCCAAACCGTATGTTCAATCCATAATATCCAACCATAAATAATATCAATACCACTTGGTCAATGGTAAGACTACCATGACGTAATTCGATGAGATTGTTCTTGAGCCACTACTAAGACCGGTTATGTCCCAATAATCAACATATATAGTCCCAAATGATAAGATAATGATAAGCACATGCTGTCAATCACGTGCATAATGATAACCAAGGGTCGTGCCATGGAGACGCCCGTAAATATATAGTAGTTAGAGCACCGCGAGGCCAGACTAGCAATGAAGGTGGCCACAAAGGCAGACCAAACATCCCACCGTTACCTATAATAGTGGATGAGGGGACAAATCCTAGTTGCGCAACCCTCTAACTACAGGCCTCAAATGAGTTAATAGTAGTGTACAGGGGACCACCGTTTGACAGTACTCAAGCTCATCATATAACATATAACACGTTGAACATACAATATAATTCCCATATCATTATCATTATTTCAAAGAATCATTTCATAAGAGAAAGTCATTTTAATTAATCATGCTTTTCACCCCGTAAGTAAAACATATAAAAGAGTTTGAAAAGGGGCTATGACTCACCTTGATATGCCGCATATTATATTCACTTATCCAAAATGGGTACTTCCCATCTATAGCTTCCTTGATCATATATTCCATCATGGTCCTCAACCATACTCAAAGCCAAGACTATCCCTACGATAGGACTAATATACGTAAGTTCCTATCTTAAGCCATCACTAAGAAATGCCACTTTTATTATGTTGTTATCAGTTATGGGATCCAAGTGTATTGCTAGTATTCTCATCTTTTTGGTTGTAGAGATTGATGGTGTAAAAGGTTACTTTCATTATGTACGTAGTTATAAGTTCTTTGAATTTCGGTAACTTGGTTTCATTTGTGGTTTCGTTTGGTATCTTAGGTTATCATATGGGAATGCCATATTAAGTTATGTTCTCTTAAACATTATTGGATGTATAACCAATTTTAATACGAATTAACATTTGTGATATCACTTTATAGTTTGGTTAACGTAATTACTTATGTTCATCTCACTTAATTATCTTTCGTGTTACTTTGATTGCTCTTATCTTTTAACTCACATATTTCTCGATATGCCGTATGGTTACTTGGGTTTACAAAATTCGCTTAGGTGTTATGGGCATTACCAATTGGGCCTAAGGGTTATGGGCTTTTAAGTGACTTGGGCTTATTTTAGTTATTGGACTTAACCTTATTTGGGTTATGTGCTTAATGGGTTATATTGGTTATTGGGCTATATGGTTTATTGGGCCAAGTGTCCTACTGATTTATGGTCCTTTGGGTTCACTAATTGGGCCGGTTTAGCCCATCATGGTCTTTAGTCCATTCCTTAGCCCATTACACATATTATTAGTTCACTTCAAAATTTTCTGTTTTTACTTCACATTTTTATGAAATGTTGGCTACTATTTTGGGGTCAAGCCGAAATATTTGGACCTTTATGATTTTTGTACAGTGACATGTATGTGTCTAGTATTTTTGTGAATTTTGGCTTAATTTATAAAGAATGTTTAGTACCTCTAAATATTTTTATAAGTGAAAGTGGTCAAAACAGCCACTGTTTTGTGTATGAAAATGTTTTATAATAGTTCTTTGGGTTATACTCTTAATAAAAATTCCATGATTTTATTTTAAGTTTAGGACACATTGAACCCACTTTCCACCGAGTATGGCCTCCTGGGACTTTATATTTTAGGAGATAAAAATTGTTAAAGTTGATAAAATATTCAGACAAAAGTGCAGTTTTGACCAGTTTTAGTAGAAAAATCATATCTTTTGTTTGGTTCGGTATTTTTGAGTGATTCTAGTTGGTGATTAAACTTAACTCCTTTATCTACAACTTTTATTTTGAAAGTTTTTCTTGAATATGCCCTCACATTCTCAGTTTATCCGTTCCAAGACAGAAAATGGATTCTGTCAGAAAGCATTTGGGTCCAAACAACTCACCAATGACTTAGTTTGCTTATCTTACACTCTTAATCACCTCTCACATGTTTGTTATTCACTTTTGTATTATTTTAGCATCAAATATACAGATTATTAACAATTTCAAGAGCATCAATCATCAAATAAAAACTGAATTTAAACAAAACTTAATCAACAAAAGATAGTCCTTACAAAAATCATCCAAAAAGTGAATGCATGTGACCATCTAACCATTTTAACAACAAAACTTTTATTAAATCTTTCTTGCAACAACAAAATGAGTTTATTTATGAAAAATCACAGAAAGTAAGCTTCATTTTTATCAACAAAAACCGATTTTTGTAAAGATCTTTCAACAAATTTGAAGCTTTCTCATGAACTATCACTTTTGGGTCTTATTTGAGTTGAATCCTTGAATCTTTCCTCTAGATCTTGACATGCAAAGGCATGAAAGGAAAGATTCTATCAACATGCCCTCATTAAGTGTATTCCAAGAAGAAAAATCAAAGAAAAACATGTGCTTCAATAAGAACATTGGAAGAGACGAACTAGTTAAAGAGTATGTGAAACAACCTTGATAAAAATCGGTTTTGGGGGCTGTTTTGGGCAGCAATCCCACGACCATATGACACCAAAATGAGCTTCTTGACATGCCTCAACATACCCTTGAATGATCTAGCTTCAACCCTTTATTATTATAGTTGATTTACTTAAGATTTAACCTTCATTTGTGATGATGTGTGAACCGAAATAAGAGAAGAGGGAGGAGGAAAAGAGTGCAGAATTTTTTGAGAGAAAATATGTGTGTGTTGTGTTTTACTAAAATGAAAAGAGTGTGTGTGTGTGGGAGAGTGTATGGACGTGAAAGGGGGGGATGGGGGGGGGGGGGGGGGGGGGGGGGGGGGGGGGGGGGGGGGGGGGGGGGGGGGGGGGGGGGGGGGGGGGGGGGGGGGGGGGGGGGGGGGGGGGGGGGGGGGGGGGGGGGGGGGGGGGGGGGGGGGGGGGGGGGGAGGAAAAGAGTGCAGAATTTTTTGAGAGAAAATATGTGTGTGTTGTGTTTTACTAAAATGAAAAGAGTGTGTGTGTGTGGGAGAGTGTATGGACGTGAGAGGGGGGGAAAGAGTGGGTTGGGAGGATGCTCATTGGCCAAGCAAAGTGGTGGAGGGTCATGGATTGGCTAGCTCAAGTGGTGGAGTTGTGGTGTAGGTGTATTTGGTCCAAAATGATGTCTAAGTTCAAAATGTGGGTGTGTTTTGATCAAGTTATGTAGTGATGGTTAGATTATGTAAATTTTAATTATACAAGTATTGGATTTGTAATTTATATGTGCATGCATGTATATAGATATGTGTTTGTGTTAAGTGCAAATATTAGTACTTGCAAGATTTAGATGTATGTATGTATGTATGTATCTTGTATGTATGTATGTATGTATGTATGTATGTATGTATGTATGTATGTATGTATGTATGTATGTATGTATGTATGTATGTATGTATGTATGTATGTATGTATGTATGTATGTATGTATGTATGTATGTATGTATGTATGTATGTATGTATGTATGTATGTATGTATGTATGTATGTATGTATGTATGTATGTATGTATGTATGTATGTATGTATGTATGTATGTATGTATGTATGTATGTATGTATGTATGTATGTATGTATGTATGTATGTATGTATGTATGTATGTATGTATGTATGTATGTATGTATGTATGTATGTATGTATGTATGTATGTATGTATGTATGTATGTATGTATGTATGTATGTATGTATGTATGTATGTATGTATGTATGTATGTATGTATGTATGTATGTATGTATGTATGTATGTATGTATCTATGTATGTATGTATGTATGTATGTATGTATGTATGTATGTATGTATGTATGTATGTATGTATGTATGTATGTATGTATGTATGTATGTATGTATGTATGTATGTATGTATGTATGTATGTATGTACGTATGTATGTATGTATGTATGTATGTATGTATGTATGTATGTATGTATGTATGTATGTATGTATGTATGTATGTATGTATGTATGTATGTATGTATGTATGTATGTATGTATGTATGTATGTATGTATGTATGTATGTATGTATGTATGTATGTATGTATGTATGTATGTATGTATGTATGTATGTATGTATGTATGTATGTATGTATGTATGTATGTATGTATGTATGTATGTATGTATGTATGTATGTATGTATGTATGTATGTATGTATGTATGTATGTATGTATGTATGTATGTATGTATGTATGTATGTATGTATGTATGTATGTATGTATGTATGTATGTATGTATGTATGTATGTATGTATGTATGTATGTATGTATGTATGTATGTATGTATGTATGTATGTATGTATGTATGTATGTATGTATGTATGTATGTATGTATGTATGTATGTATGTATGTATGTATGTATGTATGTATGTATGTATGAATGTATGTATGTATGTATGTATGTATGTATGTATGTATGTATGTATGTATGTATGTATGTATGTATGTATGTATGTACGTATGTATGTATGTATGTATGTATGTATGTATGTATGTATGTATGTATGTATGTATGTATGTATGTATGTATGTATGTATGTATGTATGTATGTATGTATGTATGTATGTATGTATGTATGTATGTATGTATGTATGTATGTATGTATGTATGTATGTATGTATGTATGTATGTATGTATGTATGTATGTATGTATGTATGTATGTATGTATGTATGTATGTATGTATGTATGTATGTATGTATGTATGTATGTATGTATGTATGTATGTATGTATGTACGTATGTATGTATGTATGTATGTATGTATGTATGTATGTATGTATGTATGTATGTATGTATCTTGTATGTATGTATGTATGTATGTATGTATGTATGTATGTATGTATGTATGTATGTATGTATGTATGTATGTATGTATGTATGTATGTATGTATGTATGTATGTATGTATGTATGTATGTATGTATGTATGTATGTATGTATGTATGTATGTATGTATGTATGTATGTATGTATGTATGTATGTATGTATGTATGTATGTATGTATGTATGTATGTATGTATGTATGTATGTATGTATGTATGTATGTATGTATGTATGTATGTATGTATGTATGTATGTATGTATGTATGTATGTATGTATGTATGTATGTATGTATGTATGTATGTATGTATGTATGTATGTATGTATGTATGTATGTATGTATGTATGTATGTATGTATGTATGTATGTATGTATGTATGTATGTATGTATGTATGTATGTATGTATGTATGTATGTATGTATGTATGTATGTATGTATGTATGTATGTATGTATGTATGTATGTATGTATGTATGTATGTATGTATGTATGTATGTATGTATGTATGTATGTATGTATGTATGTATGTATGTATGTATGTATGTATGTATGTATGTATGTATGTATGTATGTATGTATGTATGTATGTATGTATGTATGTATGTATGTATGTATGTATGTATGTATGTATGTATGTAGGAAGATCTGAGCATGGATTTCATTGTTGCTTTACCCAAAACCCAGAGAGGAAAAGATTCTATCATGGTGGTGGTTGATAGATTCTCAAAAATGGCCCATTTCATTCCTTGTAACACCACTAATGATGCCTCAGCAGTAGCAAATTTATTCTTCAAAGAAGTTGTCCGTCTTCATGGAATTCCCAAAACCATTGTTTCTGATAGGGATACGAAATTTCTGAGTTATTTCTGGAAAACTTTGTGGAGATTGATGGGAACTAAGCTCCTGTTCAGCACTTTCTCATCACCCCCAAACTGATGGCCAGACTGAAGTTACTAATAGGACCATTGGGATGTTATTAAGGACGATGGTGAACAAGACGCTGAAAGATTGGGATCTAAAGCTTGCTCATGCTGAGTTCGCTTTTAATAGAGCCCCCAACCACTCAACCATGAAAGTGCAGGGGACCGATCGATTCGAGGTTCCTACGACTATGTAAGTGCGGAATCCAAACATAATCGTTATTGAGGTAATTGAATGAAACAAACACGAAATCAATAAGAACAGGAGATAAATACAGAATTCCTTTATCATTAGTCCAATGATTACATGAATAAATCCGTTTACAATACATCTACGATGATTACGGATTACAATCAACGAGACGACTCTTGATAATCGAATAATATGGTGGACTTACGGACTGAGGTTTGCGCATACCTCAGCCTGCCGTGAATGAAATCTGTTGCAACTAAAATCATTACCTAAAACCGAAACCTAAGAACACTATATATAGGCTAGAAATGGGCTGGGCTTCAAACTCGTGGGCTTCCAAACGCGTGTAAACAGTAACACGTGTTTGGTCTAAACACGTGACACTATTCACACGTGTTTAGTCTAAACCCGTGTCACTATTCACATGTAGCAAAACAGCCCATTAATTGAGATGCATCGGACACAAAATGTGCACCAAAATGTGCACTTACAAACCAGCAAGACTCCATTTGAAGTTTGTTATGGTACCAATCCTTTAACTCCCATTGATTTAATTCCTTTTTCAATTGAGCCAAGTGCAAGTGTTGATGCTGAAGAGAAAGCTAAGGAAATCAAAAAAATACACCAGCAAGTAAAGGCAAAAATTGAGAAAGCAAATGAAGAATACAAGGCCAGAGCTAATAAGCATCGTAAGCAGCCTAGTTTTGCACCTGGCGATCTTGTTTGGGTGCATCTCAGAAAAGAAAGATTTCCTTCCAAGAGAAAGAACAAACTGATGCCAAGAGCTGAAGGACCATTCAGAATACTGGAAAATTTCGGTGACAGCGCTTACAAGGTTGAATTACCAGGAAGCATGTCGGTTTCAAGTACTTTTAATGTTGGAGATTTGATGCCTTACCTTGAAGATGAATATCTCGAGGACTTGAGGACAAGTCCTATTTTAGAGGGGGAAAATGATGCGAATATGATCCCACTCGCTGAACTGACTTGATGCGTAAATCACGCGACAAACGACAGCGGAAGACTATTTTTGGTATTTTCTGGATTTTATATGAAATAAACAACTAAACAAGACAATAAAATAAAATGATAGATAAAGAATCCTCCACCAACACTCGTAAAGGCTAGGCCACCGGAATCAAGGATAAAGGAAACACTCCGCCCCACCACTACAATCGATAAAGGTCTAGCCACCACGACTATAGATAAAGGAAATCGAAGATTTAAAAGACCTCACCACAATATTTGATAAAGAACAAGTGTTATAATGAAACTAGAGCTTAATTGAAGCTTTAATGGTGGATTTAAGGTAGTGTGTGAAATGTGTGTAAGTGTGTGAATGGGAGGTTGAAGATGATCTTAGAGAGAGAAAGTAAATTAGAGAGAAAGTAAATTAGAGAGAAGTAAGTGTGGGATTAATGTGAAAGGCTTAGTTACAAATGATTAAGGAAGGGGTATTTATACTAATCACTAACTTAACACTAATACCCTTTCCAATACTAGAATTTACAATTAAACACCATATTAATATTTCTAACAATCTCCCCCTTGGTGTTGAATTGTAAATGTTGCATCGTCTTCGGTCTTTAAATAAACATGATGAGCCCATTTGTTGCAAATCTTCAATGTTGATTGGACTTTGAAGCTTTCTCATTGTCTTCAATGTCTTGTATCAACCTTGACTATGAATCTTCTCAACAAACAAATATATTTGACGATGACTTATTAAATCTTGATCTTCTCTTGCAACTTTGAATACTTTGGAAGCACCTTTGAAATCTTTGTAGCTTTTGAGCTTTCACAACTTGAACTTTTGAATGTTGATTTCAACTTGATGTTGCTTGGAGAAGTAACTTGAATCTTTGAGTAGCATGCGGAAGCTTGGATTTGACTTTGAATTCTTTTGGATTCTTTTGGTATTGCGAAAGCTTGATTTAACTTTGAGTTCTTTTGGCTTTGCGGAAGCTTGGTTTTGACTTTGAAATCTCTTGGCATTTCGGAAGCTTGGTTTTGGAATGCGGAAATTTGATTTGACTTTAAAACTTCAATTCTTGATCTAACTTGTCTCTGAATCAATAAACATCTTGTAGCATTTGATTCTTTGATCAATTAACATTTGCTCCCTCTCAATCAAACAACTATCTCGGAGCAAATTATTCAATAACAAATCTTTAATCTCTTGCTCCCCCTCAAATTAACAATCTCTTCAAACAATGAATTCTTATCAAGACTTTAACCAAACTTAACTATCTAAGTATTAACAATTCAATCTCAAACTCTTCTTATCAACAAACTATGGTCAATTTTCCTACAAATCTTTCAATTATCGACCATGTACTTCATCTTGAATATACTCGATCTCGAATCAATCCTTTAACTTTCTCAAAACAATCTCTCAACTTAGCACGATAAATATTCACTCTCTTCACCTAAACTTACGATCCTTTGAACATCCAAACACGACAATCATCCTCGAACAATATCTATCAATCATATAATCATTTCTCCCCCTTATGATGAAAATGTGAAACGGTTTCATCATACAATACTGATTGATAGCATAAACGGTAGATTCCAACAAACAACAATCAAGCAAAGTAACCCAACCCAATTCCCAATGAACCTATTGGTGAACTAGAATGTAAGGTTGCGTTGTTGGAAAAAACAATTTTATATGGTGTTTGTGTTCTTTGTGTTTGTGTGAAGAGAAATGAAAACCGGATAAAAATGATCCGTTAACACAACCAAGAATCGAAAGGATTAATGGTGTGGCCTAAAAATATGATTACTATTTTCAGGACTTCCCATTATCATCGAGAAATGTACAAAGCTTATCTCTAAATGGTTCGGTCTATGGCTTTTCAACCGATAGATTGCTTTAAAGAATGTAGTTCATGGTCAGTGTCACAAAGGCGTTCAATAACCATGTCTTACTATCCTCAAAGACTTTTGGGAAATAAAATCCGAGGTCACATAGACTTCTCGTTTACTCAGCAAATTCATAAAATGAAAATGTGAGACCTACGTTCAACGTTGGAAAAGATGTTAGCATTGGTAGGATTTCCATTCGATCATCGTGGAATATCAATAATATGATATCACTACGAATGTTCCGGCAATATCACAAAGATATGCAATGTCACAAAGACATATAAAGACTCTATGTGTCCTAGGCAAATGAAAGATATATCAAGTACGCTCTAGACTCAATAGTGATCAACTGAAGTCGGGGACCGGAGCAGAGTGTCTCCCTTTTTCAATATCAACATCTTCCAAAAGAAGAGTCAATAGAAATGTGAAAATCTCCGTGAGAATAAAACAAGTATTTGTTAAGAAACACTTGAGTGGTTAGGTAAAGATGTGCATTGCTTCACTGGGTCCATGAAGTCTTTTTCAATATCGAGAAATCAACATATGAAATCCGATAGAAACGTGTTGACCCGGCGTTTAGAGAATTTTGGGAGGGCTTTCATTTCTTTTAGCCCTTTCTCACATCATCTTTTCACCGTAACCTCTCACTTTTCGACTACTCCCTCATGGCCTATTTGCACAAACAACATCACTACGCTCATAAACCCTCACAATCTAAATTGAGAATTTAACTCCGGGGTTAGATCTCATCGGCGATGACAAGATCATGGAGTATTTATGAGTGGCCTAAACTCTCATGTGCAAATCTAACACCGAACTTCTTTGAATTTGATCGAAAATGGTTTGAAAATCTTCCAAAGTGTTTTAAAATGGAAAATGAGTTTAAACACTTGGAAGTTTTGGTTTTATAAACAAACTCCCCCTAAATATATGCATGATATAAACAAAGTTTTCGCATATCAAGGGTGAGTTAAAAAGTTTGAAAGTTGCTCACAAACATTAAAAATGAGACCACAAAGGCAGTACACAAAGGCGTTCGATGCCTTGCATCTCATCCTAATACATTGTGAGTAACTAAAAGACAAAGTAAATAAAAATGATGAAAAGAGAAAATCTTTTTGGATTTTTCAAAAATAAGAAAATGAAAATCTTTTTGGATTTTTCTAAAAATTAAAGAAATTACAAAAACGGTTTTAGAACGGGTTATACACTGAAGTGTGCATAAGCCACTATTCATCAAATCACTTGGAAATCACTTTTGGAACCCATTTGAGATTGGGTCCAATGGTTTTTGAATTCTTGAAAGTCCAAACGTAAGTCTCATCGATTTGATGAATAGATGTTGCATTCCACGGAGAACTAAAACCCGGTGGTTTAGTTGAAAAGAGTTTTCGTGGAACCAACGGTGAAAAATCATTTGATTTCTTTGAAAAGCTTCCAATCTTGGTAGATTGAGTTGAAGAATGATTTTTCGAAGCAAAATCATTCACTTTTTGCACAACTGTTTTCACAGGTTTTGGTGCAAGATCAAAAAGTTCCGAAAATGAATATTTGAATGATTTTGACTCAACTGACTTATCTTTTGAAATCGGTTTCCATTTAGATTTAGTCAATTGAGATTTTGCTTGAAAAATGTGTTCAGAATTATCCTCGAATGATAGAAAAGAGACAAAAGTAGTTGTTCCAGCAAAAATAGGTTTCTTAGAGTACTTCTTACCCTTTTGTAAGGAGTAATTAGTAAACTGAGACACCTTTCTTTCAAAAGTTTTTGAAGCTTTACCCGTGTAAACCCTCTTTGGAACATCAACTTTTGGTTTGGAAGAATTAGATTTTGGAAAACTTTTGGACACCTCACTCTTGTCACAAACACAATCAAGATCAGTCGGAGTTGATGACTCGGTAGTCTCAACAACATCACATTTAGTTTGCACAGAGGAATTCACAACTTCACAAATAGGACAATCAGGTTGAGTGCAAATTTCAACAACTTCTTTGGTTGTGTCAGAAGAGATAGAACAATGATTTTGACTTTGAAAAGATTTGGTTTGTGTTTGCAATTCAATCTCAAGGTCAGAAATTTTCTTGGTCAAAGATGTTTCATTTGACTGAAATTGCAAACACTTGTCTTCAAGATACTTGATTTGAGCACAAAAATTTGTTCTTTCTTTTTCAACATCGCTCACATCAATTCGAAGTTGTTCAAAAACTTTGAGAAATTTTCGCTCTTTGCTTACAAAAATGGTGGACTTATTTCGCAACTCATGGTTAAGTTCAGAAATCTTTTGTTGCAAAACAAGTTCATTTGATTGATTGCCCAAAATAATTTTGTTGAGTTCATTTGAAGAATTGTCCAACTCATTTGTTAATTTGAAAATTTTTGACTGCAAATGATCATTTTCTTTTTGAATACTTTCCATGTTGGACAAAATGAGATCATTTGCAGATTTGAGCTCTTTATTCTCGGATTTGAGTTGGTCATTTTCAAGTTGAAAACTTACCATAGTAGACAAATTGAGCTCTTTGTTCTCAGGTTTGATTCGGTCTACTTCAGATTGAAGACTTTCCATTGCAGCAGATTCGAGCTCTTTATACTTCTTATCAAGTTGTTGATAAAGAGTATCTTTGATACAACACTCATATTTTAGGTCAGAAATGTTGTCTTCAAGCTCCTTCAACTCAGGATTCGACTCTTTCAGTTTCACCTTTAATAACTCAATGTCCTGCACCAAAGCATTTCCTCTTAGCATTTCATTAGTTTTCTCAACTTGCAGTTGTCTCACGGTCTTGGTCAACTCAAGAACTTTGGCCTCAAGTTCTTGTTTTTCAAGAATCACTGTTTCACTTTGATTCATAAGATATTTTAAGTACTTCTTAGAGACAGAGATTACCTGATCATCATTCTTACCAGAATCTAGATCTAATGCTTCTTTCGAAGACATGATGATTCAGAAATGCAGAATGGAAATAATAATTTTTTTTTTTTTTTTTTTTATCGGATAGAAAGTAAGAATGAGATGTGACTAGAAATTTAAGTCTTAAAAGTAAATGACTACATATATAAACTGACACAATCACGTGGACTCTTGACACCACAATTTTGACAGACAATTATAGCTTGACACGCATGACACAAAAGCACTACTTCACGTGAAGACTTAAAAAAAACTTTATTTGACAGGCTCAATTTGATTCAAGATATCAATAATGAATGTGGACACAGCCTTGTCCAGGTACACAAAGACACGGTTCTAGATAAAATTGACAAACTATCACGTGGACTCTTGAATAAAAAAATATTGTTTTAGATTTCAATTTGACTCATAAACACAATGACACAATCACGTGGACTCTTGACACCACAATTTTGACAGACAATTATAGCTTGACACGCATGACACAAAAGCACTACTTCACGTGAAGACTTAAAAAAAACTTTAGATTTCAATTTGACTCATAAACTAAATGACAAACTACTCAACACGTGAAGACTTAAAAAACTTTATTTGACACTCAATTTGATTCAAGATATCAATAATGAATGTGGACACAGCCTTGTCCAGGTACACTCACCCTTTTTATTAAAATTGACAGCCCAAATGAATAAAGGTACACGCCTACTGTCGTCTTTTGCTTTGACCAGACACGGGTGAAGTTTAACAAGTCTAACACGTTAGCTTACACCCTTTCTTTTACTTTTATATCACTCCTACTTTCACAAGAAATTATTTCCACACAAAAAGAAAAATAAATTTGAACACACTCTTTCTGTTCTATGAACTTCAATTCACAACCGATTAAACACTTAAAAGAAAAATGCTTAGACCAGAATAGACTCAAGTAAGCACCACTCTCAGCCACGATCAAGTTAAACAACCACACAGCCAAGTATTCAACTCTTGAAGATCAAAAGAACTATTTGCCTTGGATGCAGAGCTCAGTGCTCTGCAAATGGAGTGTTCAAAAATAATTTTCTTCAAACTTCACACCAACAAAGGGTAAGTAACAAAAATGGTTTTGAAAAAAAAACTTGAATTTTTTTTTTAATTTGTACTGAGTATGAATGAGATGTGACTAGAAATTTAAGTCTTAAAAGTAAATGACTACACATATAAATTGACACAATCACGTGGACTCTTGACACCACAATTTTGACAGACAATTATAGCTTGACACGCATGACACAAAAGCATTTGTGAAGACTGAAAAAAAACTTGAATTTTTTTTTTTTATTTGTACTGTTTGCCGAGCTTATTGCTCGGCAAATGGTTAAAATGAACAATTTTCTTGTTTGTATGGAATGCCGAGCAATGAGCTCGGCAGATAGTTGAAATGAAAATCTTGGTTGAAAATTTTTCTAAGTTTCACTTGTGAAGGATGCCGAGCACTTTGTTCTGCAAATGGGGGGTTCTGGAGAAAATTTGGTTAAGTAATGCTCGAAATGGTGATTTGCAGAGCAATTAGCTCGGCGAATGGCTTGTTTGAGATGCTGGTCGTGAATTTCTGCAAACACGAGTACGAGACACGGTTAGTGGTTTGGGCCGAGAATTCACTTCGGCAAAAGGTGTTTTTGATTGATCGGTTATCTCGGCAAACACTGGTATTGGTCACGGGGTTGAGCTCGGCAAACACTAGAACAAAGATACTGGTCGTGTAGCGAGCTCGGCAAATGGTAGTTTTGTGATCGGTTACTTCTGCAAATGGGTGTTTGGTGAACGACTTCGGCAAATAGACGATTTTGGTTGAACCAACCACTTCGGCAACTAAGGGAATTAAGATGCTGATCGATGAGTTACTTCGGCAAACACGAGTGATAGACTTGTTAGCTCGGCAACTGGCTTGATTCACGACCTCTGCAAATGGATAGATTCTCGCCGGAAAACTTCAAACCTCAATTACTCCTTCGATACACCGAATTAGAACACGAAATTATCACCAAAACGCTCAAACTCTCAATCCGCACAAACCCTCACCAACAAAAATCAGTTTTGAACCTCGCCGGAAAAATCAAATCCTCGCCGGAAATTGTAACCGTCACCAAAACATGTCAAATCGAGAAATTGAAAAGACGATTACGATCAGGATTCGATCGCGAACAAAACCTCGTAAATTTCAGCTTCAAACGATCAACAATGAAGATCAATTTGAAGAGAGAAGTTGAAGAAAAGTTGTTATTTTCTTTTTCTGGTTTTCCTTTTTCTGAAATAAATGTAAAATTGAAAAATGTGAACTTGACTGTTGAACAATCACGTGTAATGTTATTGTAGCAGCAAACAAAACAAAAAAATGACTTTCTTATTTTTAACTGTTTGCAGAGGTCAAAAGTTTAACACATTTTTGACCTGAAACTCAACAATTAACCACTTGATTAATCAAAAGGAACAATTATCCACCTCTAATCAATGATCAGAATCACAATTCAGCCTCGAAATCCGTGAAAAACCAGATTTTTCAGATTCAAAATAAGCTCAAAAAATTCTAAAATTTGAACAAAATCAGTTATGAATATGATTGTTGATCGTTCGGATACACCGATTATGCTCTGATACCAATTGAAGAGAATAGAATTTGAGTTTTAGTGTGTGTTTAGTGTGTTTTAATGGCGGTTTCTAGTGAGAGAGTAGAGAGAGAGTAGAGAGAGATTCAGTGAAAGATTAGATTGTATTTTGTGTCAAAAAGGTTACATAATGCATGTGGAAGGGGGTTTATATACAAGAGCACAATTTACACTATGCCCCCTTCCATATTAACAATGTTATATTCTAAGTACAAAGTTACATAAGGTATACAAATCAACTACTACAAATTATATTTCTAACAACAAGTCACCACAAATATTGATAAAGGGGTCACTCCTAACCACCAAGATCAAAGATTTATAAAGGTAAAAGAAGATTTGTAAGAAATAGAGGCTGCTCTATTAATTTCATTCAATCAATCAAGTCTCTTTTACAATGGGAAATGAGCCTCTATTTATAGCCACTAATGCTATTTTCCTACAATTAAAGAAATACAATAATAAAAGAAATAAAAGGCTGTCATAAACATCAAGGACCATCACTATTTTTAGACAACCAATAGAAAAAGGGCATGTGCAGCTTCTAGAATTATTCACTTAGAAATGGTCCCCACAATTCTCACATGCAAACCGTTAGAAAAGGGTGTCACATCCACATGTCCATTCTTATCCATAAGCTTCTAGAACATTCTGATGTGTCCGCTTCTTATTGGATGAAAGTAACTAGCTAGGTGACAAAATACTGAAGTGGATCTGGTGGCTTACTACTGGAACATCTTGACTGGAGTCGCTCACTGGTAAGCTCCACTGGAGTCTTAACTGGAACAAGAATCTGGAGTTGCTTCACTGGAGCCTTGACCTGGAGAACCTTCACTGGAGTATTCCATCTGGAGCATTTCAACTGAAGCAACTCACTGGAGTTATTCACTGAAGCTGTCCACTGAAATGGTTCACTGGAGTGTGACTGAAATAACTTTACTGAAGTAAAACTGAAACCCATTTCTGAAGCCTCGTGACTGGAGCAAGTTACTGGAGCTTTATCTGACGAGTCTTCACTGGAGTTGTTAGCTAAAAGGTTGCTCAAACAAGACTGATATGCTTCATGACTGATGGATACTTGCTGAGACAAGTTATTGCTGAAACTCAAACTGAAATCGGCCACTAAAGTGAATGACTGAGAACTGATAACTGGCAACTGGTCACTGGTCAGTAGCATTACTGAAATGAAGTTACTGAAGACTTGTTGCTGAAGTGTTTTGCTTTCTGATCTGAGCAGTTGCTGGTCACATCTGGTGCTCACCAGTTTACTGAACGTGGTCGATTGAAGTTGTTTCAACGAGGTTTGTTCAGATGGCATTATCAGTTCAGAACCTTCTTTCAGTTCAGATGACTTCAGCTCAGAAACTCCTTTCAGCTCAGAAATTCCTTTCATTTCAGAAACTTCTTTCAGTTCAGAAACTCCTTTCAGTTCAGATGACTTATTCAGTTTAGTGGTATTAGTCAGTTCAATGAACCTGGACATTTCCGCATCATTCTCTCCCTCTTTTTTGGGACTTGTCCTCAAGTCCTTAAAGTAAGGTCTCGAGTTTCCATCACTGAACAATTTATGCCTTCTCAAACTATCAAAGACCAGAATTGGAAAGTTCAAATAACTTCCAGTACATACTACAATCAGATTGCCTTTCACTTTAAATGCTAATGTACTGAGCAACTCATGATTTTCTAGAGTGACAAAATTTTGTCTCGAGTGACCAGAAAACACTTCTGGAGACACCACATTATGATTCCTTTTTTTCTTACGAATGATCTTACAATTAGCTCTAATCTTAATCATAGCATGTTGTTTCGCACCCTTAGGACTAACCACACAAACCTCCATCTTCATTTTACATCTAACTGCCCAATCAACCTTACGATCATACCTTACATGTTGCTGATTGATTCTAAAGTCATCCCAGGGATCAGATTCCAGATGCTTTAATGAGCATAACATTTCAGCTATCTTTCTTCCCATAAAATGAAAACAAACAAAAGTGTCATCTTCTAAACCTTTTCTATACCCAGCTAGACTAACAAATAATTCATTTTCAACCTTAGTCTTCATTTTACATTTAACCTTCCCACTGGCTCCAAGATCAAATGAAAAGTGTTGCTGAGTGGTTTTAAAATCAGCAAACAAATTAGCTCTCAGGTAGGAACTTTCAACATTCTTTCTACCCTCAAAATGAATGAACACATAAGCATATCTTTTAACAGCTTCTTTAACTATATGCATCGGTTCAGCTCTTAATTCCAATCTGAACTGTTGCTGAAAATCAGCCTTGAAGAATGCATCGATGTCATGCAACTTATCAGTTAGTGTAACAAAATGGGGCATTTCAACATACTTCCTCAATTCACAAAGATCAAACACATAAGAAACTGTTTGTAACCCTTCTCTAAACTCACATTTCAATTCATTTCGGGACTTAACAAGATCAGTTTTTATCGGTGAATAGTCATCATGGGTTTCACCAGTTAGAGTATATAGACCAGTTTTCTGAAGTGTTAACAAACTGGACGCTTCAGCCCATACTATGGCCTTATCATACTTAAACATATCAGCAGGAACAAATAATGAAATCACTTCAGCTTTAATCACCTCATCAAGTAGTAAAGATTTAAGAGTGACTTGCTTCTCTCGCACACAAAATGAACCAGTGTTCAAGTGGCTATCATGATAATCATTATCAAGTACCAAAAGACGAGTATTCATAGGAATAACACAAGAACCCATAGAATAATAATCGAATATGAAATTAAACACAAGTGCTCGGTTAGTAGTTGTTACCCCTATGCCTTCTTTAAGCCATCGAGTTGTAACTGGTAGTGACAATATAGAGTTCCTCATCAGGCACATATACTTTTCTTGTTTAACTTCAACTGATGGATCTTCAGTTGGAACTTTCAGTTGGAACTTCAGTTTGATCTTCAATTGGATCTTCAGTTGGATCTTCAGTTTGATCTTCAGTTTGATCTTCAGTTGGATCTTCAGTTGGATCTTCAGTTGGATCTTCAGTTTGATCTTCAGTTTGATCTTCAGTTGGATCTTCAGTTGGATCTTCAGTTTGATCTTCAGTTTGATCTTCAGTTTGATCTTCAGTTGGATCTTCAGTTGGATCTTCAGTTGGATCTTCAGTTTGATCTTCAGTTGGATCTTCAGTTGGATCTTCAGTTTGATCTTCAGTTGGATCTTCAGTTGGATCTTCAGTTTGATCTTCAGTTTGATCTTCAGTTGGATCTTCAGTTGGATCTTCAGTTTGATCTTCAGTTTGATCTTCAATTGGATCTTCAGTTGGATCTTCAGTTTGATCTTCAGTTTGATCTTCAGTTGGATCTTCAGTTGGATCTTCAGTTTGATCTTCAGTTTGATCTTCAGTTGGATCTTCAGTTGGATCTTCAGTTTGATCTTCAGTTTGATCTTCAGTTGGATCTTCAGTTGGATCTTCAGTTGGATCTTCAGTTGGATCTTCAGTTTGATCTTCAGTTGGATCTTCAGTTGATCTTCAGTTGGACCTTCAGTTTGATCTTCAGTTTGATCTTCAGTTGGATCTTCAGTTGGATCTTCAGTTTGATCTTCAGTTGATCTTCAGTTGGATCTTCAGTTTGATCTTCAGTTTGATCTTCAGTTGGATCTTCAGTTGGATCTTCAGTTTGATCTTCAGTTTGATCTTCAGTTGGATCTTCAGTTGGATCTTCAGTTGGATCTTCAGTTTGATCTTCAGTTTGATCTTCAGTTTGATCTTCAGTTGGATCTTCAGTTGGATCTTCAGTTTGATCTTCAGTTTGATCTTCAGTTTGATCTTCAGTTGGATCTTCAGTTGGATCTTCAGTTTGATCTTCAGTTTGATCTTCAGTTGGATCTTCAGTTGGATCTTCAGTTTGATCTTCAGTTGGATCTTCAGTTGGATCTTCAGTTTGATCTTCAGTTGGATCTTCAGTTGGATCTTCAGTTTGATCTTCAGTTTGATCTTCAGTTGGATCTTCAGTTGGATCTTCAGTTTGATCTTCAGTTTGATCTTCAGTTGGATCTTCAGTTTGATCTTCAGTTGGATCTTCAGTTTGATCTTCAGTTTGATCTTCAGTTGGATCTTCAGTTGGATCTTCAGTTTGATCTTCAGTTGGATCTTCAGTTTGATCTTCAGTTTGATCTTCAGTTGGATCTTCAGTTGGATCTTCAGCTTGATCTTCAGTTTGATCTTCAATTGGATCTTCAGTTGGATCTTCAGTTTGATCTTCAGTTGTATCTTCAGTTGGATCTTCAGTTTGATCTTCAGTTTGATCTTCAGTTGGATCTTCAGTTGGATCTTCAGTTTGATCTTCAGTTTGATCTTCAGTTGGATCTTCAGTTGGATCTTCAGTTTGATCTTCAGTTTGATCTTCAGTTGGATCTTCAGTTTGATCTTCAGTTTGATCTTCAGTTGGATCTTCAGTTGGATCTTCAGTTTGATCTTCAGTTTGATCTTCAGTTGGATCTTCAGTTGGATCTTCAGTTTGATCTTCAGTTTGATCTTCAGTTGGATCTTCAGTTGGATCTTCAGTTGGATCTTCAGTTTGATCTTCAGTTGGATCTTCAGTTGGATCTTCAGTTTGATCTTCAGTTTGATCTTCAGTTGGATCTTCAGTTTGATCTTCAGTTTGATCTTCAGTTTGATCTTCAGTTTGATCTTCAGTTGGATCTTCAGTTGGATCTTCAGTTTGATCTTCAGTTTGATCTTCAGTTGGATCTTCAGTTTGATCTTCAGTTTGATCTTCAGTTGGATCTTCATTTGGATCTTCAGTTTGATCTTCAGTTGATCTTCAGTTGATCTTCAGTTGGATCTTCAGCTTGATCTTCAGTTTGATCTTCAATTGTATCTTCAGTTGGATCTTCAGTTTGATCTTCAGTTTGATCTTCAGTTGGATCTTCAGTTGGATCTTCAGTTTGATCTTCAGTTGGATCTTCAGTTGGATCTTCAGTTTGATCTTCAGTTGGATCTTCAGTTTGATCTTCAGTTTGATCTTCAGTTGGATCTTCAGTTGGATCTTCAGTTTGATCTTCAGTTTGATCTTCAGTTGGATCTTCAGTTTGATCTTCAGTTGGATCTTCAGTTTGATCTTCAGTTTGATCTTCAGTTGGATCTTCAGTTGGATCTTCAGTTTGATCTTCAGTTTGATCTTCAGTTGGATCTTCAGTTTGATCTTCAGTTTGATCTTCAGTTGGATCTTCAGTTGGATCTTCAGTTTGATCTTCAGTTTGATCTTCAGATTGGATCTTCAGTTTGATCTTCAGTTGGATCTTCAGTTGGATCTTCAGTTGGATCTTCAGTTTGATCTTCAGTTGGATCTTCAGTTGGAGCTTCATTGGAACGTCAGTTGTATCTTCAGTTGGATCTTCAGTTTGATCTTCAGTTTGATCTTCAGTTGGATCTTCAGTTGGATATTTAGTTTGATCTTCAGATGGATCTTCAGTTGGATCTTCAGTTGGATCTTCAGTTGGATCTTCAGTTGGATCTTCAGTTGGATCTTCAGTTGGATCTTCAGTTGGATCTTCAGTTGGATCTTCAGTTGGATCTTCAGTTGGATCTTCAGTTTGATCTTCAGTTTGATCTTCAGTTGGATCTTCAGTTTGATCTTCAGTTTGATCTTCAGTTGGATCTTCAGTTTGATCTTCAGTTTGATCTTCAGTTGGATCTTCAGTTGGATCTTCAGCTTGATCTTCAGTTTGATCTTCAGTTGGATCTTCAGTTGGATCTTCAGTTGTATCTTCAGTTGGATCTTCAGTTTGATCTTCAGTTTGATCTTCAGTTGGATCTTCAGTTGGATCTTCAGTTTGATCTTCAGATGGATCTTCAGTTGGATCTTCAGTTTGATCTTCAGTTTGATCTTCAGTTGGATCTTCAGTTGGATCTTCAGTTTGATCTTCAGTTTGATCTTCAGTTGGATCTTCAGTTGGATCTTCAGTTTGATCTTCAGTTTGATCTTCAGTTGGATCTTCAGTTGGATCTTCAGTTGGATCTTCAGTTTGATCTTCAGTTGGATCTTCAGTTGGAGCTTCAGTTTGATCTTCAGTTTGATCTTCAGTTTGATCTTCAGTTGGATCTTCAGTTTGATCTTCAGTTGGATCTTCAGTTTGATCTTCAGTTTGATCTTCAGTTGGATCTTCAGTTGGATCTTCAGTTTGATCTTCAGTTTGATCTTCAGTTGGATCTTCAGTTGGATCTTCAGTTTGATCTTCAGATGGATCTTCAGTTGGATCTTCAGTTGGATCTTCAGTTAGATCTTCAGTTGGATCTTCAGTTGGATCTTCAGTTGGATCTTCAGTTGGATCTTCAGTTGGATCTTCAGTTTGATCTTCAGTTGGATCTTCAGTTGGATCTTCAGTTTGATCTTCAGTTGGATCTTCAGTTGGATCTTCAGTTTGATCTTCAGTTTGATCTTCAGTTGGATCTTCAGTTGGATCTTCAGTTTGATCTTCAGTTTGATCTTCAGTTGGATCTTCAGTTGGATCTTTAGTTTGATCTTCAGATGGATCTTCAGTTGGATCTTCAGCTTGATCTTCAGTTTGATCTTCAATTGTATCTTCAGTTGGATCTTCAGTTTGATCTTCAGTTTGATCTTCAGTTGGATCTTCAGTTGGATCTTCAGTTTGATCTTCAGTTTGATCTTCAGTTTGATCTTCAGTTGGATCTTCAGTTGGATCTTCAGTTGGATCTTCAGTTTGATCTTCAGTTTGATCTTCAGTTGGATCTTCAGTTTGATCTTCAGTTTGATCTTCAGTTTGATCTTCAGTTGGATCTTCAGTTGGATCTTCAGTTTGATCTTCAGTTTGATCTTCAGTTGGATCTTCAGTTGGATCTTCAGTTTGATCTTCAGTTGGATCTTCAGTTGGATCTTCAGTTGGATCTTCAGTTGGATCTTCAGTTGGATCTTCAGTTGGATCTTCAGTTTGATCTTCAGTTGGATCTTCAGTTGGATCTTCAGTTGGACCTTCAGTTTGATCTTCAGTTTGATCTTCAGTTGGATCTTCAGTTGGATCTTCAGCTTGATCTTCAGTTTGATCTTCAATTGGATCTTCAGTTGGATCTTCAGTTTTATCTTCAGTTGGACCTTCAGTTTGATCTTCAGTTTGATCTTCAGTTGGATCTTCAGTTGGATCTTCAGTTGGATCTTCAGTTTGATCTTCAGTTGGATCTTGATGCGTAAATCACGCGACAAACGACAGCGGAAGACTATTTTTGGTATTTTCTGGATTTTATATGAAATAAACAACTAAACAAGACAATAAAATAAAATGATAGATAAAGAATCCACCACCAACACTCGTAAAGGCTAGGCCACCGGAATCAAGGATAAAGGAAACACTCCGCCCCACCACTACAATCGATAAAGGTCTAGCCACCACGACTATAGATAAAGGAAATCGAAGATTTAAAAGACCTCACCACAATATTTGATAAAGAACAAGTCACCACAAATATTGATAAAGGGGTCACTCCTAACCACCAAGATCAAAGATCTATAAAGGTAAAAGAAGATTTGTAAGAAATAGAGGCTGCTCTATTAATTTCATTCAATCAATCAAGTCTCTTTTACAATGGGAAATGAGCCTCTATTTATAGCCACTAATGCTATTTTCCTACAATTAAAGAAATACAATAATAAAAGAAATAAAAGGCTGTCATAAACATCAAGGACCATCACTATTTTTAGACAACCAATAGAAAAAGGGCATGTGCAGCTTCTAGAATTATTCACTTAGAAATGGTCCCCACAATTCTCACATGCAAACCGTTAGAAAAGGGTGTCACATCCACATGTCCATTCTTATCCATAAGCTTCTAGAACATTCTGATGTGTCCGCTTCTTATTGGATGAAAGTAACTAGCTAGGTGACAAAATACTGAAGTGGATCTGGTGGCTTACTACTGGAACATCTTGACTGGAGTCGCTCACTGGTAAGCTACACTGGAGTCTTAACTGGAACAAGAATCTGGAGTTGCTTCACTGGAGCCTTGACCTGGAGAACCTTCACTGGAGTATTCCATCTGGAGCATTTCAACTGAAGCAACTCACTGGAGTTATTCACTGAAGCTGTCCACTGAAATGGTTCACTGGAGTGTGACTGAAATAACTTTACTGAAGTAAAACTGAAACCCATTTCTGAAGCCTCGTGACTGGAGCAAGTTACTGGAGCTTTATCTGACGAGTCTTCACTGGAGTTGTTAGCTAAAAGGTTGCTCAAACAAGACTGATATGCTTCATGACTGATGGATACTTGCTGAGACAAGTTATTGCTGAAACTCAAACTGAAATCGGCCACTAAAGTGAATGACTGAGAACTGATAACTGGCAACTGGTCACTGGCCAGTAGCATTACTGAAATGAAGTTACTGAAGACTTGTTGCTGAAGTGTTTTGCTTTCTGATCTGAGCAGTTGCTGGTCACATCTGGTGCTCACCAGTTTACTGAACGTGGTCGATTGAAGTTGTTTCAACGAGGTTTGTTCAGATGGCATTATCAGTTCAGAACCTTCTTTCAGTTCAGATGACTTCAGCTCAGAAACTCCTTTCAGCTCAGAAATTCCTTTCATTTCAGAAACTTCTTTCAGTTCAGAAACTCCTTTCAGTTCAGATGACTTATTCAGTTTAGTGGTATTAGTCAGTTCAATGAACCTGGACATTTCCGCATCATTCTCTCCCTCTTTTTTGGGACTTGTCCTCAAGTCCTTAAAGTAAGGTCTCGAGTTTCCATCACTGAACAATTTATGCCTTCTCAAACTATCAAAGACCAGAATTGGAAAGTTCAAATAACTTCCAGTACATACTACAATCAGATTGCCTTTCACTTTAAATGCTAATGTACTGAGCAACTCATGATTTTCTAGAGTGACAAAATTTTGTCTCGAGTGACCAGAAAACACTTCTGGAGACACCACATTATGATTCCTTTTTTTCTTACGAATGATCTTACAATTAGCTCTAATCTTAATCATAGCATGTTGTTTCGCACCCTTAGGACTAACCACACAAACCTCCATCTTCATTTTACATCTAACTGCCCAATCAACCTTACGATCATACCTTACATGTTGCTGATTGATTCTAAAGTCATCCCAGGGATCAGATTCCAGATGCTTTAATGAGCATAACATTTCAGCTATCTTTCTTCCCATAAAATGAAAACAAACAAAAGTGTCATCTTCTAAACCTTTTCTATACCCAGCTAGACTAACAAATAATTCATTTTCAACCTTAGTCTTCATTTTACATTTAACCTTCCCACTGGCTCCAAGATCGAATGAAAAGTGTTGCTGAGTGGTTTTAAAATCAGCAAACAAATTAGCTCTCAGGTAGGAACTTTCAACATTCTTTCTACCCTCAAAATGAATGAACACATAAGCATATCTTTTAACAGCTTCTCTAACTATATGCATCGGTTCAGCTCTTAATTCCAATCTGAACTGTTGCTGAAAATCAGCCTTGAAGAATGCATCGATGTCATGCAACTTATCAGTTAGTGTAACAAAATGGGGCATTTCAACATACTTCCTCAATTCACAAAGATCAAACACATAAGAAACTGTTTGTAACCCTTCTCTAAACTCACATTTCAATTCATTTCGGGACTTAACAAGATCAGTTTTTATCGGTGAATAGTCATCATGGGTTTCACCAGTTAGAGTATATAGACCAGTTTTCTGAAGTGTTAACAAACTGGACGCTTCAGCCCATACTATGGCCTTATCATACTTAAACATATCAGCAGGAACAAATAATGAAATCACTTCAGCTTTAATCACCTCATCAAGTAGTAAAGATTTAAGAGTGACTTGCTTCTCTCGCACACAAAATGAACCAGTGTTCAAGTGGCTATCATGATAATCATTATCAAGTACCAAAAGACGAGTATTCATAGGAATAACACAAGAACCCATAGAATAATAATCGAATATGAAATTAAACACAAGTGCTCGGTTAGTAGTTGTTACCCCTATGCCTTCTTTAAGCCATCGAGTTGTAACTGGTAGTGACAATATAGAGTTCCTCATCAGGCACATATACTTTTCTTGTTTAACTTCAACTGATGGATCTTCAGTTGGAACTTTAGTTGGAACTTCAGTTGGAACTTCAGTTGGAACGTCAGTTGTATCTTCAGTTGGATCTTCAGTTGGATCTTCAGTTTGATCTTCAGTTTGATCTTCAGTTGGATCTTCAGTTTGATCTTCAGCTTGATCTTCAGTTTGATCTTCAATTTGATCTTCAGTTGGATCTTCAGTTGGATCTTCAGTTTGATCTTCAGTTTGATCTTCAGTTGGATCTTCAGTTGGAGCTTCATTAGTGAAAGCTTCACTGGAGTACACTTTTCGCTGGACTTCATCAGTGAGAGTTCCAGTTGATTGTACTCGTAGTTGGGCTTCTTTGATCAGCGATGATTTATCATCAGCAGCTCCTATAGACTCTTTTTCGCTAGTAACATAACAAAAACAAGTCTGGAAAATACTTTGTTGCCGAGATTCATCAACACTAACTTCATGAGAAGGATTAGCATTCCGATTCAGCAAGAAATCATCAAGGTCAGCTTTAGTTACTTCTTCACCATTGTCATCATAAACACATGGTTGGAAAAAATCATCTTCTTGCTGAACGTCATCCATATCAAGTGAATGATCAGTTCTCTTGAAGGGTAAAAAAGTCATCAGCAACATCACTTATTTCTTCTTTATCATAAATAGGCTCTTGTTCAAGATCGGCTTCAACTTTTAACTCTATTAAAGAATTAGGGATTGATTTAACCTTCATGAAAATTGGATTTCTGATAGAATTAACAACTAGCTGTTTGCAATCAGTGAGTTTCTTACGAGAGCTTTTCTTTTTTGTTTCTCTCACATGCTTTTCTAACACATCTAAAATTATCTCCATTTGTTTTTCGAGAGATTTAAGCTGTCTATCTCTTCGAATATTTTCTAAAGCAAGATTTCTATTATAACCCATTTCTATTATCCAAATGAAAAATAATCAAAAATGGATCTAAACAAGAAAAATCATATCTGAGATTGGAAACCAGATTTTCAAGAATAAATACATTCAGATCTATGAGACAACTTTATCCAAACAGATTTTCAACAAAGAAACAAACACCAAAAGACTAAAAAGATTATGATAACCTCTTTTGAATCTGAACCAAACGAACAAACAACAAAAACCTACGGATTAAAAGATTAAGAAACCTTTTAAAGAACTTGGCTTTGATACCAATTTGATGCGTAAATCACGCGACAAACGACAGCGGAAGACTATTTTTGGTATTTTCTGGATTTTATATGAAATAAACAACTAAACAAGACAATAAAATAAAATGATAGATAAAGAATCCACCACCAACACTCGTAAAGGCTAGGCCACCGGAATCAAGGATAAAGGAAACACTCCGCCCCACCACTACAATCGATAAAGGTCTAGCCACCACGACTATAGATAAAGGAAATCGAAGATTTAAAAGACCTCACCACAATATTTGATAAAGAACAAGTCACCACAAATATTGATAAAGGGGTCACTCCTAACCACCAAGATCAAAGATCTATAAAGGTAAAAGAAGATTTGTAAGAAATAGGCTGCTCTATTAATTTCATTCAATCAATCAAGTCTCTTTTACAATGGGAAATGAGCCTCTATTTATAGCCACTAATGCTATTTTCCTACAATTAAAGAAATACAATAATAAAAGAAATAAAAGGCTGTCATAAACATCAAGGACCATCACTATTTTTAGACAACCAATAGAAAAAGGGCATGTGCAGCTTCTAGAATTATTCACTTAGAAATGGTCCCCACAATTCTCACATGCAAACCGTTAGAAAAGGGTGTCACATCCACATGTACATTCTTATCCATAAGCTTCTAGAACATTCTGATGTGTCCGCTTCTTATTGGATGAAAGTAACTAGCTAGGTGACAAAATACTGAAGTGGATCTGGTGGCTTACTACTGGAACATCTTGACTGGAGTCGCTCACTGGTAAGCTCCACTGGAGTCTTAACTGGAACAAGAATCTGGAGTTGCTTCACTGGAGCCTTGACCTGGAGAACCTTCACTGGAGTATTCCATCTGGAGCATTTCAACTGAAGCAACTCACTGGAGTTATTCACTGAAGCTGTCCACTGAAATGGTTCACTGGAGTGTGACTGAAATAACTTTACTGAAGTAAAACTGAAACCCATTTTTGAAGCCTCGTGACTGGAGCAAGTTACTGGAGCTTTATCTGACGAGTCTTCACTGGAGTTGTTAGCTAAAAGGTTGCTCAAACAAGACTGATATGCTTCATGACTGATGGATACTTGCTGAGACAAGTTATTGCTGAAACTCAAACTGAAATCGGCCACTAAAGTGAATGACTGAGAACTGATAACTGGCAACTGGTCACTGGCCAGTAGCATTACTGAAATGAAGTTACTGAAGACTTGTTGCTGAAGTGTTTTGCTTTCTGATCTGAGCAGTTGCTGGTCACATCTGGTGCTCACCAGTTTACTGAACGTGGTCGACTGAAGTTGTTTCAACGAGGTTTGTTCAGATGGCATTATTAGTTCAGAACCTTCTTTCAGTTCAGATGACTTCAGCTCAGAAACTCCTTTCAGCTCAGAAATTCCTTTCATTTCAGAAACTTCTTTCAGTTCAGAAACTCCTTTCAGTTCAGATGACTTATTCAGTTTAGTGGTATTAGTCAGTTCAATGAACCTGGACATTTCCGCATCATGACTAATTCCAGTCAGCTAGAAGGGGTTGCTGAAGGGGTCGCTGAAATACCTGGCAGCAATCAACTGGCAGCGAGCATTGGACTGAAGATGCCTTTAGAACAAGCCATGCTCATCTTGCCAGCCATAGCCCATTATGGACAAGCCTTCGCTGACAAACAACCTCCAATTGTTACTTTACTCCAGTGGCAAGTCCCTCCCTGATCAATGAAAGTCATCAGCGAATAGCATCAGCGAGCAACTCCAGTCAGCATACTTCAGCAGAGTTTTGTTCAGTCAAGAAGTTGCTTTATTCAATAAAAGGCTGCCACGTCACCAGTTCTAATAAGGTCTTGGATAAGGATGTGTGCATGAGAATAAAGTATCCACTGAAGTCCCATGTTTGTGGGCCAAAAAAAGAAAAATGACAGCTGTAAAGGAAGGCGCGTGTGACAATGACATTTCTAACAGTATTGTGGGACCACTTGCAGGGGAATGTTTCTAGAAGCCCACGCTGTCCATTTCCTATTGGCCAAATTCAATTAGTGGCTAGCATTTGACAGCTTTTATGTATTATTTTATTATTTTGTCATTAATTCCTAGGTAGAGCATGTGGCTATAAATAGAGGTTTTATCTCTCATTGTAAAGTTGGTTGATATTGAATGAAAATTAATAGAGCAGCCTCTATTTCTTACAAATCTTCTTTTACCTTTATAGATCTTTGATCTTGGTGGTTAGGAGTGACCCCTTTATCAATATTTATGGTGGTTCGTCCTTTATCAAATATTGTGGTGAGGTCTCTTAAATCTTCGGTTTCCTTTATCTATAATCGTGGTGGCTAGACCTTTATCGGTTGTAGTGGTGGGGCGGAGTGTTTCTATTATTAGATTCTTATCTATCTTTGCTTTTTATTGTCTTGTTCGTTTTTGTTGTCTTATAAACCAGAAAATCCTCATAAAAAAATTATTACATTCCGCTGTGTTTTGGAAATTTCACATCAATTTGGTATCAGAGCCAGGTTTTAAAAAGGTTTCTTAATCTTTTTGTCCGTTGGGGTATTGTTTGTTTAGATCGCATTTCGATTTAGTCAGATCTGTTTGTTGGTTGTTTTAGATCTAGTTGTTGCTGGTATAGATCTATTGTTTGTTGAATATAAATGGCTTTTAGAAGAAACATGACATTAGAAGAAGCTCATAATGCTAGGAGAGATAAGCAGATTGAAGATCTACAAGAGGCACTTGGTAGAGTTGTTCATATGTTAGAAGATGGTGGTTTAAGATTTAATCGAGAAAATATTGTTACTAGTGAAAGAGATTCTGAATCTCAAGGTCCTAGTGAGAGATCTGATAGTACACCCAGAAACTCTAGTGATTCTGATGTTCCACAGCCTAGAGAAAGGCGAAGGAGACATAAGGTCGATGATACTAAGGATATTAAGATAGATCCACCAGATTTTGTTGGTTCATCAAACCCAGAAGAATATTTTGAATGGGTTCAGGTGATGGATAGAATTATGGAAATAAAAGGTTATGATGATAAAAAGAGTTTTAAGGTTGCCATTATTAAGCTTAAAAAGTATGCTTCATCTTGGTATGATAATATGAAATCTGAAAGGGAATATAAGGGTAAAAGTAAAATCAAGACCTGGTCTAAACTGAAGGAAGTTATGCAGAAGAGATTTGTTCCTCAGACGTACAAGCAAGATCAGTATCTACTGATGAATAATTTGAAGCAAGGTGCTAAAGAAGTGGTAGAGTATATCAGGGAGTTTGAGCAGCTGAAGACAAGAACTGGTGTCAAAGAAACTGAAGAGCATACTATCGCCAGATTCCTTGGGGGTTGAATGCTATCATTGCTGAGAAGATGGAATTACAGCCCATCTGGACTTATGAAGGTGCATGCAAACTGGCCCTCCAGATTGAAAAGCAGCTGAAGAAGAAGGTTCAGTACAAACCTTTCACTAAGATTACTTCTAGCTCCAGTCAACCAGCTACCAGGCCTAGTGAAACTGTTCAGAAACCCTTCAGAGGAAAGGAGAAAGAAACTGGAGGATCAAAAGAGCCAGTAGGGAAGAAATGTTTCAAGTGCCATGGATTTGGTCATTTCCAGGCCCAGTGTCCCAATCAGCGAGCACTGACTATCAGGGAGATAGAAAGTTTACCAGAAGCTGAAACTGAGGAAGAAGAACCAGTGTACGATGATGATGATGGCGCTGAACAAACATATGTAGGTGCTGATATTGGGGAGATGCTGGTGGTCAGAAGAATGATGCACGCTGATGAAGTAACTGCTGACAAAGCTCAGCGAGAGAATATCTTCAACTCAAGATGTACCGTCAAAGGAAAGGTATGCAGTCTTATCATTGATGGAGGCAGCTGTGCTAATGCTGCTTCAACTTACATGGTTGATAAGCTGGGGTTACCTACACTGAAGCATCCCCGTCCTTACAAGCTTCAATGGCTCAGCGAGGGAACAGAGGTAAAGGTTACTCAACAAGTTACTATTCCATTTGCTATTGGTCTTATTTATCAGGATGAGATTGTTTGTGATGTTGTCCCTATGGATGCATGTCATTTGTTGTTGGGAAGGCCATGGTTGTTCGATAAGCATGTATTCCACAATGGCCGTTTAAACTCTTGTTCATTATTTGTAAATGGGAAAAAGATCACCCTAACTTCTTTGAAACCCGATGAGCACTCAAAAACCAAGGTGATGGATCAGCGAGACAAGGCTTTGTTCATGACCCAAACCGAAGTTGAGAAAGAACTCGTTGATGGCACCTCAGTAATGATGTTGCTGATGGTTGAACTTGCTGATAAGAAGGGGCTCGCTGACATTTCCAGTTTAGTCAAACCCTTGCTGAAAGAATATGCTGACGTATTTCCTGAAGAAATGCCTTCTGGTTTGCCTCCTATCAGGGGAATTGAACACCAGATTGATCTAATTCCAGGATCAATCCTTCCTAACAAAGCTGCTTATAGGTGTTCACCCACTGAAGCTAAAGAATTGCAAAGGCAAGTTGATGAACTGATTGCTAAGGGTTATGTGAGAGCAAGTATGAGTCCATGTTCTGTACCAGCTCTCTTAGTTCCAAAGAAAGATGGCTCAATGCGTATGTGTATTGATAGTAGAGCCATCAATAATATCACTATCAAGTATCGATATCCTATCCCCAGGTTGGATGATATGCTTGATGAATTACATGGTTCCTGTATATTTTCCAAAATCGATCTGAGAAGTGGCTATCACCAGATTCGAATGAAGGATGGAGATGAATGGAAAACTGCATTCAAGATTAAAGGGGGTCTATTTGAATGGCTAGTAATGCCTTTTGGCTTATCGAATGCCCTAAGTACTTTCATGAGGCTGATGAATGAAGTCCTCAGACCACTCATTGGTCATTTTGTGGTAGTTTATTTTGATGATATTCTAGTATATTCGAAGAATGAAGCTGAGCATGTTTATCATCTGAGAGAGGTATTTATGTTGCTGAGGAAACACCAGTTGTATGGGAAGCTGGAGAAATGTGATTTCTTGGTGGAAAGTGTGATATTTCTTGGATACGTTGTATCTAAAAATGGAATTTCAATGGATCCTTCAAAGGTTGAAGCAATTAAGTCCTGGCCAGCTCCTACAACGATTACAGAGGCAAGAAGTTTTCACGGTCTAGCATCATTTTATAGAAGATTCATCAGAAATTTCTCAACTGTTGTAGCTCCCATTACTGATTGCCTAAAGAAAGGTGTGTTTGAATGGCCTAAGTCAGCTCAGAGTGCCTTTGAATTGCTGAAAGAAAAGCTCAGCTCAGCACCAGTCCTGTCCTTACCAAATTTTGAGTTATTATTCGAATTGGAGTGTGACGCCAGTGGAGTTGGTATTGGTGCAGTCCTTGTTCAAGAAAAGAGACCAGTCGCATACTTCAGTGAAAAGTTGAATGGTTCGAAGCTGAAGTACGGTACGTATGACAAAGAATTCTATGCTATCATCAGGGCTGTCAATCACTGGTCACACTATCTGAAGCCCAAGCAGTTTGTTTTATATTTTAATCATGAAGCTCTGAAGTACATCAATGGTCAGCATAAGTTAAATTCAAGGCATGCAAAATGGGTGGAATTTTTGCAGTCTTATTCATTTGTGTCTAAACATAAAGCTGGGGTAGAGAATGTTGTTGCTGATGCACTCTCAAGAAGATATTCATTGCTTTCCATTTTAGAAGCAAGGGTTCTTGGGTTCTCTTTTATCAAAGATTTGTATGCTGCTGATACAGATTTTGCTGGTCACTTCACTGATGGTCCCTCCAAAGGATCATATTTAGTGCAAGATGGGTTTTTATTTAAAAATGGAAGGTTGTGTATCCCTAAGGGCTCAATTCGAGACTTGCTGATAAGAGAAGCTCATGGCGGAGGACTCGCTGGTCATTTTGGTATTACTAAGACTGCTGACATCCTCGCGAACATTTCTATTGGCCATGTCTGCTGTAAGACGTCCAGAATATCATCAGCAGATGCTCAACTTGTCATCAGGCCAAGGCAATTTTTCACAAAGGTTTGTACACTCCTCTTCCAGTTCCAAGTCAACCGTGGGAAGATCTGAGCATGGATTTCATTGTTGCTTTACCCAAAACCCAGAGAGGAAAAGATTCTATCATGGTGGTGGTTAACAGATTCTCAAAAATGGCCCATTTCATTCCTTGTAACACCACTAATGATGTCTCAGCAGTAGCAAATTTATTCTTCAAAGAAATTGTCCGTCTTCATGGAATTCCCAAAACCATTGTTTCTGATAGGGATACAAAATTTCTGAGTTATTTCTGGAAAACTTTGTGGAGATTGATGGGAACTAAGCTCCTGTTCAGCACTTCTCATCACCCCCAAACTGATGGCCAGACTGAAGTTACTAATAGGACCATTGGGATGTTATTAAGGACGATGGTGAACAAGACGCTGAAAGATTGGGATCTAAAGCTTGCTCATGCTGAGTTCGCTTTTAATAGAGCCCCCAACCACTCAACCAGCAAGACTCCATTTGAAGTTTGTTATGGTACCAATCCTTTAACCCCATTGATTTAATTCCTTTTTCAATTGAGCCAAGAGTAAGTATTGATGCTGAAGAGAAAGCTAAGGAAATCAAAAAAATACACCAGCAAGTAAAGGCAAAAATTGAGAAAGCAAATGAAGAATACAAGGCCAGAGCTAATAAGCATCGTCAGCAGCCTAGTTTTGCACCTGGCGATCTTGTTTGGGTGCATCTCAGAAAAGAAAGATTTCCTTCCAAGAGAAAGAACAAACTGATGCCAAGAGCTGAAGGACCATTCAGAATACTGGAAAATTTCGGTGACAGCGCTTACAAGGTTGAATTACCAGGAAGCATGTCGGTTTCAAGCACTTTTAATGTTGGAGATTTGATGCCTTACCTTGAAGATGAATATCTCGAGGACTTGAGGACAAGTCCTATTTTAGAGAGGGAGAATGATGCGAATATGATCCCACTCGCTGAACTGACTAATTCCAGTCAGCTAGAAGGGGTTGCTGAAGAGGTCGCTGAAATACCTGGCAGCAATCAACTGGCAGCGAGCATTGGACTGAAGATGCCTCCAGAACAAGCCATGTTCATCTTGCCAGCCATAGCCCATTATGGACAAGCCTTCGCTGACAAACAACCTCCAATTGTTACTTTACTCCAGTGGCAAGTCCCTCCCTGATCAATGAAAGTCATCAGCGAATAGCATCAGCGAGCAACTCCAGTCAGCATACTTCAGCAGAGTTTTGTTCAGTCAAGAAGTTGCTTTATTCAATAAAAGGCTGCCACGTCACCAGTTCTATAAGGTCTTGGATAAGGATGTGTGCATGAGAATAAAGTGTCCACTGAAAGTCCCATGTTTGTGGGCCAAATAAAGAAGAATGACAGCTGTAAAGGAAGGCGCGTGTGACAATGACATTTCTAACGGTATTGTGGGACCACTTGCAGGAGAATGTTTCTAGAAGCCCACGCTGTCCATTTCCTATTGGCCAAATTCAATTAGTGTCTAGCATTTGACCGCTTTTATGTATTATTTTATTATTTTGTCGTTAATTCCTAGGTAGAGCATGTGGCTATAAATAGAGGTTTTATCTCTCATTGTAAAGTTGGTTGATATTGAATGAAAATTAATAGAGCAGTCTCTATTTCTTACAAATCTTCTTTTACCTTTATAGATCTTTGATCTTGGTGGTTAGGAGTGACCCCTTTATCAATATTTGTGGTGGTTCGTCCTTTATCAAATATTGTGGTGAGGTCTCTTAAATCTTCGGTTTCCTTTATCTATAATCGTGGTGGCTAGACCTTTATCGGTTGTAGTGGTGGGGCGGAGTGTTTCTATTATTAGATTCTTATCTATCTTTGCTTTTTATTGTCTTGTTCGTTTTTGTTGTCTTATAAACCAGAAAATCCTCATAAAAAAATTATTACATTCCGCTGTGTTTTGGAAATTTCACATCACTTTTGCCCAAGTAACCTCGTTGCCCCTCATCCTAATCGAGTTCCAAACCACTCTAGAGGAAAACACATTCTCCCTTCCATCCAAATCCTTCCAAACAATAGTATCCATCTGATTTGCATGTAAATTGATAGGTGGAAGGTTAATTAAAACAGGAAAAAGATCTAGCCAAGCAGTTGGCCATTTCCACATTTAGTGGTAAATCTCAGATAGGCGCTGCAAATCATCCTTCAGTCTCTGCTAGATACAACACATTAGTTATGTTTGTTACTACTAGTGTGTAGGTTTTTTTTCCATTGTTTAAATTGTTTTGCTTTCTAGCTTGTTAACATATATATGGCCTGTCATATATATGAAATGGTTGGCATTCTGTCAATCCACTTGTACCTAAACTTTTCAGTTTTGTGAAATATAATTCATAGGGGTATCCCATTACCCAAAAAAATGTAGTTTAGCTAGATCGTTGGAGCTTGTTAACAGGTTAAGGCGATTGATTTAATTCTTAGAGTTTTTTTAAGGTGTTTTTAGGGTTTTATGTTCTTCCTTGTTCGTTGCTTTGTTGGTGTCTAGGGTTTCATGGTTACGTGTTTTATTTTGTCTGCATGGTTTACTTGTATGAAGAGAGATAGTGCCTTTGATTTAAATGCTCTTGAAGATCGTTTTAGAAGATTAAGAGAAGGAACTGCTGATATGGGTAAGAATGCTAATAACTCCAATAGGAAAAATAAAAATGGCAGCCCAAAAAAGAATGGAAGCCCTAATTCGGGGGGAAAGAAGACAGGTTCGACAAGTCCGCTTAATGTGGAAAGAAATAGTACATCTGATGATACAAGTGGTATTAACAACAAAAGTGATGAAACCATGGGTGGTAGTTATTCTACCGGTCAAACTCCTATTGGTGCTGATCACAATAAAGCTGGTGCAACCGCAGCCCCTAAGTCGACTGAAACTGATGCTACTGCAAATTCAGCTAATGATGTTGGTGGTGACAAGTCTAGTAGGCCAACCCTCCTTTCTCCATCTAAAGCAGAGGCTTTTGCTGCTGCTTTTGAATGCAGTAATGATGGTGACAAGAATCTCGATGAACCTGTGCATGGATCGGATGATAAGATACCTGAACCTACGGAATATGAAAAACATGGATACCCATCGACCATGCCACCGCCTCCTAAACCAGTTGATGAAACTGTTAAGGATGTTTTTAACAAAGACATATCGGGCTTGGGGAGCGTAAATCCCCTTCCCCCTTCATATGCGGACAAGGTTCAAAGTGGTGTAGCGACAAAAACTGTGAATTTTAGAAAATTAGAAACTGTGCAAAAACAGGAGGGGATCGATGTGGTTCTTCCCAAGGAATCGGTTCGCCAAGTCCAGGATAAATTTGCGAATACTCTGTTTGGTTATTTCTTGGGTGATCGTTTAGCCTTTCCTGTAGTTGAATATTTTGTTAAGAATAACTGGACGAAATATGGGCTGCAAAAGGTGATGATGAATGCAAATGGGTATTGTTTCTTCAAGTTTGCGGAAAAACAAGGAATGCTTAAAGTGCTGGAGGGTGGCCCATGGATAATACGTAGTACACCTATTTTCCTGAATGTATGGTATCCAACTACGAAATTAAAGAAAGAAGACATTAAGGAGATATCAATTTGGATCAAATTACATAATGTTCCACTTGAAGCATATACTGATGATGGATTGAGCATGCTTTTCTCTACGATTGGCACACCAAAACTACTAGATACTTATATGAACACAATGTGCATGGAGTCATGGGGAAGAAGCAGTTATGTTAGGGCTTTGGTGGAAGTTTCTGCTGATTTCGAATTCAAAAATGTTCTAACGATAGCTATACATGAGGTTGATGGAGATGGTTATGTTAAGGAGACCATGCAGGTAGAATATGAATGGAGGCCACCTAGATGTGCTTCTTGTTGTGTATTTGGACATAAATCTGATTTGTGTCCTAAATTGGTTCGGGCAGCCCCTAAATTACCTCCTACAGTTGATGCAGATGGATTTACTCAAGTGATTGGGAAGAAGAAGAACAAGGGTGGTGTTAATTTTAATAAACCCAAACCGAAATTTGAATACAGACCCGTTGTAAAACCTAAGGGAAATCCTGATGTAGCTAGCACTTCTCGCACTCCCATTGATACAAATAACCAATATGATGTCTTAGCTGATTATGGTAAGGGATGTGAAGAACCTATTTTGAGGCCAGCCACGACAGAAGAGATTAATAACAGAGAGAAGCACAAGCAAAGGAGAGGTAGTGATGATGACTCTGATGATGAAGAGGTTGAGAATGTTTATGATGAATCACACCAGTTTTTCACGGAAAATAGTTTTAAAAAGAATGTTTCTGATGAATCACACCAGTTTTTCACGGAAAATAGTTTTAAAAAGAATGTTTCTGAGGGGGCAAGCACTCCCGTCAAGCTGGTTCTAATGGGTAGTATTGCATCATGGAATATAAGGGGGTTGAACCGCCCCCTGAAACAAAATGAGGTTCGACAGGTAGTGCGTGAGAACTTCTTGAACTTATGCGCTATTATGGAGTCACATGTAGATGTTAGTAAACTTTTTGATATTTGCAAAAAAATTTGTAGAACTTGGGACTGGACATCTAATGGAGGGTTATGTAGTAAAGGTGCTCGGATCATTGTGGGTTGGGATACTGAATTGATAGACTTAATGGTGATTTCTCAAACTGATCAGGTAATGCACACTCAAGTCATCTTCAAGGTGGATAAAAAAGCTATGTTCTGTTCCTTTGTGTATGCAGACAACCATTATATAAGAAGAAGAGAATTGTGGCAGGCACTAGCGAGGCATAAAGCTTTTGTTCACGATCGACCATGGGTTATTATGGGTGATTTTAACTCCTCTTTAAATCTAGAAGACAATCTTATGGGGGCCTCAACAATTACTACTGGTATGAGAGATTTTAGAGCTTGTGTGGAGGATATTGCAGTCATGGACATTAATAGCTCGGGTTTTCATTTCACATGGAATCAAAAACCGAAAAATGGCATGGGAATTTTTAAGAAAATCGACAGAGTGATGGGTAAAGTTTTATTGATGAATTTCCGGCTGCATCTGCTAGGTTCCAGCCATATAGAGTGTCTGATCACTCTCCATGTGTACTCAAACTTCCATCGGTGGCAAGGTCCAAACCTAAACCTTTTAAATTTCCTAATTTTATTGTGCATAAGCAGGGGTTTGCAGAAGCAGTGGAACGAGAATGGGCTATGGATGTGCAAGGACATTATATGTTTCGCGTGATAAAAAAGCTAAAATCATTGAAAAAACCAATGCGCTGTCTTTTGCATAAGCAAGGTAACTTACATGCTAAAGTAGACAAGTTACGCAAAGAACTGGATGAGGTTCAACTTGTGATTAATTCAGCCCCAACGGATGCATGTTTGCATGAAAAGGAAGCTGTAATTCTTAAAGATTTCAAAGATGCTCAACTTGATGAGGAAATGTTTCTTAAACAAAAATCTAAAGTGGAATGGCTGAATGTTGGTGACTCAAACTCAGCTTTCTTTCATAACTCTCTAAAATGCAAGAATCACAGGTCTCGAATTGAGGTTATCAAAGATGGGAATGGGATAGTTCATGAAGGTGGAAATGCACCTGCAGCTTTTGTCAATCATTATATCAATTTTATTGGTATGGAAGGAGATACATCCATGACCCCTACGCCCGATTTGTTCACTAAAAAGCTGAAACATGATCGTGCTATAGCTATGGTGCGTAAGGTGACAAATGAGGAAATCAAGCAGGCCATGTTTGATATTGGAGATAATAAGGCACCAGGACCAGATGGATACTCGTCAGCTTTCTTTAAAGGTGCTTGGCACATAGTGGGACGAGAGGTATGCTTGGCTGTCCATGAGTTCTTTCGTAATGGAAGTATGCTCCAACAGCTTAATCACACTATTATTTCCCTTATCCCTAAGGTATCTATGCCTTCGTTTGTGACTGATTACCGGACTATCTCTTGTTGTAATACTATTTATAAGTGTATCAGCAAAATAATCACACACAGGATTAAGGATGGCTTGCATGAAATAGTTAGTATTAATCAATCAGCTTTTGTGCCAGGGAGAAAAATTTCTGACAATATCTTGCTTACGCAAGAACTTATGCATAATTATCAAAGGAATGTTGGACCACCGAGGTGTGCTTTCAAGATTGATATTCAAAAAGCCTATGATACAGTTGATTGGAATTTTTTGGAGATAGCTTTGAAGGGTTTTGGTTTTCACCCCATTATGATTAAATGGATTATGGTGTGTGTTTCAACTACTTCATTCTCCCTTTGTGTTAATGGTAATTTACATGGATATTTCAAAGGGAAACGAGGACTGAGACAGGGAGATCCTATGTCACCATACTTGTTCACCTTGGTGATGGAAGTACTTACGCTTATTTTACATAATTCAGTTTCACTTGGTTCAGGTTTCCGGTTCCATAGTCACTGTGAACAACAACTCCTTAATCTTTGCTTTGCTGATGATTTGTTTATCTTCTCTCGGGGGGAAACAAGATCAGCCAAGATTATCATGGATTCGCTCAATGCTTTCAGTGATATGTCAGGTTTAAAGCCGAGTTTACCAAAGAGTACTGCTTTCTTTTGCAATGTTCATGATCAGATTAAGCAAGCTATCCTTGCAATCATGCCTTTTGAAGAGGGCAGCCTCCCGGTTAGATATCTTGGTGTTCCTTTAATTTCCTCCCGTTTAATATATAAAGATTGTCAAATTTTGGTAGAACGATTGGAGAAACGGATTACTGACTGGAGGAATAAATATCTATCGTTTGCGGGAAGGGTTCAACTGATTATATTGGTGTTATCATCGCTACATATTTATTGGGCTATGTCTTTACCCTTCCGCAGCGTATTATTAAGGAGTTAGAAGCAAAGATGCAGGGTTTTCTTTGGAGTCAGGGAGAATTAATCAAAGGCAAAGCCAAAGTTTCATGGAAGTCTTTATGCCTACCTAAATCGGAGGGTGGACTAGGTATTAGAAGGATTGCTGATGTTAACAAAGCGTTGATGGTTAATCATATTTGGAGAATTCTTAATCATGGAGAATCCTTATGGGTAAAATTAGAGGTGGCAAAATGAACGGGTCGGACCGAGTCGGGTGACGGGTCAAAACGGGTCCGGGTCAAAACGGGTCCGGGTCAAAACGGGTCCGGGTCAAAACGGGTCCGGGTCAAAACGGGTCCGGGTCAAAACGGGTCCGGGTCAAAACGGGTCCGGGTCAAAACGGGTCCGGGTCAAAACGGGTCCGGGTCAAAACGGGTCCGGGTCAAAACGGGTCCGGGTCAAAACGGGTCCGGGTCAAAACGGGTTCGGGTCAAAACGGGTCCGGGTCAAAACGGGTTCGGGTCCAAACGGATCCGGGTCAAAACGGGCAACCTATTGTAACATATAAAATGATAAAATAAAGTACCTACATGCTAAACAAGTCGCCGGCCCCGTCACCCACTGTCATTACCACCACTACCGTCGCATCGTACGAAAATTACTCTAAACATATATGTTCGTGTTTTGACATAGTATGTTCATAGCTCTAATCAAATAGTCTAATTATAGAAAACCAATAACGAATTCAATTTATATAGTCAATACAACTGTTGTACGGTGTTCCATTTTTTAAGCCAAGTTAGTTAGTATTGTAGTTTATTTTTAGAGGAATGATATAATGACAAACATTTTACTAACTTATTTATACTAACTGACGTGTAAGATGATTTGGCTTATCTACATCATTCAGTTTTCTTAACCATGGTTAAATGTTTTCTCTCGATCAACTGACTTTTAACATAAATCCATTTTCCAAATTCACAGCCCTCCTAAAAACATAAATCCTTCTCCAAATTCACAACCCTCCTAAAAACATAAATCCATTTTCCAAATTCACAGCCCTCCTAAAAACATAAATCCTTCTCCAAATTCACAGCCCTCCTAAAAACATAAATCCATTTCCAAATTCACACCCTCCTAAAAACATAAATCCATTTTCCAAATTCACAGCCCTCCTAAAAACATAAATCCTTCTCCAAATTCACAACCCTCCTAAAAACATAAATCCATTTCCAAATTCACACCCTCCTAAAAACATAAATCCATTTCCAAATTCACAGCCCTCCTAAAAACATAAATCCATTTCCAAATTCACACCCTCCTAAAAACATAAATCCATTTCCAAATTCACACCCTCCTAAAAACATAAATCCATTTCCAAATTCACACCCTCCTAAAAACATAAATCCATTTCCAAATTCACACCCTCCTAAAAACATAAATCCATTTCCAAATTCACACCCTCCTAAAAACATAAATCCATTTCCAAATTCACACCCTCCTAAAAACATAAATCCATTTTCCAAATTCACAGCCCTCCTAAAAACATAAATCCTTCTCCAAATTCACAACCCTCCTAAAAACATAAATCCATTTCCAAATTCACACCCTCCTAAAAACATAAATCCATTTCCAAATTCACAGCCCTCCTAAAAACATAAATCCATTTCCAAATTCACAACCCTCCTAAAAACATAAATCCATTTTCAAACGGATTACTGACTGGAGGAATAAATATCTATCGTTTGCGGGAAGGGTTCAACTGATTATATTGGTGTTCTCATCGCTACATATTTATTGGGCTATGTCTTTACCCTTCCGCAGCGTATTATTAAGGAGTTAGAAGCAAAGATGCAGGGTTTTCTTTGGAGTCAGGGAGAATTAATCAAAGGCAAAGCCAAAGTTTCATGGAAGTCTTTATGCCTACCTAAATCGGAGGGTGGACTAGGTATTAGAAGGATTGCTGATGTTAACAAAGCGTTGATGGTTAATCATATTTGGAGAATTCTTAATCATGGAGAATCCTTATGGGTAAAATTAGAGGTGGCAAAATGAACGGGTCGGACCGAGTCGGGTGACGGGTCAAAACGGGTCCGGGTCAAAACGGGTCCGGGTCAAAACGGGTTCGGGTCAAAACGGATCCGGGTCAAAACGGGTTCGGGTCAAAACGGGTCCGGGTCAAAACGGGTCCGGGTCAAAACGGGTCCGGGTCAAAACGGGTCCGGGTCAAAACGGGTTCGGGTCAAAACGGGTCCGGGTCAAAACGGGTTCGGGTCCAAACGGATCCGGGTCAAAACGGGCAACCTATTGTAACATATAAAATGATAAAATAAAGTACCTACATGCTAAACAAGTCGCCGGCCCCGTCACCCACTGTCATTACCACCACTACCGTCGCATCGTACGAAAATTACTCTAAACATATATGTTCGTGTTTTGACATAGTATGTTCATAGCTCTAATCAAATAGTCTAATTATAGAAAACCAATAACGAATTCAATTTATATAGTCAATACAACTGTTGTACGGTGTTCCATTTTTTAAGCCAAGTTAGTTAGTATTGTAGTTTATTTTTAGAGGAATGATATAATGACAAACATTTTACTAACTTATTTATACTAACTGACGTGTAAGATGATTTGGCTTATCTACATCATTCAGTTTTCTTAACCATGGTTAAATGTTTTCTCTCGATCAACTGACTTTTAACATAAATCCATTTTCCAAATTCACAGCCCTCCTAAAAACATAAATCCTTCTCCAAATTCACAACCCTCCTAAAAACATAAATCCATTTCCAAAACTAGGGATGAAGGATTGTTGTGGGTTTTGGGTATTTATCTTCTAAGTTTTTCTTTATGTCTTCGTTGACGTTTCCCCATTTTGGGTTCTTCATATGAATAGCAGGTTTTATTGGCTTTTTTCATTGTTGGTGCAAATTATTATCCTTATCCTAAGAGGATTCAATACTTGTTTTAATTCTTTTTAATTGAAGTTTTGTTGATGGATTGAAAAATTGTATAAAAGAAATTTCACAATGATTCATTTGGTTGATTATGATTTGTTTATGTAATCATATTATTTATTTGTTGAAGATATCAAGAAAAGCTCAGACGTGAGAATAGATTTTTTTAGATTAGACTAAGCATAGATCCTACAAGAAGTTGTGATAATTGCCCTTGATCAGAAGAAAATAAATGAACTGGAGTGATTATGTGTGTTTGCAGAGAAGATGGTGTTATAGGAAGCATTTAGAACTGAGGTGACATTATTTTACGTGATAATCTAGAGTGGAGGAGGGGATATTAATTACTGGATTTTTAACCTACGTTAGTTAGGGATCTCATTTAATTAACCTTATTTAGTGATATGATATGATGCGGATGAGCCACATAATTGTACACGTGAGTTTGTAAAGAAAAATTTGTAAAAGCGTTTGTCATTATAGCAATCCTCTTATTTTTATTTTTAATTTGAATTATAATTTTAATTTTTTTAATAATTAAATTAAGTTGATAATACGTACACACAAATGGTATACTTGTCATTTTAAAAGGAAAAAAAAATTACACATGGTGAGTGGTGACTCTTAAATGAAAGAGTAAAAAATAAACTCTACAACTCACATTGCTTGTATATTCATGAAAGTTGCCTTTTCAATTTTCCGTCCACCCAGTCACCCAAATAACCAATCACCATCCAATCACCGTCCATTTTGACCCGCTCTTACTTCTTTTGATGTTCTTTTTAGTCCATGATAACCCGCGTAGTAAATGCATAAAGCCCATTTTCACCCAGATAATTAAATTGATGATCCAATATAACCCGTTTGTATGTGTCTGGGCCACAATTGCTGGCTATAGGTAAAATGGATACATTCTTACAAGTTAAAGGCGCGTAATTTTTGGGATGTTCCTATCCCTCACAATTGCAGCTGGGGGTGGCGAAAGATGTTACTACTAAGAGATTATATTAGGCCCCATATATGGTCCAGGATTGGTAACGGTTTGAAGACATCTGTGTGGTTTGATAAATGGATGGATTTGTGCCCTATTCGAAATTTCATCTCGACCAGAGAAGTGAGGAGGGCTGGTTATACCATGCAATCTACTGTTGCTGACTTAACTCAGAATGGAGAATGGAAGTGGCCGGTAGCTTGGATGGATCTGTTTCCTGTGCTAATTTCTATCCCTAACATCCATGTTTCTTTCAATGTTCAAGACAGTCTATATTGGAAAGATTATGAAGGGAAGGAGCATTCTTTCTCCTCGTTGGTAGTACGGAACACTATTCGAAATAAAGAAGAGGAAGTTGATTGGCACAAGGCTATTTGGTTTTCTCAAATGATACCAAGGCATGCATTCTTAATGTGGCTGATTGTGAAGCGAAAATTGAAGACTCAAGACATTATTATGCAATGGAAGGGAGGAACAAACATGAACTACAACCTTGTTTGCTGCCCTCTGTGCAAACAAGGTCCAGACTCACACACTCACCTATTTTTTGAATGTTCGTTTTCATCGCAGGTTTGGTTAAATGTCCGCCATTTAGCTCAAATGCAACAAGTTAGTCCAATGTGGGATGACATTTTTCCTTGGCTCCTTCAGCGAGCGAATTCAAGATCGGCTAAAAGTGTTATTGGAAGACTTTTGGTGGCGGCGGCAGCATATTTTATTTGGCAAGAAAGGAATATACGATTGTTCTCAAACACGGTTCGAGCACATGACCAAATTCAAGATTTAATTGCTGCTACAGTCCGACTAAAATTAGTGACTTTGAGGTTCAAGAACACGGCTCAGGTGGATCGCTTTGTCAAAGCTTGGAATCTGCCACGTAACTTGGTGGTGTTTGATCATATAGGGCGCTTTAACTCTTAATTATATAGTGCTTGCTGCACTGATGTGTAGTGTTTTTATTCATTGATAGCTAGTTAGCGAGTTTTGTTTGATTATACATATGCATGGCCTGTCATGTATATGAACTAGTATGGTAAGCCAGCCATACTACTTGCTTTGTAATGTTTTGGTTATGGTATAAAATTCACAGGGGTATACCCATTAACCAAAAAAAAATTTGAAAATCAAAGGATTTATCCACCTCACAATTAATGCATCTACAATGAATTCAGCCGACCAAAAAGAATTCGACCGACAAAAAACCAAACACAAAATCGACCTAAAGAAACATGGACCAGTTAAAATAAATCTAAGTAGTTAGATGAAAGTAAACGGCCAAACAAAGACCGATTAATTTCAATAACCAATTAGATTCAAGAGTGTTGAAAGAATGATCGAAGTTTTAAAGGGGTTTTGTTTTCAACTTTACCCATCTGTAAACACTTAACAAATCTTTGGTATTAAAGCTATAATCGTATGGTTTAATTCTTTCAGAGCTTTCCAGAAGCAAAAAATTCTTTAACACCTTTAATCACATCGCCTCCAACAACATCCCATGCCCCTTTGAAGAAAGCAGATGAATATCCATCAGGTCCGGGAGATTTATCATCCGCCCATATCAAAGATTGCCTCCTTTATTTCCTTATCCTCAATCTCACGCACCATATGCTCCGCAGCATACGTTGACAACCGATTAGTGAATAATGAAGACATATCTAGCGGAGACGTAATACCAACAGTGCCAAGAAACATCTCATAGTGATTAAGGAAAGCTGCAATAACACTATCTCCATCAACTTGGTTACCATTTGAATCAACAATAGCATCAATACGACTTCTGGTAGTTCGACTCTTTACTACTCTATGGAAGTAGGCAGAATTCGAGTCCCCGACCTTAAGCCACTCCACCTTAGCCTTTTGCTTGAGAAACCGTTCTTCAGTTAAAAATGAATCATTATAAGTCGTGACATATGTCGATTCTTCTTCTCTAAGCACTCGATTATAAGGGTCTTTATCTAAAGCTTTTTGCACCTCATCTAATTCTTCCCGAAGTAATTTAACATTTGCATGCACATTTCCATGATCAAACAGAAGCTTTCGAAGGGGTTTTTTAAGCGCCTTTAGTTTCTTAACCAAGATATACAAACAATGTCCCTCAATATCCATATTCCACGCATTTGATACGGTTTCAAGAAACTGATCATTTTGAAGCAGCAGGTTTGAAAATTTGAATGGCTTTGGCTTAAACTTAGCTTTCATAGGAATGCGAAGAACAACAGGAGAGTGATCAGAAATCCTGTAAGGTTGGAATACAACTACTGAACCCACGAAAATGTCATTAAACTCCATATTAGCCAAGACTCTATCAATTTTTTTCATCAATCCATCCATCCCTTTTGGCTTTTGGTTCCAAGTATAATGAAGCCCCACTTTATTAACATCTTCGACTTCTATGGTCTCAACAAACTCCTGGAATTCTCTCATTGCTATATCTACAAGAGACGACCCCGATACTTTATCATCCAAATGTATGGCAGCATTGAAGTCACCCATAAGGCACCAAGGTTTTGATCTAGTAAATTGCTTATGGATAGCAAGATCCCTCCACAGCGCCCTCCTATCAGTATACCTATTATGAGCATACACAAAAGAGCAAAAAATATATTTTTTGTCAGCTTTAAGAAAAAACTGGGTATGCATAACTTGATCAGTCTGGTGTACCACCATAACATCCACCACCTCAGGATTCCATCCCAAGACGATCCGTGACCCTTTCACACAAACATTACCATTTGAAGTCCAAGACCATCTTGAGAAAACAGAAGAACAAATATTTTGAAGACGAGAATTATGTACATGAGATTCAAGAAATGCACACGCACAAAGTTGATTCTCAATAACTATTTGTCTCACCTCCTTTTGTTTGGGGGATTTGTTCAACCCCCTTATGTTCCAAGCAGCAATATTATACATTTAAACCCGTATCAGCAGGAGTGCTTGCCCCTATAATTTTTTCCAACTCTATTTTCTCATCATAGAGAACCTCTACCTCATCAATGACACTATCCTCATCCTGAATTGAATTATTCTGGTTACTTCTTGAGTTGTTTGCATCTTCATGTTTATCCAATTCTCTCAAGACCTCCCCAGTATATTCAGCTTCCCATACCCGATTCTCCTCACCAAGGACCGAGAAGGTATTTTTTGATTCAACCTGGACACTAGAAGAAGATGCAACCTTGGGACCTGTTACTTTTGGCCTGTAAACAAATTGTGGCTTTGGTTTCATGAGCATAACTCCCTCTATTTGCTTTCCAGATTACTTATTTCCATTAGAAGGTTTATCCTGCTGTGCAGCTTTACCTTTTTCTTTCTTACGAATCACCCTAGTGAAACCCTCCTCTACTTGAGCTTCGGCCTGTATAACCTTTTTAGCCTGTTTAGGACACTGCTCACTTGCATGATTAAATATCTTTCATTTAGAACATCGAAGAGGCTGCCACTCATAATCGATCTTAATATTCTCTGTAGATATATTGTCCCCAACCAAACTAGGAATGCCCACTGTCAATTCTGTCTTGATCTCATTATCAGCATCCAGCTTAATCAAGGCACGTGCATAACTACTCCTACCCCAAGTTTCAATACACATAGAACTCGTATAAGCATGTAAAGCAACCAGTTTACCAATTTTTGTAGCAAGCATACTGAGCCCATGCTCAGTAAAAGCCACCAGAGGCACATTATGTAATTTAACCCATACCGGAACCTTCTTAATTTCAGAAACACTCAAACTAGATTCCGGTGTCCAAATATTCAAGAAACGTGGGAAAGAACGAATTAACCAAGGTCCTAGTTCCATCACTTTACCCATTCTTGTTTTCGTCCCAAACTTAAAAAAGAAATAGCCCGAAGAGTTCATCATAACACGCTCAATCCCATGTTTGGCCCATGCATTTTTCACATAGTTTTCAACCACATGATAGGCTAAACGTTTTCCCAGAAAGTAACCAACTAAAGTATTAGCAAACTTATTATTTACCTCCACAATAGCTTCCCTAGTAACCACTAAATCAATACCATCAATATTGGAATCAACCTCTAGAGAACGGAAGTTTACCTTCTTTTTCACATTTGCAGCAGATTTTAAAGCATTCGCATACGATAATGGAACACTTTGAGCAGGTTCATCTGATTTCTTAGCTTCACAATTGTTAGAAATATAAATGTAGTAGTTGATTTGTGTACCTTATGTTAATTTGTACTTATATTGTAATCTTGTTACAATGGAAGGGGGCATATTGTAAATAGCTCATATGTATATAAACCCCCTCCATTATGTTAATTGTAACCTTTCACCATATAATACAAACCAAACTTTCCCTGACATCTCTCTACTCTCTCTCTACTTTCTCTCACTAGAAACCTCCATTAACACACATAAAAGCTCGAATTCTTAACTCTACAATTGGTATCAGAGCACAATCAGAGTTGCTGAACGATCCACAAGCTTTATACAAGCTTAATTTGTGCTTAATTTCAGAATTTGTGTAATTTTTCTGAAAGGTTCATTTGCAGAGCTCACTGTTTCAGTGATTCCTGCAAATTAAGTGTGTTTCTGTTCTAATTTTGTTCACCGATCGATTTAATATCAGTATATCTTCCTTCGCTATCAATTTCAGAAGCTAATTTCATCATTTGAGTTGTTTTTGATCGAGCTCTACAAGTCGCATGTTCGTGAGGGTTTGATTTCCAGTTGAAATTAGCATCTAATTTGTTTGAGGATTTGTGCGCATTGATTTTCTAAACATTTTGATATAAAATTCGAGTTCTAATTCGCAAAAATGAAGAGATATCGAAGATTTTCAGTCTTCTCTGCAAATAAGGGGTTGGCTGAACATAGAAGATAACCTAACCGACTATTTTGTCGTGTTGTGGTTACTCGTATTTGCAGAGCTCGTTTGCTCGGCAAATAAGTGGTTCAAGGATTTGTGGTTAAGTGTTGAGATTACTTGTGCTATTTGCAGAGCTCTTTGCTCGGCAAATAAGTGGTTCAAGGATTTGTGGTTAAGTGTTGAGATTACTTGTGCTATTTGCAGAGCTTTTTGCTCGGCAAATAGTTATTTCAAGAAATTTGGTTAAGTGTGAAGTTCACTTATTCTATTTGCAGAGCTCATTGCTCGGCAAATAAGTGGTTCAAGGATTTGTGGTTAAGTGTTGAGATTACTTGTGCTATTTGCAGAGCTTTTTGCTCGGCAAATAGTTGTTTTTGAGAATTCTTGATTTGTGACTGGTGCTACTTGCATTGTTTGCAGAGGTTTAAGCTCGGCAAACAAGTGTTTTTGGTTGGTGTGACTAAGTACAAGTTCTATTTGTACTGTTTGCAGAGATATTTGCTCGGCAAATAGTTGAATTTAATTCTTCGACCAAGTGACTTTCTTATTTGTGCTGTTTGCAGAGGTTTTTGCTCGGCATTCAGTTGTTTTTGGGTGTTGATCTAAGTACTTGGGTTGCGACTTGGTCACTTACACCATTTGCAGAGAATTAAGCTCGGCACTTAGTTGTTTTTTAAGATTCTCAAATCAAAATTTTTCAAGATAACTTCTCAAAACCATTTTTCATCAATATTCTTCAAGTGGGTTGAAAAATCAAAATTTTTGAAATTTTGAAATTTCTTACTTGTTCTATTTGCAGAGCTTATTGCTCGGCAAATAGTTATTTCAAGAAATTTGGTTAAGTGTTGAGATTACTTGTGCTATTTGCAGAGCTTTTTGCTCGGCAAATAGTTATTTCAAGAAATTTGGTTAAGTGTTGAGATTACTTGTGCTATATGTAGAGCTTATTGCTCGGCAAATAGTTATTTCAAGAAATTTGGTTAAGTGTTGAGATTACTTGTACTATTTGCAGAGCTTTTTGCTCGGCAAATAGTTATTTCAAGAAATTTGGTTAAGTGTGAAGTTCACTTATTCTATTTGCAGAGCTTTTTGCTCGGCAAATAGTTATTTCAAGAAATTTGGTTAAGTGTGAAGTTCACTTATTCTATTTGCAGAGCTTATTGCTCGGCAAATAGTTATTTCAAGAAATTTGGTTAAGTGTTGAGATTACTTGTGCTATTTGCAGAGCTTTTTGCTCGGCAAATAGTTATTTCAAGAAATTTGGTTAAGTGTTGAGATTACTTGTACTATTTGCAGAGCTTTTTGCTCGGCAAATAGTTATTTCAAGAAATTTGGTTAAGTGTGAAGTTCACTTATTCTATTTGCAGAGCTTTTTGCTCGGCAAATAGTTATTTCAAGAAATTTGGTTAAGTGTGAAGTTCACTTATTCTATTTGCAGAGCTTTTTGCTCGGCAAATAGTTATTTCAAGAAATTTGGTTAAGTGTGAAGTTCACTTATTCTATTTGCAGAGCTTATTGCTCGGCAAATAGTTATTTCAAGAAATTTGGTTAAGTGTTGAGATTACTTGTGCTATTTGCAGAGCTTTTTGCTCGGCAAATAGTTATTTCAAGAAATTTGGTTAAGTGTTGAGATTACTTGTGCTATATGTAGAGCTTATTGCTCGGCAAATAGTTATTTCAAGAAATTTGGTTAAGTGTTGAGATTACTTGTGCTATATGTAGAGCTTATTGCTCGGCAAATAGTTATTTCAAGAAATTTGGTTAAGTGTTGAGATTACTTGTTCTATTTGCAGAGCTTTTTGCTCGGCAAATAGTTATTTCAAGAAATTTGGTTAAGTGTGAAGTTCACTTGTTCTATTTGCAGAGCTTATTGCTCGGCAAATAGTTATTTCAAGAAATTTGGTTAAGTGTTGAGATTACTTGTGCTATTTGCAGAGCTTTTTGCTCGGCAAATAGTTATTTCAAGAAATTTGGTTAAGTGTGAAGTTCACTTATTCTATTTGCAGAGCTTTTTGCTCGGCAAATAGTTATTTCAAGAAATTTGGTTAAGTGTGAAGTTCACTTATTCTATTTGCAGAGCTCATTGCTCGGCAAATAGTTGTTTCAAGAAATTTGGTTAAGTGTTGAGATTACTTGTACTATTTGCAGAGTTTTTTGCTCGGCAAATAGTTATTTCAAGAAATTTGGTTAAGTGTGAAGTTCACTTATTCTATTTGCAGAGCTTTTTGCTCCGCAAATAGTTGTTTCAAGAAATTTGGTTAAGTGTTGAGATTACTTGTACTATTTGCAGAGTTTTTTGCTCGGCAAATAGTTATTTCAAGAAATTTGGTTAAGTGTGAAGTTCACTTATTCTATTTGCAGAGCTTTTTGCTCGGCAAATAGTTATTTCAAGAAATTTGGTTAAGTGTGAAGTTCACTTATTCTATTTGCAGAGCTTTTTGCTCGGCAAATAGTTATTTCAAGAAATTTGGTTAAGTGTGAAGTTCACTTGTTCTATTTGCAGAGCTTATTGCTCGGCAAATAGTTATTTCAAGAAATTTGGTTAAGTGTTGAGATTACTTGTGCTATTTGCAGAGCTTTCCTCAATGGAAGAAAAGATTTCTGAACTGGATAGACAGGCAAAAGAATGGAAAACTGTTAAGGAAATCATACAAAGATGGTCCTGAGATTCCAAAGAACCCTGTTAGTGGAGAAGTTTTACCTGAAGAGAGTTGGAATACAGATCAGAAAAACAGAGTTGAGGCTGATCAAAGTGCAATTGCCTACCTATACCAAGCACTTCCTGATGACATTTACTGCAATGTTGATTCCTATGAGACAGGAAAAGACATTTGGGATGAAGTGGAGAAGCAGATGGAAGGATCAGATGTATCAAACACCATTAGGTTGTCGACTGTTCTGAACATGTATGAAATATTCAAACAACAAAAAGGTGAACCATTGAATGAGATGTACATCAGATTCTGCAATGTCATCAATGAGCTTAGAAAGAATGATGTGAAGAGAACCAATATGGAACTGAACATCAAATTCATCAAAAATCTGGAAGAGGAATGGCAAGTGTATGGAACCCAACTCAACCAACAATCAGATTTTGGAAACCTCACCATTCATACCTTATTTGAGAAGCTGCAACTAAATGTTGAGGATGTTAAGAGAATTCAGAAGCAAAAAGCAGAGTGTTCTCATTCCGATCCATTAGCCTTGGTAGCTGAGAAGAAGACTTCAAGAGTACCAAAACAAAGATTTGTTGAGTCTGAAACTGATTCTGATTTGAGTGATTCTGATCTTGATGAAAGACAAAAAGAGATGTACAAGGAACTCGCTTATTTCACGAAGGCTTTAAAGAAGAAATTCTTCAAGAAAAAACCAACCAACAATCAACTTAGGACTTCATCAGTCTCTTCGTATGCAAAAAATGCAAATGCTCCTAAGTTTGATCAGAAGAAAGATTTTGTTGGTGGTGAGAAGAAGTTTGACAATCAGAAGAAGTTTGAGAAGAAGGTTATGGATAAAAGGAATGAAGACAAGAAATGCTACAACTGTGGAATTCCTGGACATTTTGCTATCAACTGCACCAGACCTCGACAAAAGAACTCCGAGTATTATAAGTACAAACTGTTGCTCGCAAGACAAGAAGAAAGTGGAATTGCTCTTCTCGCTGAAGATGACAAGTGGTTGCATCTATCTGATGAGGAGACAGATGAACTTGCAGCAAACGTGTGTTTCATGACAAAGATCAAGAGATCAACGGAGTTGGAGGAAGCTGATGAAAGTTCTTCAGAGATCGAGGATGAGGTAATCAACTTTACTCAGTCTGATTTAGATTACTATATGAATAAGTGTGCTCAATCGATGAAATATGGGAAAGGGTTGAGTAAACAGATTTCTCAATTAACAAAGCTTTTGGAAGACAAAGAGATCGAATTTCAAAATTCTAAAGATAAATTTAAATCACTTCAAAAGGATTTTGACAATTTGAAAACTGAAAAAACTGCAGTTATGTTTACTCCGACCTCCAAACTGCATCTTGAGAAACAAGAACTTGAGACCAAAGTTCTTGAACTGAGCAAGACTGTAAGACAACTTCAAGTTGAAAAGACCAATGAGATGTTTCGAGCAAATGCTTTGGCTGAAGACATTGAGTCTTTAAATGTCAAATTCAAAGAATCTATCCCTGATGTGACAGAATTTGAAAACAAAATTTCTGACCTAAAATATGAATGCTGTATAAAAGATTCTCTTAAACAAAAACTTGATAAAGAAAATGATGAGCTGAGAGCTGAAATCAAGTCTTATCAAGAAAAATTGTATAAGATCAATCGTTCATATCAACAAGTCTTTTTAAATAGGCCAAGAAGTTCTGAAACAATATTCACATCAGGGCTGGGTTATAACAATCCAAAATGTTTGCTCAAAGCACAGGAAGAGATCCCATCCTTATACAAGGAATCTTATTTGAGGTGTGGGATGACAGACCAATTTGTGAGACCGACAGATAGTGATTATGAGGCTGATGATTTTCTAGAAAAGGGTGCAAAATTCTACTTTAACTATGAGTTAATGGACGACTCATATGATTTTTTCAGTCACCCTACACATAAAATTGAAAAAGAAAAAGACGAAAAAGAAACTCATGAGGCTATAATCCCTGAAATTCTTGAGTGTTTTAAAGAAAAACCTTTAGAAGAAAATTATCCAATTCCAAAAGCTGAAAACTTGAGACCTTATGTCCCACAAAAAGTTTTGGAAAAGGTGATAGAGGATTTACAAAAGTCTCTTGATGAAAAGCAATCGTTGTTAGAAAATTTGCAGACTCAAAATCACTATGTCATTGACCAACCCAAGGTAGATTCCAAAGTTTCTGATCAATCTGCATGTGCTGTGCTTTCTATGTGTGAACTGGTAAATGCTTCCGTGCAAACTGAAAGAGAATCACAGATTTTTGACACATGCAAAGTTGATTTTGACAAAAAGTTTTCTGATTCGATTGAGAAAATCAATAAGAAGATTTTATCCATGAAAAAGAAAACCAATGTGTTTGAAGAGAATCATCCAATTCATGTTCAAAATGAGAATGTAGACATAAAGAAAGTTGTTCATGTGTCTGTGCAAACTGATGGTGATTTAGATGATGTTCATGATGTTGATGATTATTTCTTCCCGATTACTTCTGAAACTCAGACTTTTACCAAGTTTTCTGAGGGAACTCAATCATACTTGAATGAAATTGATGCTTTCAAACAAAAGTTGAAGGAAAATAGCACTTCAATGTGCTAAAGGAACTTAATGATCTAAAAGTTGAATTCCAATTTCAGAAAATAGCACTTCAATTTCATAAAGAAAAGGAAAAAGCATCAATTTCACTCAAGCAAAGTCCATGTCCGATAAAGAAAAGTGAAGTTAGTGTGAAGTTGGAAACTGAAGATTTGACAAATTTTTTGGAAGAAAATCATGATTTTGATCCTGAATTTGAAAAACATTTTGTTAAAAAGGAGGAAAAACTTGATTTTTATCTGAAGAAAATTCCAAAGTCACACTCTTCACAATCTCCATCAATCAATAAGTTCCAAAGACCAAAGACCACCCAACGATCAAAGACCAACCCATCACTCAAGACTGATTCAAAACCAAAGACCACCCAACGATCAAAGACCAACCCATCACCCAAGACTGATTCAAAACCAAAGACCAAACCATCAAAGAAAAGTCCCAAAGTCCAAAAGACTTCTAGGCAATCAAAGATGTACAAGGTCAAATCTGAATCTCAGACACAAAAAGAAGTCAAAACAAGCAGTGGTCCGAAGATTGTTAAGATTGAAACTTTCTCATTAGGTAACAAACAACCTCAGCAGGTTAGGTATTCTAGTTTCCCTAGGTATTCTCAGAAGAATCCTAAGTGCACTTTACAGAGGGTTAGAGATACTTTTACAGGCATGACTAAATACAAAGACCAGTATGGTTGGTTGTCATCTAATAACATAAAGAAAGTGAATAAGATCACAGAACCAATCAAGAAGCAACCTGTTCAGAACATAAAAGCTAAATTAGTTTCTAACTCTAAAAATGTTCGTGTTTCAGGTGACTTGTGCATGAAAAGTAGCAGTAAATGGATTCCAAAAGATAGATTCTTGCATGCTACTAGAAATGTTAAACTTGATGGAAACACTACCCATGTCAAACAAGTGTGGATTGTCCGTAGATCAAATACATTAGATAATGCTACTACATCTAGGACGATTCCTGCTTGTATCAAAACTTGTGTATAAACCTTTACATTTCCTTGCTTGTAATTCGTATTTGTGTTTTGAACATTTATGTCTGCATGTTTGTTATCTGAATAAAATGTTTGTTTGTGTGTCATTTTGCTTGATGTTTATTTTTTTTTGTTTTTGTTGATTGTACTTGCATGTTATCCCTCTAACCTGCAAGGACCCAATCTAGATGGGTACCTAAACCATATTCCCTGTCCTTGCAGGAATATCTTATTTGTGTATGGTATGTCGACTCGGGATGTTCTCGCCATATGACTGGTAACAAGTCAATTCTTTCGAACTTTGTTGAAAAGTTTATGGGAACCGTAAGATTCGGAAACGATCATATTGCTCCTATTCTTGGTTATGGAGACATTGTCAAAAATGGAGTCACTATCAAGAGAGTTTCCTACGTTGTAGGACTTGGACACAATCTTTTTAGTGTTGGTCAATTTTGTGACAATGATCTTCAAGTATTATTTAGGAGATATAAATGCAAAGTGCAGACTGAAGATGGTGTGGATATTCTGACTGGAACAAGAGACAATAATTTGTTCACAATTGATCTCAACAACATCCCATCTAATTCTTCAGAGATTTGTCTTCTTTCGAAAGCAACTGCTCAAAACTCTTGGTTATGGCATCGCCGACTTTCTCATCTTAACTTTCAAACAATTAATACACTCGTGGATAAACAACTTGTTGAAGGTCTTCCGGATTACAAGTATGAAAGTGCACATGTTTGTCCAGCTTGTGCAATTGGAAAGATGAAGAAAGCAACACACAAACCAAAGAAGTTTCTAAGTACAGAAGGTCCGTTGCACCTTATTCACATGGATTTGTGTGGCCCTATGAAAGTTCAAAGTATCCATGGCAAGCGATACATTCTAGTGATTGTAGATGATTATTCTCGCTACACTTGGGTATTATTTCTTCATGCAAAGAGTGACACTCCGCAAGTGATTATTGATTTCATCAAGAAGACCCAAGTTAATCTCAAATCATCAGTTAGAATTGTTCGCTCGGACAATGGAACTGAATTCAAGAATACTACAATTGATTCTTTCTTCAGGTCCATGGGTATTTCACACCAATTTTCCGCTGCCAGGACACCTCAACAGAATGGGGTAGTTGAACGTCGAAATCGAACTCTTGTTGAAGCAGCTAGGACAATGCTTGCCTATTCGAAGTTGCCACCGAATCTATGGGCTGAAGCTGTTGCTACTGCTTGTTTTACTCAAACAGATCCATAATAAACAAGAGGTTTGATAAAACTCCATATGAGGTGATCAACAAAAGAAAGCCCAATGTGAACTTCTTGCACATTTTTGGATGTGTATGTTATGTTCTCAATGATCGAGATAATTGGGCAAATTTGAACCAAAAGGCGATGAGGCATATTTTATCGGTTATTCGAGAGAATCGATAGCATATCGTGTATATAACCGAAGAACCAAGAGAATTGAAGAGAGTATGAACGTTAGATTTGATGAACTCTCGGGAATGGTTCTTGAACAACACAGTTCAAGACCCGAACTTCAAAGTCCACAAGCTTCCGCAACTAAGACTGCATCAAATGTCAAATCAATCTCTACTCCAACAACACAAGATTTGGACATCTTGTTCGAAGAATTTTTCCATGTTTCGAAGAAAGTTCCTGAATCTGATGGAAATGACAATGAACCAACCAATTCAAATTCAGAAGAAATGGATCCCAATGAGTCTTCTCCATCACAATCAACAGATGTTAATTCATCATCTGATTATCCTCCGCCTACTGATATGTCAGAGTTGCATACTCAACCTCATATTATCTCACAAGTGACTAATCCTACAACCAATCCTGAGGATTATGTTCATGACAACTTTGTTGAACCAATTGCAACCTCGTTTGAACAATTGACAGAACAACATTCTCCGGATTTTATTGATTCTGAAGAATCTGGTGATCCACTTGATCCAATTCCTCATACAACAAAATGGACAAGAGCTCATCCAATTTCACAAGTCATTGGTAATCCAACAACTGGAGTTCAGACAAGATCTGCTTCCGCGAATGAATGTCTGTTTGTGAATTTTCTGAGCATTGTTGAACCAAAGACAGTTAATGAAGCTCTAAGTTGTCCAGATTGGGTGAAAGCTATGCAGGAGGAACTGAATCAATTTGAACGACTTGAGGTGTGGAAATTGGTTCCCATCCTTACAAGAACAAGGAGCCAATTAAAACCAAGTGGATCTTCAAGAATAAAAAGGATGAAACTGGAGTTGTTGTACGCAACAAAGCACGATTGGTTGTAAAGGGATATTGCCAACAAGATGGAATTGACTACGATGAGACATTCGCACCAGTTGCAC